>BLKR01000822.1:0-395632 GCA_011170035.1 Teleogryllus occipitalis | reverse complement strand
AATGACTACGAACACATATTGATTTTACAAATCATGACCCCAAAGGTGGCCATGAAATTTATTCAAATTTCCTCTTTTCTCGTGTTTTCCTTCAATTCAAAATATCTAGTGCTGTAATAGCACTGGTGCCTCTGACGGCACACATTGACATAACCCAGCAACAAAAGAAACAACAACAAATAGATACTTCTCTTCCCATAATACACGAAACATGGACATATACTTTCTCATTCACACAGATTATTTACAACAAACAAAAACAAATGCCATTCACACATATGACTAAAACCCCAGAATGCATTCTGTCGAAATTTACGTATTAAATATCTATTAATCACATGACTTGATCTTCGACAGAGCGTTCTTCACTTCGTAAAAAACAAAAAAACAAATGTCAAAATACTTTTGCTCACGTATGATGCTGCTTCCGCGAAGAATCCGGGTGTTTTGTGCGATTATCCACGCACAACAGCGCCTCCCGTTGTCGCCACCAGTCACGGAACACACTCGCGTACGCATCACTGTTCACGCAACATGTCGGAATTCACGCTGCCACCTTTTCTCATAAATATTCCAAGTTATTTGAAAATCTCTGAGTCCCGAATTGAATTCCGCGCCACTAATCGTAAATGCAACGTCGCGCTCCCCACCGTTGCAAAATTTCTCATATGGCCACGCTCATTATCGCCCGCTCTCGCGAGTCCAACGGGCGTTGCCGAATCTCACAGCAATTCCGAAAACTCCTTTTTTATGAAATTCTTTTCACGAAATATTAAATAATTTACATGAAGTATTCCCAGTTACTATTGCAAATTCTGTCCATTACTTCCGCACTTTAAAAAAATTTCCAAACGTCGCCTACGCGAACACACGTCTTGCCTCCACCAAGTTCAGGCATACTCTGATAAAATTTTTCCAACTTAGCATTGTTATTTTTGCTTCAACACTTTTCCCGATCGCTTGATAACTGACGATCGCGTCACTTTGGTTCTCACAAAATATTTAATTTTTAACGTTTCCCGAAACACTTTATTTCCGTTTTTGTTTTAATAAAATTCTCCCGGCAATTTCCTAAAATTCGATGTTTTCCTCTTGTTTTCCTTTGGTCAAATTCCTTTTATTTTCCCTATTTTCCGTTTTTGGATGTGAAACGGAACGCATTGCAATTGTTCGCTAATTGCTTCTTCTTGCTAAACTTTTGCTTGAATTAATTTATTTGTTTTATTAAAATTTCGATACTTCCCGTCAAGATATTTAAATGGGATAAATTTTGCATGATGCCGCTAATTTTCTTCTTTTTCCCCCCGAAAGTCTGAATTTGATATCTTATCGCGTTCTCTTGCATTATTCGAAAAACCCTCTTCTTTATAAGCGTTTCATCGCTCCAACAATGGACTCCATTAATATTCTCCTTAACACAAATATACGAAATACAAAATTTTCAATTACTTCTTATTGCCTGACGCGATTTTACTGGGATAACTTTTAAAATGTTCCTACATTAAAGCCGGATCTAATGTCTATGGTCAAAACTTGCACAAGTATCGGGTTCACTTTATTTTCTTCCCCAATCGGTTTTTATTTATTATGGCGCCTTTGCTGTAAATGTTTTCAAATTGTTTATTATCCAAACGCATGCTATCGGGGATCGTGTAAATCATTACAATGTCAACAAACACCATACTTGCACATTTCTCTTGCGTTCTGTACGCTAGCCGAGGACAAAATTTAATCACATAATTTGGTGACGTTATGAGAAGATTTTGCAAATGATTTTGAGGCTTAATGTAAAGTACCCTCAAAAATCATAGTATTTGTTTGAAACTCCCAAAGGCTCGAGTTTTTTCGGGTAGATTGGGGAATATCAATTTTGGAGATAATCGGCAGAACGGTTTAGGCGTTAGCGTTGACCACAAACGGACAGACACGTTTTAGCGTTAATCGATTTTTAGATATCAAGGACCCATAAAACATGTATTTTCGCTACACCACGAGTTAGAAGTAATTTATTATATTGCAACAGAATTTATCCACTTTTACGTTACCAGGGCCCGGCAATAAGAGTTTTCCGGTGCACGATTACATAACTCTTCTTAGATTGAGAAGGGGATTGAGAAGAGGAAGAAAGTAAAATGTTCACAATTTGAAATCCCATTAATAAAATATTCATTTAATCGAATATAAAAATAAATACTTTCTCTGCCTACTGTTTGTGTAAGAGAATGTATTTATCTCTGTCAGCAACGACAACAATGGCACGCACATAGAAAACTCAAGGACGAGCAGAAAATTTTTGAAGCACTCTCTTCAATATCTTTACGAGAGGCATTTCTGAATTAGTATAAGACAAAATATGGTTATTGCTAAAAAATCACAACAAATTTAAAAGAAAACTTTTTTCAAAATTAACCAAATATGTTTTCGGAAATAATTTCAAGAGTATTGGTAGATTTGTAAAAAATTGTAAAATCAGCAAAATGTGTAAAATACATAATACTGTACAAAATATGTGACAAAATATTTACATATTTGTTAAGATTTCAACAATTCGCCGAGATCACAAATTTCAGAACAGTACATAGAAACGTATGTAATTACATTAGAATCCGGACTCTAGCCATGAGATCGTCGGGCAGTGCCGCAAAAGAGAATTTTGATATTACTGAAGATTTTCTGTTTTCTACATTTGTCAATAGAATTCTATTTATCCTATTTCAGTGTATGATATGGCGTTGGATTCTGGAGACATCTCGCCTGCGTGCTATTTTACCACTTTTTCAAATTTGTCCGAAAGTACGAAAACAGTTTTAAAATTAGCTTCGGCGATTTTACTTGGGAAAACAGATTCATCAGGTGAAGTCTATCAAGGAGACAAACGCCGTTTTGAGATCAAAAATCGAGTCGCAGGATAAAAGAGCTCGTGCGTAATCTCGGCTCATTCTTTCTGGTAGTGGAATGATAACGGAAGATCTTAGAAGTAAAATGTATGTAAAATAAGATGTTAGGACATGGAATATTGGTGATATCTACACAATTAGTTCAATTTTCTTTTTGAAATCGGTTTCCAAATTGGAATCGATATTTTGAGTAATGCCTCAAATAATTTTTTGATGGTATTCGAAGGAAGACGGAAATATGTGAACAAGATATATAGTTTTATACGACTATTACAGATGATAAGAGACCGTTTGGTTGTGTTACAGCATCACTAGTTTGATAAGTGGAGAAAAATATATTGAGATTGAAAGGGACGAAAAAGGACGAACCGACTGCCCGGCTTGCTTGCCTGAGAGCACGGCCTCCTCCCGTGCCGCCCTCCTCTTGAGGTCGCCGGGTTTGGCCGTTCGGCCGCGTCGAGGTTCGGGTGACGCAACTGGGGGGGATCAGGTACTTTTTCCGAAATTTCACTTTACGCCGCTCCTATTCATCCGATTTGCATGATTGACACGGCGTTGGATTCAGGAAGCACGTCGTCATCGCGCTATAAGCCCACATTTTTTAATTTCTTCCCGAAACTATGAGAAATCATTTTAAATTTTTTTTTGGAAATATTTTTTGAACAAACGGCATCGTAGCGTGAATTCTATTTTAAAAAGGAGTTCAATGCCGTTTACAGATCGAAAATCGAACAATTTGTTCAGACGTTATCGGTCTAGTAAATTTTGCTTATTTTGGTGCTGCCACGTGGTGGCGACAAATGGAACTAGTGTCGGTACATTTAGTCTTAAGTCGGTGCCATCCGGGGCAAAACTAATGGTGTCATCCCCCCCAATTAAATATAAAAATATCTATATCTGAATAGTTTATATATTATTTGATAAAAATACAAGTATATTTGCACGATATTAAAGATAATTTGTAGATTATTTTATCTAGATTAACGATAAAATAAAGTAATCACCAAAATCCAGACTCTTGGACCACTGAAGAATCTGCTGCTTATAGTTTCGTGTTACGTTACATTATTTTTCTTTGCTTTCTTAGTATATATGACTTCATTGTATAACTATTAAATTAATATATTATATATATATATATATATATATATATATATATATATATATATATATATATTTATTGTAACGATACCGAATATTATACCCCGGCTCATCGCACACAAAATGTTGCGTAATCACGCACTGGCGCTTTTGCGTCTTTTCTGAGCCGTCGGGCGGCTGATTCGTTACGCACAACTGCTTGCCGCGACACCTCGGCGCCGAGCAAACGGGGGGACTGTGTTTGTTTTCGCCAACGCCGACGCGGGTCTATCCCTGGGGATCTAGCTGGGAAGGGGGCTGCGCAGTTTGGAAACTCTGGGAGGGACCACCTGCGTTTATTTACGAAAAGTGTGCGAGTGAGAGCGTCTCATGGAAAATTCCGCTCGACACACCGACGAAACGCAAGATATTATTGGACCAAATTTAAGTAAGACGTAGGAACCTTTTGCCAATAGAAGCACATTTTGTAAACATTTTGGAAACTTCTAGAACATTTGGGAAACTGGGGGGGAGAAAAAGGCTTGCGAGCGCTGGCATGCGCCGAGCAGCCAGATCAGAACGGTGTGAGAGATCCCGGTAGGCGGAGCAGAAGGGTAGGAGAGGTGAGCGCTGAGGTGCGCTCAGCTCGCAGAGCAGTAGAGCCGGAGAAGGGCAGTGCCCCTTTTGCTTTAAATTGAGGACGAGTAGTTCCTCCTATTGCTCATTTGTCGAATATATTCTCTTTTGATCTCTGCCGATCACGCCCGCGTCGCCCGTCACAATTCACGCGACGAGTATAATCGCGTTGCTGGACACCTGAATCTTGAGCTGTCGTCGCTTTCATCGTCGCCGTCACTGCGCCGCCGCTGTCGCCGCAGCCACCGTCGCCGTGGTCACGCTGCGCCACCGCAACCATCGCCGCCGACGCGGGACTCAAAGGGCCTTCCCCGACACCCACGGGACACGCCGCCTGGTGTGAGGTTCGGCGACCTGTAGAGGTTGCCCACCCCAGCGGACCTGCCTGCGAACGGTGACTGTGTTTTGATTGTCGAGCTGCGGCAAGATCTTCAGTGCGCCCTTCAGGCGCGACGCTTGTTTAAAGAAACTCTTATCAAGGAAGTGCTCGCCGCGCATTGGCGACTTCCTTACATTATTAAGTTCCCTGTAATGCAGTAGTTTTATAGCATTAAAAAATAGAAGTAATTATTCAGACCTTGATTTTTTGTATGCTTAAAATTTAAGTTTTTTTCATTAAAGTCCATTTGTGTTCTCAATAATTTTATTTTAAATTCATCATCATTTTTTTAAAAATATCCGTCCACCATCTATTCTTCTTTACTCTACATGCTTCCTGAGCTAGCCGGCCACACGAGCCCAGGTAAGCAAAGGTAGGTCTGGGAGACCGGGTTCGGTGCAATATTGGAGTTGGTCTGTAGGCGAAAATGAAGTTTGACCAGTTTATGTATTAGTAAGGTGTGTACCGTTTCTATTACTGCGGCTTTTATATATATATATATATATATATATATATATATATATATATATATATATATATATATATATATAGCACTATTATACTGAAGGATATTATTTCTAAAGTTTTTTGATGTGTCATCATCTCCTATGAACAACTGTTTGATTTCTTCTGACTAATTGCTCGAAGGTATACTTATTTTCCCATTTAAGCAACACAAAGTAAATCGTTTGCAGAATTTCTCTCACGTGGAAAGTACAAAGCAGAACAAAACTGACATCTTATAGACAATGACCCAATAGAAAACGAAACGACCTCACTGTCACGACACCTACGCTGACTTTCTCTTTCCCTGCGTTCAGTTAATGTACGTTTGCGTCTTTTGGGGCGCGTGGACAACGATTCGGAATTCGACATAACCTGTAAACAACTTCACTAAAGTATTACAACCGAGCAAAACCCACTGTGCGAATGTTCTCTACAAAATACACCACAGAAGCAAATACGTGCAGTCAACACCACAATGCAATTATTACGCTGAAACAAAACTTTGACGAATTGTAAACAAATCTCAACAATCAAAATAAAACATCAAGCAGCGTGCCACCCTTTGAACACCCACAAAGCATCAAACTGCCACCCTTTGAAAGAAAACAATTGACTATTGATAAGCGTACTATTTAAGAATGATTTAATTAATTAATTTACACCGTAAATGTTGGTGAATCAACACAAACAATATCTGATAACACATCTAGAGATCACATTCTTTCATTTAAAGGAAAAAATACTACAATCGGTTCAGTAGAAGCTCTAAACGAAGCAATGGCAAAATACCTTATTTTTTTTTTTTTTAAATGTAGATGCTTCCTGAGCTAGCCGGCCACGAGGCCAGGTAAGCAGGTAGGTCTGGGAGACCGGGTTCGGTGCAATACTTATTAAGTATATTTTGATATAACTGAAGGAAAGAAGGGAGGGAAAGAAAAAAGTCATAAAAATTCAACCCATTTTTATTTCATAAAGATATTACAATACACCAGCATGTTTATTCTTACATCATGAGAAATAAATGCATTCTATACTTTATTACTAAAGTGAAAATTCCAAATCTTAATAACTCAACTATTGAATATTTTACCTTTAACAACAATAAACATAAAATTATTAAAAAAACTCAGGGAAATTTATTAAAAAAGTAACTGTCTGCCCCACAAGCATCAATAATGAATGCTTTTAATGAAAAATGAAAACAAACAATTCGAGTTCTTTTCAATGACTTACATTGAATATTAAACTGGATCAAATTTTATTCCTAAATATTTGTCTTTCTTGAAAAAACATTTCATTAGAAGAAATAATTTTTTCCAGTGTTCTTTTATTCACTTCCTCATATCTTAATTCAAGGTTGCAGAACTTAAGTGACGAATTAGTACAATGGTTGGATAACAAATTCCTAAACCTACACGAGAAAGGATACTCTGTTTCAAATTAAACAAGTATCCTGTTTTATTATCTCTAAATATTTAAGCAGCTTTCGGTATTTGATGTATTAATTATATACTTTTTTTCTACAGCAAACAATGACAGGATTGAATTGATATTAAAGAAACATTTCTGTTTTTTAATCAGCTAGTTTTGACTAATTTGTGAACTGTCAACTGTCATAATAGCTAACTGCATGAAAATACTTCAGTTAGATTGTAAGTAAAGCAAGTTGTTCTTCCTCCATTGGTGACAAAAAGTTTAATAATTTTTTTTCCATTTATTAACAAATTTCTTAGTCTAAAAATGGAAACGGTAGAAATGAAAATTCAATGTCAAAATACATATACCTATAATCTTTTAAATGTAATGGAGAGATGGATATTTAAAAATGTTTCAATGTATTCAAAATCTAGGAATTCTTTAAATGCAATGGAAAATCTGACACCAAGATACTTATAGAATACATGAAATCAAACTTCAAAGAAGCTTCAGTTAATTAATAGCGTTATACTCCCACGTAAGAAATTTCTCAAAGTAATTTTAGAAAATAAAAAAGTGAGAAGACTAATTACAAGTTGATACATGGAATTCAAATACCAACTACTTTATATTGTATAATGCAAAATATTGTATTATGTGAATCTCCTCAATAAAAAGAAGTGAACTCAGAAAACTTCATCTCCATCATCTCTATTCTCAATTATTCTCAATAGAAGTTTCAGTTCACTTTTCATGCTACAATTAAATCTCACTTTTTACCAGAACCTCCCCAACCCATCAAGCCTTTTACAAAACCTGTTATACCAGCTCCTGACTTTTTACTTCCTGAAGCAGTAGTTTCCAATTTCTCTTCTAACGATGGAAATTCAATAAAATTGTATGCTAAATCAAAAAATAAAGGCTTGCATGGAATTGGTCGCATTTCAGGGGGTAGTTTGTACACATTAGGAGAGCGTGATAATAACGATGTGTCCTCTCTGTATTCACTAAGCCGTTCTGACAAAGGCTGTGAACAAAAACAATTTTTTTCACAAATATTAATCAGAGACTAAAGGTTTTCATAGTTGAACATACACTAATAAATAGATCTCAATCACTTAAAAAATTATAAAGTTGTTTATGAATGGTTTAAAACACATCATTTATGAGGCCAATTCTTTTTTGTGGTTTGTTGAAACATTAGTACTTGTCAATATTTGTCGTGAAAATTTTGAAATATTAATGAGGATGATGCATCAGGATGTGAAGCGTGAACTATATGTATTTTATACTGTATGCAAAGTAAAGTTAGAAATTAAATACAATGAAATCCCAAACAAGAACCAAGTGCCAAGAGATTAAGTTTCTCATAGAATTCAGTCCTGCAATACATATGAAATTCCTATCAATGTGTAATCAACATAAATTTGTAACACTTTATGATTATTTACAATAAATATAATAAAATAAATTAAAAATATAAATAAATTTGACATATAGTGTGAATGTACAGGAGGTGCACTTCACATGAAATAATATTTTTGTGTTGCATGTCAAACTGGTATTACTTAAAATTAAATGTTATAACATTTTTCTATTGTCATTGTTACAAAAATAATATTTGTAGATAAAAGTTTACTTTTCAAAATATATTTTTCTGTTTACTTGCTCATTTCGTTCAAGAGGTTTGATTACCTTCCATTACAACAAACAATAATCATAAAAAATGTTTGAAATATATTTAAATTGTGGGGTAACACTTCTCTTATACACTAAAATATTATTTTAATAATTTTACAGTATCGTAGATAAGTAATTTTGCATTCTTTCCTTTTAATAAGAATCATTAAAGTCTCAGAGACTAAACTACTCCGCTGGGCATTCTAGTGGATATTTGTAGGCAAGGTGTTCTAGTGTTAGAACGCAATATTTTCATTACTTTACTTAGTCATCACTGCAACTATCAATGACCCGACACCTTGCCATTGACTGGGACAAAATGCGAGCATAAAAACCATTGTTCTTATGAAGGTTTCACATGACAATCTCAGAAGGCAGATTTTTTTATTATTACACATGGGAATTTCTCATTAAAGAAACTGAAACTAACCTTTTTAGTCCGGGTTCCTGGCTTAACTCCAATAATTATTCCATTATCATCTTCTTCTGTTTCCCCTTCAAGGACACTATATGCATGAGCTGAAAATTCTTCACCTTCAATATCTTTTTTCAACTTCAGCAATTGGGCCTTTAAATCATCATTTAAATGTTTTCCATTCAATGCTTGGCTTACATACAACTCTGCACGCTTGTACAGAGCCATGGCATCTTGCCATCGCCGTAACGTTGCCAAACTTTGGGCAATATAAAAACATCTGTGAATCAAATACATGAATATTTACTAAAGCAAGAAATTGACATTGAAAACAAGTCAATTAAAAAATACTAGAGAATTAACCCTGCTGACTAGACATTTCCATGCAAATAATTTAAAGGGCAATGAGCAATTGGAAGACACACATACTTAATACTAGCAAAACCTGGCAGTTGTCCTGCTCTCTCTCTTTTCTCACTCTCCTTTTCCCTCTTTCTCTCTTCCTCTTTTTACACCTTTCGCTGTTTCTCTTCCTCTCTTTTATCCTGCTCTCTCTTTTTCTTCTCTCCTTTCCTATCTCTCTTTCCCCCTACCTCTCTCTCATTTCCCTCTTCTCCGTTTTCCCTCCTCCCTTTTTCCGCTTTCTCATTTCCCCCCTCTCCTTTCCCTTTTCCCCTTCTCTCTCTCCCTCCTTTGTCTTTTCCCCATTCTCCCTTTCCCCTACTTTCTTTTTCCACTTCGTCCTTTCCCTCTCTTTTTTCTCCCTTTCTTTTTACGCTCCCTCTCTTTCCCCTACTCTCCTTTTCTATTTTTTCCCATTTTCTCTTTTTAACTTTCTTTTCCAGTCTCTTTTTCACTTTTTCCCCTTTCGTTTTACCCTGTCTCTTTTTCCCCTATTCTCTCTCCTTTCACCTATCTCTCTTCCCTCTCTACATTTTCCTCTTTTCCTCTCTCCTCTTTTCTCTATCTCTTCCCCCTCTCTTTTCCGTGTTTGTACCTCTTTCTTCCCTCTCCTTTCTCTTCCCCCTTATCACTCATTTCCCTTCCCCTTTCTCTTTCCATCCCTCCTCTCTCCATCCAGCGCTGCTGACTCCTCCTGGTTTCATTCCGTGTCACACGGCAACGCTCAGCAGTAACTTGAAGCTGGGTTCCCATGATTGGTAATTTCATTTAACTGAAATGCCATCATGTGCTGCAGTGCCTTCTAGTGGAGTTACAAAAACCGAACAGCATAAAAATCTCAGTGAAAACAGAGAGTAATGTAGAGTACCAATTGTCATGGAGATCGGTCACACGGCCACCTCCCTATGCTTACTCGGTGATCCTACTGCTGCTAGCTTCTGGTGGAATAAATTAGGAACCTGTCTCTTAGCGACAGGTGAAAAATAATGATGTTGGTGCATCTACCAGCATATTATTTAAATTATTTATTTTCCGTATTTGTGTTGTCTTAATCTTTACCTAACTTGGCAAGGACAAAGCATCATATCCTGAAGAGGAGCCTGTAAATATTTCATATCTATTCACACACTCCTTTTTGTGGATTCAATGTCGATTACATGTCGTTGAATTCACTTTTATTAGTATAGATACATACATATGTTTATTTAGCCATTTCGGTCCTCAACTTTTTTTGGTAAATTTTCTCCCCTTCCCCTCTTTAAGGCTACATGTACCAAAAAATACTTGTAGGAAAATTCAATAGATCACAGCATTGTCAAAGGGGAATTTACAACACCAATAATGTCTGAACAAATAGTCCTATTTTCTGTAAAGGGCAATTGACTCGTGTTTAATATAGAATTTACGCTGTGAAAATGTCGGTCCTACCGAGAATAACATTTTTCAACACACAAATAGGAATATTTTTTCAAAATTGATATTCTGATATCAATAACAGCATTCTAATCAGTTCTCACAAATTTAGAGGATAATGGTAGATTACATGCCATACTTGAAAAGTACACTGGAAGATTTTCATTTCTCATAATACTTTTTATATTAGAATAATTATGAACTTTTGGAATGAATCCTATCTTGAAATTAGCTTGAAACATCCCAGATATCTTAATATTCGGAATTTTGAACATTACATAATCGATTTTGCAATACAACAATTTTAAAAAGTTGTTCAGTAATAATATTTAGGATTATAATAGTATTCTCACCAATTTAAATTCTGTTGTAAGTTTTCTGAATCCCCCCCCCCAAAAAAAACAGATTTTGTCTTTTATATACAACACAGTTTCAATGGATAGACAACATTTGATCATCTCTTTTCCTGTTTTAATTATATTTGATTTGTAGTATTACATAACTTTCATAATTACATAACTTGTTGTATACTACGTATATTACTCCGTATATACATACGTATACGAGAAAATAAATATTTGGAACATTTTCTGTGTAAATGTTTTTGAACATGTCTGAAAATACAGAATTTTGAGTTCATTTTCACAGAAAACTTCAGTTTTCAAGAAACTTTATTAGACATCATTTGAAGCATACAGGCACCGATAACGTCTGAACAAATGGTCCGATTTTCGATCTGCAAACGGCATTGGACTTTTTTTTAAAATAAAATTTACGCTACGAGGCAGTTTTTTCAAAAAATATTTCAACAATTTTTTAAAACAATTTTTCTCATAGTTCCGGGAAGAAATTAAAAAATGTAGGCTTATAGCGCGATGACGACGTGCTTCCTGAATCCAAAGTCGTATCAATCATGCAAATCGGATGAATAGGAGCGGCGTAAAGTGAAATTTTGGAAAACATCTCACCATCCTTCCCGCTCCACGCCGTTGCGTCAACCGCCACTTGTGGGGAGGCCTCGACGCGGCCGAACGGCCAAACCCGGCGGCCTGCGGCGCGGGAGGAGGCCGAACTTTCAGACAGGCAAGCTTTCGTCCTTTTCAAACTCAATATTTTTTTCTCCACATATCAAACTAGAGATGCTGTAACACAACCAAACGGTCTCGTATCATCTGTAATAGTCGTATAAAACTGTCTTGTTCACATATTTCCGTCTTTCTTCGAATACCATAAAAAAATTGAGGCATTTCTCAAAATATCGTTTCCGATTTGAAAAGTGATTTCAAAAAGAAAATTGAACTAATTGTGTAGATATCACCAATATTCCATGTCCTAACATCTTATTTTACATACATTTTACCTCTAAGATCTTCCGTTATCATTCCACTACCAGAAAGAATGAGCCGAGATTACGCACGAGCTCTTTTATCCTGCGACTCGATTTCTGATCTCAAAACGGCGTTTGTCACCTTGATAGATTTCACCAAGTAAAATCGCCGAAGCTAATTTTAAAACTGTTTTCGTACTTTCGGACAAATTTGAAAAAGTGGTAAAATAGCGCGCTGGCGAGATGCATCCTGTATCCAACGCTGTAACAAACTAGAAGAGGAATAGGTTTATGAGGCGGATAAATTATGTTTTGTTATTAATAAGTTATTAATTCGGCAACTTTTACATTTCTACATTGAGATACGATTTTTCTAAACATCGTACACGCTTTTCAGTAACATTTAATCGGGTAACAGTTCAATTTATAAGATTTAATATACTACTAGTAAAACGTGGTTTACCAGTCTCACTGATAAACCTCGTATTAGGGAATGTGAATCAGAATGCAAAAGTATTAAATCAGCGATTCTCATCTAGGTGTCGAGAATAGGGATGCGACATTGATGTTGATATTTTCAAAACATGAGCAAACATAAACAAAACATTTTATAAATAAGTCAAAAATAATTGTTTTTTTATAAAAGGAGGAAAAATGAAAGCCCTCTTTTTTCACCAAACGTATCAATGGATTTGTATAAACATTCTTTAAGTTGGGATATTCTTCCCTTAATAATGCATTATTAAATAATATATATTTTTTAATAAAATTTGCAATAATGGATTTGTGCAAAAAGCTGCACAAAAAAAGATGCAAGAAAAATAATGTTAATTTTCCCAATATAATTTTATGAATTTCAATCAAAATAATTTATTTTCCATTCAAATCAAGACATGTCCTGCTGTCATTCAATCAAAGCATGACATTCATACATTCGTATTGATTCAAAACGAGACAAGTCCGACACGAAACTCGCTCTAAAATTCAACTTAACATAGAATATTTAAATTTTATATTAATAATATATTTATCTATCCTTATTACATTATTAATAATTGAGTACAAATAAAATATTTGCATAATTTTGATGCTACAACAGTTTTACGTTTTTCGCGAAAAGGAGTAAAGTGGACATGTCACGTTTTGAATGTTTGCTCATTTCGCGCTTCTTTCTTTCCAAGCCCAGCGCCGCGGCCTGCCGCCAGGATACGCGCTCAAGTGTCAACCTTCTGACCTGGAAGTAGGGTCGTACCTCTGGCACACTGCTGTTCTGATAGCGTGACTTTCCTGACCTCCGCAGACATCTCGCCGCGTTCTTCGGCGGACTGCGGGCTACACTAGGGCAATTCAATATGCCCAAGCGTAGGAAGAGGGCGGTGAACAGTTTTCAGTGGGCAAGAACATTGTGCAAAGATGAAGTGGAGATTATTTTTACTCTATAAGAATTAGGGGAATCATTCGCGTTTCGTTAATTATTAGTAACCGAGTATTATATATATAAACAATAATTTAAACGACAAATAATTATGAAAGTATATTTGATTAATAAACATTTTGTGAGATATTATTAATTAAAGTAACTTATTATGTCAACATGTATGGAATGGTAAGCTATTGTTCTTCATTTAAAATACCGGTATAACCTTTATGGACGTCCATACGGGTATAGATGTCCTATAGAGGTATTATATCGGTATAAAAGAATGAAGATATTTGAAAAAGGTATGAAAAATACCGGCATTTTACTGATATTCAATACCTTTTCGGTCCCTGCCTATTCCCCATTGCTGGTTTACACTTCCTGGTCATATTTCGAATGACCTGGAACATTTCTTTAATTTCCTTTTGTTATGTTCTTCCACTTCTTTGCATTTTTATTGAAGAAACTTTTCTTTATCTTGTCTGCGCTGGAATACCCTGCTGAGTTCTCCGACTTTTGTCATTTGCTTTCTTGGCTGAGAAATATAACACGTGAAATGAACGAAACATAAGGACTCCCTTATACATAATAATAAGCAGGTGGAGTAAAAACAAAGGTAATGTACAATATGATCGTACTATAGACTCGCGGTCGTTCTTTCACAGCTCGCCGCGAAATTAACCAAATATGTTTTCGGAAAGAATTTCAACAAACATTTGTACATTTGGCGGCTCGTGTTCCTTGCGCCCTTGCGTCGCGGCGATACGGCGGCTCGGCGTGGCAGCAACCTCGACGTGTCGGCGAACGGCGTTGCCTCGAATATGGGCGTGTCCTCGGCTAAATCCACCGGTGCTCGCCACTTCTCGGTTTCAACCAGTACTTGCCGTCGGCTTCGATTCCTTCGTTAGCAGACGACGGTCGGAAACTGCATGTTCTGGAGACTGATCTGCAGCCGTTGTAGCGTTGGTGATGTGCTAATTGTAAGGTTTTTACGGCGCGAATTTTGCTTAATATGACTGCCAGGAATGCCTTTAACACATTTTACTTGGGCTCATGTCGTACGCTTGCTTCTTCGTTCCGTCGCCTCCGCCCGTACACGTCATAGTCCAATTCTATTTGACCACTAAAGAAGCGGCCTTACGTACACACTCGTTTTCCGTTTCTGACACGAAGGATTCTCTGAGCACGTCGGAAGAATTCGCTACAGGATTCTTTCCTTTGCGAAACGGCGTAACGGATGGATAGAATGGTCCCAGACACGCCGAAATGAACACTTAATTACGCTTCGAAAATCATTCCAATTCTTCCCACTTCAGCAGACTTCTCAACAGTTTTCCAGAAAAACTAACAGATTTCTCAACCACTCTTCTTCAGAGATTCTAACCGACTGCTCTCTTTCGGAAATTTTAACCGACTGCCCGAATTCGACTACTCTCCTCGAGACATTTTAGGGTTCTCCTCTTCCAACAGAAAAAAATACCTCCGCCGCGGGTTTCCTCAGGAGCCAATGGCAAGATTCAGCCCTATCTTGCGAATTTTTCATTGACCCTCGCTTGGGTTAGGTTTCGCTCCACTTGACCGATGCCGACGTCAGGCGATAACGTCGCCAACGTGCCACGTTTAACTTGGTTGGCCGCCTGAACAACGTTTCGATTGGCCGTTTTGGCTTTGGTTCGTGGGCGGGGCATATGTTCAGCTACGGCTCAATATACCTATATGTCATACATATTAAATCAAGTGTACATCGTGTATTGCTATCTGTAAATTAAATACATAAATATTTAGGCATTATGTTTTTAAAACATTCTGTAATATATTTTAATAAATTATAATTCCAATTCAAACAAAAATGTATTTTACTGCAACAAATATTTCTAAATTTCTTATTGCAGCCTACCAATCAATGTTTTGCATATTGCTATTAAGTATGAAACTGTTTGCAAATATGAAACTTCACACTACAATTCGATTTATGATGTCTGCAGGGAAAAGATTTTAAAGATGTTTTAGATCACTCTTCATGGTCTTAAAAACACTAAATCCTAATTGCTATCAAATTCTACTTGTGTTGCCTTGCACGTTTGCACTGCTCCCACTGTCCCCCTTTACATGCCAAAAAGCGAAAGATATTCACGTTTCCCCTGTGCCTTGTGCTGCAAAGGTGATGGTTGCCGAAATTCAACGCTCCTCAGTCACCTTCTAAAGCCTTTTCTCCTGTCACTCAGAGAAGTCTATCGCCTTCACAACAACACTCAAGCCATACTTCAGCAGGCCTAGTTTAAGAGATACAGAGTTGTCTCATGGGTCATTACGTCGTCAGTGCTTCTACAGCCAAATGGTAATATTATTATAACTAATTTCTTAACAAGATAATTGCAACTAGAGGTGCAACAGAATTGCACAGACATTCTCATACTAGTTTTTTCTGTCTTTGGCATGGTCTTGCCCCATTCTCAGGCCAGCTGCCATCTATTGTCACCCAAAGTACATTTTTAAAAAAGTTCCCTCAATTTGTACGTTTCCTAATGGCAGCAATGAAATATTACTTTAAAAACATTATAGAATAGTAAAACCTTGTCCTATAAGGATATTTCCATTGAAAACTTAGGAGACGATTTCAAGAAAATTGCCTTTAAGCGTTACTGTAAAGGCAAAATTCGAAGCTCTTTTTCACAAAAATCTTTTGAGTTTACGAAAAACTTAATTTGAAGTCATTTGCGTTGGAATATGGCATCGTTTTCAGACTCGGAAGTCATACGTGCGTTGTTAGGACAACGGATCAACAAGGGTTAATATTCCATGCTTGATGTCAGAACTTAGTGCAATGGACACGGCTCCGAACGCATTATGTGCAGAAAGTGTGAAGAGGGCGTTGGATGGTCGTGATCGTCAGAAAGAACGTATGGATTCAGTCTCTAAAAAATTTTGTCGCGAGCACTAGTAAGGGGTTGGTGAGGTGCGATAGGATTTTTAACAAAGGCTGGGTATTAGGTAAATGATAGTGAACCGGGAAGTTATGTTTAGTTTGAGGTCGGAGAGATTGGTCTTGTGTAATTGTAATTGAGAATTTTTATTAATGTTATGGTTAGAAGTTGGAACTAAACAGACTCCATGTTTCGAGGAGATATACATTAGGGTAGCTCCGTCGATGGAAGAATTTTCCAATAAGTAGTTGAATATAGTCTGTCGCGAGAAGGTGTTTCATACGAAACACGGATAGGGATAGTCGCGACCGCATATTAAATTTGAGGGACAGTTAAGTCCAATTATAGCAATCGTTGAGTACATTCTGAAACATTTTTTTATTGAGGAAGGACGCGAAAATTGGTACACAATGATTCCGTGGACATCATTCTGCCAGTCAGCCGAGAAGCCAGCGATCAAGATTACGAACTATAGTTAAAACCGTACGGTGTTTTTAAAGTTTCAAAGTAAAAGTAATTCTCATGAGAAGGAAAGATCTGTAATATACACAGGAATAAAAGTTAAATTTTATTGTTGAAAAATGCTGATAATTTATATAGTAGTTGCCATCAATCGTGATTCTGTATAGAATCATACGTCCACATGCAACAAACAGGTAAGGAGTGTATGTTGCGTGTCGAATCCATAATTGATTTGAAAAGTAAAATTTAATAAATTAAATTACAAGCAATATAACTTCTAAATTTATCACAAATAGCTAGCACACTGCGGAGATTGATAAGAGCTCTAAAAAAATCACGCAACCGAAAGTTTAAAGAAAAAATTTGGGTCCGTTTTGAGAAAAGCTTGTTTATGTATTTTTTTTAAGAATTGCATGTATTGCACAAAAACAATGAAAATTTTCAAAAATATGTACATGACCATAATGAAATAACTAATTGTGGAGAACAAATTTTTTTTGAAGAAAAATCTAATTCACAAACAAAATTAATTTTTTCCCTCTTCTAGCACCTCCTGCTGTTCTTTCTTTCCTAATTCTCATCGCTCATATAACTCATTACTTTATAATATCCATTTTTTAATTGCTCCAGCAGATTACACCTGTCGAGACCTTTGTCCAACCCATTGTTTAAAAATTGCAGTGTTTTCCCACTGCTCAGAACTAAAAAAAAATTACTTTTTCCGCGAGTCCTGGTTACTTCACACACTTCAAGAAAGTAATTCCTCAACAATTAATTTTTATTCATGCTCACTTCAATGTACCAACAAATACATTCTTAAAAATGACAACAAAGTCAACAATATCTCTGAACACTTCTGAAGCAAATAAAGAATAATGCAGTGTAAGTTGTGGTCAGTGCATTCGATGCTGGAAATGAAATGGTTAGAGATGTCTTGACAGGCATCAACATGCAATGTACTTGGTTCAATTACTTAAATTATTATTTATTCACTTACTTGAATTATTAAATTTTCAGAACTCACCTGAAAGCCTTATAACACTTGATTTTTTCTTCTAGTTCTTGTTGATATTGGAAATCATCTTCTAAGCCTGGTAATTGCTGAAGTTCATTAAAATTCTGGAGAATTATTTCATACAGACGGGTCAGATCTTGAGGCCTCACTTTTCGTCCTTCCACAGCATTCTGCAAAGAAATTATTTTAAGGTATGCAGTAGAAGCTTTGTGCACTAGGTTGAATTGTTTTTCTATTGAAAGCACTTTCTCTGCTGGTTGTTGATAAACAGCTTTATCATAACTAGAGCTACCTGGTGTGAAAAATGCTAATGGTACAGTCCCAGACATGTGCTCAGCACAGTGAAATTTCTGTAAAACGGACGTCAATATTACGTATATTTCAGTTTTACGTACGTATTTGAAATTCCCCTTTTAAACGTCCTATGGTACATGTTAAGATATTTCATCTTCATGAACGCTCTAATTGGACCTACTTCATTATTACGTAGTAAAAAGCTCTTTTTCACAGCATTTTTCATGCATTAATTACTTTCTTGCCATACGAAGTAGTTAGTAAGAAGAGAAAATTATGTAATAATGCGCTGGAGAAGGGCGAATTTTCAGCAGAAAAACTCATTACCGGGCCCTGGTCACGAGATGGTAGATAAATCCTCTTGCTAAATTTAGGGAGAAAATTCTGTAACATGTGATGTAGCCAGAATTCCTGTTTTTTGGGTCCTTCATTCTGAAAAATCGACTGAAGGCTAGTGCCTGCTTGCCAGTCTGCGTGTCCGTATTGTAACAGCACAGAATAGCATGCGCTATTTACAATTTACAAACCGCTCAGCAGCAGAAAATAAAATAAAAATATAGAATCGCGTTTTGCTGTACAAAACACTGGGGAGTTCGCTACTAAGGATTTGTGCAGAAACGGCGGAAATGCGCGTGTCGTCGGAGACATAATCCGGCGAGGGGTCCTGGTAGCTATTGTTCCTGCCGAAGCAAGGTGGACCGACCTGCCGAAGCGCCGTGACTCAGGATTTAGATTTGCGGCCGAAGAATAGTGACGCGGGAGCCTACGTCACGGAGCATTTCGGAAAGACGGCTTCAGGAAGCACCACCTGACGGTATGAGACAAGTCATGGGACACCCAAACGGGTACGTGATTGGCGGGGAGACACCGCATCATCTGCGTCAGAGTAATTTATAAATACTCGAGATTTTAAGTTCTCTTTCTTCTCATGAAACTCCACGTCGAGCGGTCAGCCTTCTGAAATTTGTCGTCGAGCGCGCTACTCCTGGAACGTTTATCGCCGTGTGTTATTGTGTGCCGAGCTTCTAATTTGGCTCCTCGGAGTTTCGTCGTACGTCTGCCTAAATGCCGCCAAGTCGCTTCCTTTGGTTGTGGGTTGTCGGCTGCCTACCCCCGAAGGGGTTCTTCCGCTGATGTTCCTTGTGCTGTTTGTTTCCTGCTGCTGTTACCACCTCCACTCCCCCGTACAGAGACGGGGATTGGGAGGCAGGATTGAGATGATGTAGGGAGGGTTTGTTATGTGGTTGGGGGTTTTTGGGTGTTGGGATAGAGGTGGGAATGGGGATAGGGAAAGGATAGGAATGGGGAGAAATTAGAAAAATTAGAAAAAAAATTATATATATATATATATATATATATATATATATATATATATATAATTTTTTTTCCAGAATACAGGGGATGGGTTTGGTAAGGGGTTTGGGATAGGAGGGTTGTAGGCGTCGTCATTGATCGGTTTTGTCTGTCTCTGTCAATGGCCCGCCTGTTGCCTACGTGTTTCGTCTTTGCCTACTGCAGCGCATGTGATATGGGGTGGGAGTTGGAGGATATCGAGGGGATGCTTTTTGCGGGAGTGTCTGGGAGGATTGGAGAGAATATGGAGGAGTGGGGTTATTAAGGGTTGGAAGGTTGGGTTGGTGGTGAAGTTTTGTGTTGTGGAGATTGCGGAGTTGTGGATGTGGGTAAGGATGTGAGGGGATGTCATGGCTGGAGCGGATGTCATTGAAACGGGTGTACATGGGAGGACGGAAAATGAGGCGAAGGACCCTGTTCTCAGTTCGGGTAGGATAGGTTGGCGGGGAATGTGGCAATCCATGTGGGATGGGCATATGTCAGGATGGATCGGATATAGAAGTAGATTAGGATTCGATTTTGGGGGGTTAGGTTTTGGTTTGAGAGGAGGGGGTAGAGGGCATTAATGATTCTATTGCATTTGGTGATGGTGTGTTGGATATGGAGGGACCATAGGAGTTTTTGGGAGAAGGTGACACCGAGGTATTTTACATGGGATTGCCAAGGGATAGGAATTTGGTTTATGGTGAGGGGTGGGGGAGTGGATGGGGATTTTTTGTAGGAGAAGAGGATAGCTTGGGATTTGGTGGGGTTTATTGTTATACGGTTTTCGTTAGCCCAGAGGAGAAAGGAGTTCAGGGCAGTTTGAGTTTGTAGTAGGGAGTTTTGGAGGGGTAGGTCAGGAGCGAGGAAGCCTAGGTCATCGGCGTAAAGGAGGGTTTTGATACCGGGGGTTAGTGGGATATCGTTGATATAAAGCGAGAAGAGGATCGGGGAGAGCACGGCGCCCTGTGGGACGCCGGCTTGGATGGGAAAGGTTTTAGAGGTTTTGGGAAGGTGGCGGACATGGAAGGATCTGTTGGATAGGTAACTTCTGATGAGGGTAAATAGTTGATTGGGAGCGTAGGGGCGAAGTTTCATCAGAAGTATTTCGTGGGACACGGTGTCAAAAGCCTGGGTGAGGTCAGTAAGGATTGCTGGTATCTCTTTAGGGATCTGGAGGGTAGTGGCGACAGAGATAGCCAGGTGGAGGGATTGGAGGGCCGCAGTGCGACCCTCGCGGAAACCGAATTGTGTTGGGAGGATTATGGGATCCAGGATAGGAGTGAGTCGGAGAAGGATGGTTTTTTCAAGGATTTTGCCAAGGATGGGCAGGATGCTGATGGGGCGGAAGTTGTTTGGGTGCCGATGGTCCTTGCCGGGTTTGGGAATCATGGAGACGCGGGCGGTCTTCCAGGCGGTGGGGAAATAGGATATTTCCAGGCAGGAGTTAAGGATTAGGGTGAGTAGGCGGATACCGTTTCGTGGGAGGTGTTTTAGTTGGGAGGGGAGAACTCCATCGGGTCCGGGGGCTTTACTATTGTCTATTGAGTTTATTATGTCTCGTCTCGTCATCCGTCGTTGTCCAGGTTTGCTGTTGGTTTGGTGGTAGTGAGAGGGTATTTTGATATTTGAGGATTACCTGTACAGGGAGTGGGATGTTGACGGGACGGAAGCGGTCGGCCAGGGATTGGACAAGGGTGTTTGTAATCTGTTGGGGATCAAAGGTAACGATATTTTGTGAAGGAGTGGGGATGTGGTGGTGGGGTTTTCGCGCACAGCCTTAACGATTTTATGTAGCGCATTGGGGCTGCCTTTGTCATTTATCAGTTTGTCGTATTTGTTCGTCTCGTGTTGTTTTAGTAGTTTTTGTAGGGTCTGTTGGGTCCGTTTTAGTTCGTTTTTGTCTTCGTCTCGTCTGTACTTATAGAAGTGTCTTTGTAACTGTCTTTTTCGTCTTATTAGGAGTATAATGTCGTCAGGAAGGGTTGGGTGGTGGTTTTGGGAGTAGGTAGTATGTTTCTTGTAGGTTTTGATAATTTGATGGGTAAGGTGATGGATAGAGGAGTCAATGTCTTCTGGGGATTGGATTTCGGAGGGGGTTCGGATTTTTTTGGAGAGAGTGTGGGAGTAGGATTTCCGCCAAGTGTTAGTCGTTGAGTGAGACGTTTGCCGCCACCAGCTTCAATACGTACGCGCGTGAAATCGTGGCACACACGTGTGGGACGGTTAGTGAGAGCGGTCTCTGCGATTGGGGCGGGAAACGAATGATTTCTCCCCTGAGGCATCGCTCTCGCCACGCCGCTCCATCGCCGAGGGACGAGGGAGGCCGCCATACCCACGCTCCTTAACGCGGGGCCCGGATCCGACGAGACATCACGGCGTGGGGCGATCTACTGATCCTGCGCTCTCCATGGGAGCCTGCCGCTTACCAGCGCCAGCCACGGACAATTCTGGGTGAGATCGCCAAATGGGCGCATGAACGGAACAATGAAAGGTGGAGAGGGAAAAAGAGGGAAGGAGATTATCATCAGATAAGGGCGTGATAATGTATAATGTTGCTTGGGTAATTGTTCTGGGTGGGTTTGATAGTTAAATTAAATGGGCTTTGTTTTTCAATTAGCGAATTAATCACTAGAGAATAGAGAGAATTCGTACACGCATGCCTCCTTAATCCTTCGCCAGATCATACATGTGGCGACGCAGGTGAGTTCTCACTACCAACTGACAGTCGGGCAAGCACCTAGCCTACGTGGACGAGGGCAAAACGTTACAGTATGCCTGTTTCTGTGTCTGCCTACCAGTCTGCGTGTCCGTCTTTCAGTCTGTGTCTGTCCGTCCGTGGTCAACACTAGCGCCTAAACCATTCGATTTCAAAATTGAAATTACCCAATCGATCTGATTGAACTTGATGCTTTGGGAGTTTCAAACGGATATTTTAATTTTTGATTCACATAAAGCCTAAGAAACATTTTCAAAATTTTCTCAAAAACGGCACATTTGTTGATAGAACTTTGTCTTCGGATAGCTTAAGAGAATGGTGCAGGTCTCATGGGCGTTGAAATGTCCAATATTTTAAAATGACAAAAGTGCAATTTTTTTGCATCTTCCTACATCATACTGTAACGAATATTGCGTCACCTGCCGGCACCACCACGAACTACCTGTATGCGCGGATTGCGTCATCGCCCGGAAGTCCTCAAACTAGCTAGTCCCAGAGTGTTCTTGGCGCTAATCGCAAAGTGCAGAAAATTCTCGACGGCGCCCGCCGAGCATAAATACGCGGCGGCCGGCGACCGTGAGTCAGTCTTAAGTCTGAAGTGGAAGCTGAGCTGTGAAGTGTGTGCATCGCGGTGAATAGCAGTGATCTGAACCGTGGCCAACGCCGTGAACTGTGGTCAGTGCTTAGGACTGTGCGACAGTGCAAGAGAAGTGCAGTGTAAATAAATAATCAAGAGAAGTGTGCCGTATAAATAATAATCAGGTGAACACTATCTGTACATAAATCAAGTGTTTTCAGTGATTGTGTTAAGAAACAAAATAAACGTTTTTGCTAAAATAATACCAGTTTTAATTCACCACCTAGAATCGTAACAATACTGAATATTTTTTCCTTAATGTAGTCAGTTCCTTAATCCGGGAGTGCTCGCAATAGATCTGTGAGATCTAAGCCATGGCAATTGTGTGTTCCTGAATTATTGCGATGCATTAGTTGTCTGATATTTCATGTATTCCTTCATTGTACTTTTCGGAGATTGCCTGGCCTTTTATTTTTATTCTTTCGCTGAATCATTTCCTGTGAGCATGTTCAAATTTATCACTGCACTGCTCGATATCTGACATTGGGTGACATCTGATGTTGGGTGCAATAGCGCCAGTGCAATGTGAGCTCCTGGCCTGAACGGTACATATCATGGCATTACTTTCAGTCGTGTCTTATGACAAGTGCCTATTCAGAAAATGTAATAATTTGCCTCGTCTACAATCGACTGTCACAATTCGTTACCAAAGAGAAAGAGTGCAGGAGACTTCTATGGGGAAATGAAAAATTGCAAACCTTGCAAAATATAAAAAAGAAAGACTTTCTGAATATTTTTTGAAAAAGTAAAATATATATTTGTTTCAAACATGCCAAAATAATGAGGAAATTGTATTTAAAAGAATAATATGTTTAATGATTTTTGCATGTATTTGTCAATTTTTACTTTTTCATCATAACTATTCAGACAAAAATTCTGCAGTATAAGATTCATAAACAATTGCATTGAGGGAGATGTACAAATTACATAAAATATGTATTTCATTAAATGAACCTTCAGATCATTCGCATTTACGAAAAGTTTCAGCTATATCTGAGAGATACATTGTGGGCACTGGCGTGAGTCTAATGCGGGCACTTCCAGGATAAAGATGGATTTTTAAATAAGTTCATGGTCTAATTTTCGAAAATATGAGTACTTCTCCTGGAATTTTACGCAAAATGTTTGGATTTTCTCTCAAAAACCACTCCCAATTTTTTCTGTAAATTTTCATCTCATATGTAATAAGGGACGGTACAAATTTTGATGCCAGTCCCATTTTCGCCAAACTCCGTTGTTTCGAAAATTGCCAAAGGTACCATTTCAAAACTACAAAATTGAAAATTGAAGATAGCGATTTTTGCTTTAAACGAAGTCTGTTGTAAAAAATAAATAAATAAACCGCTCTTTGAAAAAGGTCACGTACAAGTTTTTGAAAAAAAATTAACAAACCGTACATTTCGCCTAATTTGTGTTTGAAATTCAGGCAATTTCTAATATATATATATATATATATATATATATATATATATATATATTGTGACATACCAATTTGTCACTGAATATTGTACAATATTTATTTTAAATGGCGTCAATTAAAGGGGATAAATTATGTGAATATGCTAGCATAGCAACGGTAAGCGAACCGTCGTCAAGGTCAACATATTCATGGAGTGACAATCGCGGAGACGGCTAGCTAATTCTATATAGAATTCTGGGATTGGCCGAAAAAGCAGTGACAGTCGTGAAGACGGCTAGTTCGTTTTGTAAGAAATTTAGAGATTGGCTAGGTACGAAAGTACATCAAATGTTATCTGCAAATAAACAATCGAATTTATGAACCGAGCTTTGCAGGGCTGAAAGAATACGAGAGACATTCATTCTGACTGATGCCGTGCTCATGAACGGATCGTGCTCCAGTTAATGTTGGGAGTTTTTTTTCTTCGGGGACTTGTAAGCATCTACTAGGGAATGGATATTAAGAGAACATCAAAATTGGAACTCTAAGTGTGACAGTGGAGCTTAAAATATCTCACGTGAACGAGTTGGAGGGACATTGAGGGCTTGGGCGAAGTTGTCAGTGATTGTACTGGAATGTTAGCAGCAAATAGTTTGTTGATCTGATGAACGGTAATTGAAGTGAGCTTCCGAGAAAAGAAGAGAGAAGATGGTGTCTGGACCTGAGGACAGCGGCGTCGGAGATGGATAAAGATGGCCGAAAAAGCGCGCGAAGACATAAGGTTGGAACGGTCATGACAAACGTTTAATTTTATATTGGGTAAAGTTATACAATACCAAAATTGTTTTAAATTGTTTAATAAATTTCCATGTTTTTGTGAAATGAATATATGATTTTTCATTGAGCCAATTCTAGCAATGAAATAACAAGATAGAAAGATATTTGCTTTTCAGGTTCCTCGACCGAGTTTGTTTGAGTATATTCAGTTTATTTCAATATATATATATATATATATATATATATATATATATATATATATATATATATATATATATATCAAAAAGCGCTTCAAATTTTTTCTTAAAAATTTCTTATTTGTTATAAGGGATGGTAAAAATATGGTACCAGTCCCATTTTCGGTGAATTCTGCGAATTAAAAAAAATAAATAAAAACTACAAAATCGAAAATAGTGACTTTTGCCTTAAACATAGCCGGTTGTAAAAAAATTTAGCTCTTTAAAAATATCATGTACGATTTGTTTTTGCGTAATTTAAATCTGAAACTTACGCAATTTCGAACAAACGTATTTACTAAAAACCCTCGTACATATACTGCGGTATTTTTTTTTCTTTTCTTTTTTTCCAGAGCTACCTCTCAAGGCCAGTCACCACGGTAGCATTAAAACAAGTTGTTGTTGTTGTTGTTTCTTTGCGTCTTTTTCAGTAGGGCCGCTAGGTGTAGCATACTCGCGACCGTATCAAGCAGTGCCGCAGATGAAGCGGCTCGACTGAGAAAGACCCGAAAAAACCGCGCGTAAATGTCACCGTGGTGCCGAGCCTTCAATGACCTTGGGAGGCAGTTCTGTAAAAACCGAAGTATAACGTATGGTAAAAAAAAACAGTGGTGTTAAAACAGCATATGTCTCGCATTACTTCAAACTGTTTGTTAAATTATATTTCTACATGAACATGCAAAAGTGAACACGCACCAGCCAAAATTACTTTCCGCGGCGAGACTAGAACTCAGGTCCTAATTAACACGCCGTCACATACCCCTACGCTAGGGAAGAAACGCAAAGTACGAACTTGGACCGACGCTTAAATATGTAATTGTGTCAACGCAATATTTTTCTTACAAGTACTTTCTGCAATATGCACATAAGGATAGATGGCCTAAAATGGGACTGGGCACATTTTTACTTCTTCCTCCTTACGAAGGTACTTCTTAAGAAGAGAAAATTATGTACTCGTAATTGTGCGCCGGAAAACGGCAAATTTTCGGCACAAAAAAACTTATTGTCCGGTTCTGGCAATGATAAATGGATAAATCAAGTTGTTAATATAGAAACCTAGTAGTGCAATAGAATGGCACAGATTTTTTCGCACGAGTTTTCTAATCTCTTTAGTTTGGGCTAGCTTTTCGGTGATTCTCTTCCTGGCTGCCTTTGGTACCACAAAGAACACTGTTTCACATTTTCTCTAGGTTTCTTTCTGTTACCTAATTGTAAAACTGCCAAGGATATTGTAGAAGAGCAAGCCCAAAACGATATCGATAGCCGAGATTGTTAATTGCGTATGACTACTCAGCACTTCGGAGCGAAAGGTCGCGGGTTCGAGTTCCCTCAGGGCTAATTATTTGTCACTTTATCTTTCGCGATTCTGTGTTTCCACAAAAAACTACTCTCTCAACTCTCCACATGCTCCAAAGACTTCAGGAACAGAAGAAGGCTATTGTTTATGCTTCTGCCGACTTAAAATTGCCAGTTCATCTCTCAACTGAGCAGTGGGAACTTATTGATCAACTCATTAAGACTAAACATTTTTGACCAAGCAACACTAACGGTCAGTTCGCCTAATGTGTCAGCATCTGAAGTTATTCCTATTGTAAATAGTATAATTTGTGAACTAGAAAAGCCAAATGAAGTTGATTCATGACTTGCTGCTGCTATCCTGGAATCTTTAAAAGTAAGATTCAAAGATATAGAACTAAATGAAATATGTTCCATTGCTACATTGTTGTATCCTAGACTGAAAGGTCGAGTATTCCGCGAGAGTGCTGTGCCAATTTGCTATTTTTGCTAGCGATTTGCCTTTAACGGTTTGCCATTGTTTGTAAATCTGCATTAAGATTTTCCAATTTTATTATAGTCATTATTAATATTCCTGAATACTATTTATTAATAGTTAGAAAATAATGGTTAGCCTAACTAGTCTGTACTTCGCCGTTAAGGATAATGCGCTTCCAGTTTCCGTCAAAAGTGGACTGTGAAATTTAGTTTGTGGATTGTGGAAGTAATCAGTGGAAGAAGTAGTCCATGTCATGCACACTTGTTTGATAATAGGAGCGGCAAAAGTATTACAGGTTAGATTAATGTATTTTTTTTGGGGTGTTTTTTTCTCTTATCTTATACAACTGACAAGTGTAATTTTTCTTAATTGGAAGTGATGAGTGTAGTTGTTGATTATCTTTAACTGTTAATTATCATTAGTCCTCTATTGATAGTAATAAATCTAATTTTCTTGTTTTAAGTTATTGGATGTGATGTCTGTTGAAACAATTATCAACAAAGGCAAAATACAAGAAGCCCTGACCACACCCAAACAGAACTGCAAGAGACAATTTCCTCTATTATCTCTGACAGTGAAATAACTTTTATTAATTAGGGGCAAGTTTAATTTTTGCAAAGATTTGAAGAGGGGGCCAGGATTAACTTGGTGCAATGAACAGTATATATTGACAACAGAGAATATTGAAAGGCAAGTGCATTATTTTCATCATGGTCAAAGTAATAAACTCATTCTTAAATCAATATTTATATTGTTTTTGCAAATTTCCAAAGGTGGATCCAAGCTCAGTTAATTCCTGGCATTAATCATAATTGCTTCATTTGTAGTAAGTGGAAGAAAACATTTCATCAAGATGGAAAATGATTTTGTGGTAAGTGACCATTAAAGATGAAAGTTTTAATTTGAAATATCAATTATTTTAACTATGTTTTTTACAGTGGTGGTTTCAACAATGCATGGAGCCACCAAATAATGCCACTATTGTTCTCTTGAGGCAACTATGCACATTTATGTAGTCAAAAATTTTTTCTCTTATATATAATTTGTATTTTTAAAATGTTGAATGAAGAAAATACGTTTAGAGATGGATTGGTTTCTTTTTTCTAGATATACTGTTGCCAAACCTTTAGAAGATAAGGTGCATCAAGTATTTTGCCATCCTCCATACCACTGTTTTTTCAGGGCCATAGAACAAGTATGGTCTAAGACAAAATGTTATAGTTTCAAGATCAGGCAGTGACATTGAAAGAATTAAATAGGTTTGGGAGGAAGTATTATATCAGGTGTGCCTATCATTTTTAAGAGAATATTAAACTTATGAATGCAGGTATTTTACAACAATGATTTTTTGTATTTCATTGCTTATTATTATTATATTCATTATTTTCAATATTTATCTCAGTAATTTTAATTGTGATATGGAATCTAATATCATCTAATTTTCCTTTTTGACACATATCCTTGTAGGTGACTCCATAAAAGTGGAACAATTGTGTAGCACACAAAACGAATATTGGAGGAAAGAAATCCAAGATGCTTGAGAAGTTGATGAAATCATAATAAATTTGGAGAACATTTCTGGAGAAGAGGGTGACAACGACAGTAAGGGATAATACGTACGATATTCATTACCACAATGTTTCTTATATTTCAAAAAGTTTTATCATGACAGTAATTCATAATTTATAAATAAAATCATGGAATTATCTATTTATTGATATTATGCATTTACAGAAGAATGCACTTTGCCTACCATCTGAACTGTCATGCTCCATCTATTTGGAAAAACATGTAACATGATGCATAGCCTGGTAACTGCTTAATGGGTAATTAACCTTATGGTTAATGGCTCATGTATTGCATGAAGTAGAGGCATGATTGATGAAATCCAATATCACCTAATTTTCATAAAATATGATGATGAAATAATAACTTTTCGTTCCCCAGCATTTGAAATGTGTCTGGACTAGCACCTCTTAATCTTTTATTGGAACCAGTTTTGTTGACACAATTTTACATGATAATGTTTTTTAATCATGATAATGTTCATCAATAGCAATTATTGATTTTGTAATATCCTAAACATTGTTTATCCCCAGATATTGGTTTTAATCCTTCAGAAGAATAATTTCCCATATAGAGAGGATCAAACTATATTTTAAATTTACTTCATCCTTACCATTATCATTATTATTCCAAATCATTCTTAGTTTTCATGTAAGAACTTGTCTCGCATATTTAAATATAGTATATGTAAATGGTCTTTTTAATTTTGTCTCAGTTTATTGAGGCCCATTGTAACATTATTTGATGGGAAGCATTTGTGGTATTATTTCTACAATTGATTTTTGGCAAGTGGCACCATTTTTCTCTTTAAATCTAACATGCATTTTGAATTTCTTTTACACATTACACTAATTTTAATTCTCAAAATAACCATTGTCTTACCTTGAATTTTTTCACAATTCCTATATGCACAACAAGAGCGTGTGCTGGTGTAAAAGGTGTAATCTTGTACTGCTTGGCTGCCTATTGGGAATTATTTGGCATGCATTTGTTATGGAAACTGGTGTTTGAAATAATTTTCATTTGAATTATTTCACAAGTGAATGAGAGAATTATCTGTTGTAATTACTGCATGTTTAGGTAGTAGTTTATAGTAATGTAGTTACAATAACAGTAGAAAATTCAATATTACTGTGCAACTAATATATATTTACTGTGTCATTTATATTTATTGTGATATTCCTATTTCAATAAATAACTTACAAACTCACAAAGTTCTATTTATTACCATAAATATCTCAATCTTATGTATCACACCCCATTGAAATGGAGGAGAAATATGTATAATAAGAAAGACTGTCCCTGGTAACAACAGACAAGTTACTGAAGACTTGGTTACAATAATGATGATTTTCTAATTTTTTAAAAATATTTTCTTTTAAAAGGTAATGAATAATTAAACAGTTAAATAAAATTGATGCATTTGCATTAATTTTGACATCACTGGACTGTTAGAAACAATTCATTAGGTCACAAAAATTACCATATATATAAATTTAATTAATTAAATAATTATGGAATTTATTTATGTTCAATATAAATCATTAACAGTTGAAACCATTAAGAAATTGATATTTATTAAAGGTTCACCCAAGAGGGTATTTATTGTTAGAAATCTTTAATAAGATATTTATTTACCATTAGAAATTGATAATACCACCATCTCAAAAGGATTATTAACACAGAAATTTGACCACATAATTTTTAAGTTTATATTTTTCATTTGCACTTGATGTCTCTTTTGCTCGCAATTATAGATAACGGTAACTCTTCAATTAACATGTTCACAGAGTCAATATTCGTTTACAGATGAACATGTGGATGATCAGAAATAAAACAAAAGTGAGAGAGTTAATCGGTGTAATAGTTTCATAACTTGGCTATTCCGACAGGTAATTGTTTATGCTGCCGTATTGCGAATCTAGTGCGGTCTAATACGCGGCCTGGACTATAATACTTACTGTAGATAACCTTTAGTCGTAATACTATGTAACTGATAACACCGGTGCTGTCTGTAATTCTATAAAACAGTGTGGCCACAACCTAAACAATTGTTTTTAGTTTTTGCATTCATACCAGTCACTGGATTGATCATCTTGATCAAAAAATGATATCGATTCTCTCCTCGTCAAAAATATTAAGGGGTATTATAATGCATTATAGGATGTGTTTTGCTAATACGCTGAAAGTTGCCACCATCATGTTGTTGAATTACAATGTCACGAGACTACATATTCTCTCCAACAACCACAATGGTAACTTCGTCTAACATTGATGCATTTAAGTGTCTCTCATGTTCTCCTTGAGGTCTTTTGTAAGCTCTGATCACTATTTTACGATCGTCCAATGGCATCATTTCCAAGGCTGTTTTGAACAATATATTATTTTTATAAAATCTTCATTTAGGAGGATCAATAAAATTTTCATATATGTAGATTTATGTTGCAATGGATGTATATGATATGTGTCACAGAAAGAAAAGAACAAAAAGGGTTGGCTTGAGACCCCATTCTTCAATTGAATTGTTTATTTCAGGAACTCATCAAGCACCAAAAATTTTAAAAACGAATTAGCAATAGAATATTGTTCTATGACGATAAACGCATCATTTAGTACAGAAACCCGCTATTTGCTACTTTTGCAATGTAGTTAGAAAGACCCTAAAAAATCGTGTTTGGAACAGAAACCCTACAAACGACATCGTTTGACAGGTTTCTGCTCTAAACCAAATGGAAATTTTATTTTAACCCTGCAGTGGTCACATGCTGACAACCACCAGAATCAGGATGTCACATGTAATCAAAGCTACTGTGAAGGGTTATCAGCATCATCTCCAGGGTCGGTTAAGTTCCACGTTCGGGAGGAGAGATTTTCTAAGAAAGGTACAGAAAGTTTCGCCGTGAAGCTTCTATCAGTGCTTCTAAAAGAAGTGAGATTGTTTTTGACCTTCATCGCGTAATTTTTGGATGGTTACCTTGAAAACTATCATTTTGTACCACTTTCAAAATGTTTCTCAACACTTCTTGCTCTCCATGCAACATGGTGGTCAGTGTCTGGACTTGGCTTTTACAAAGAAGTGCCCCAGCTGTTGTCACGTGGTTCTGCAGAGGAGCAAGAATCGGTGCGCCGGAGGAACTCACCCATGTATTTTCACTGTGGTCGAAACCTCAAAGAAATGCAATATTGACAAATAATGCTCATTGTTCCACAATCAACTGATTTATCGCCAGTGTAAACCATTGTTGTATCATATCTAAACACCAAATGTTCATAGGTAATTGTTACATTTGATCGTCTGTTTTGTTGCCTTTCGCTTGAATTCGATGGTATGGGTTCTTCTGGAGTCTTGGAACATCTTGCTTGAGAAAGGTACATTCTGTTTGCCTCCCAAAGCTGCCTACGCTCTTCTTCAGTCTCATTGTCTCGAAGATTGTGAACTCGACTTGCCTGACGCGTACGCCAACCGATATTTTGACGCCTCACTGGTGGCGTTTTCTTATCAATAACAACAAATAACACGATAAACCTCTAACACACATCCAAACATACAAAATACCGTTTTCTGTTGTGAAAGAAACGGTAATTGTATATGAATTAATGTCAATCTATCCATACTGTCAATATTTTTGAAGTTATCAACTGCTGGCTGAACAACTGAACGTCAATCTGTCAATGTTTTGTTAATATATTGAAGATCTCTCAGTCTTATACAAATTCCATATAACATGACAAAATGATCAATTACCATGCGATGTAAATGGCTCGCAAAATCTGGCAGAATTGCGGTGCCCACTAACACTTCGAGTTCAATTTTGACTTGGCACATGTACAAAAATGTAATCGATTGCTACCCCGCTAAGGCATGCGAAAGCTCCCTGGCGATGCGAAACTTGAACTGTGCATGCGCAGAAAATCAATATGGCTGTCTAGTGCTGTAATATTTCGCTGTGTAAAAATTCCCTTCTAATCAACAGTAATATTGATTTCAATAACAGATGAAACTGAAAAAGGACTTGCACAAATGTTTAAGTCAAAATGGAAGAAGATCCAAAATGAGGTGACAGAGGGTGTTAATGCCATATCATCTCGGTGTTTGACCAGAGCTGCCCAGAAGTATATAATTATGAAATAAATATAAGTAATGCAATATGTATAGATAATTATAGCGACAAATTCATACCACCACCATGTTGCATCATGGGTATATACAGTTTACAGTACATTCTGCCGCCAAAGTTGGAAATAAATTTGATGCAGCATGACTAAATTATCGATTACCATGTTATATAAATTGCTCACTAAATTCGGAGGATTAGTGGGTTTCACTATCACTTCACATTGGTGCATGCACTGAGGCTCAAAACCGCAATCGATTGCTGTATGCTATGCATGTCAAAACTTGCTTCTAATAAGCACCTCAACCTCTCTACACAGACTGAGTTCTGGTGTGACTGGTTCAATCAAAAACGGAAAATGCCAAAGACGCTTTGATTTTTGTATTTTTATTCAAAATACTCATTTGACTCAATGCACTTCTTATGATTTAAAAGTTGTGAAAAGTATTTACTGCAGTCATTGTTTGGAATTGGATGTATGACCAAGTCTTGAAAGTCTTGTCCTGAAAGTTTCTTGAAAGTCCTGTATGGTGTTGTGATGCCTTCCTTTCATTGCTAACTTCAATTTTGGAAGCAGCCAATAGTCACAGAGTGCAAGATCTGGTAAATAAACAAGATGTTTGAGCATAAAGATGAATTTTAGCCAAAAAATCGCACACTTCTTAGACTCGTGGGCTGGAGCAATGTCATGTAGAAATGACTAAGAGCCTTGTTCTCAATATTCAGGCCACGCTTGACTAATGTTGACCAAAATCAGATTAAGACCTATAAATAATATTCTGGGTATTTCTGTTTGATTTTCCAGCACAAACTCTCTGAATAGTGCCCTTGGAATCGAACAACACTGTCATCAATGACTTCAACCAACTTTTTTGCATGCAAACTTTGGACGTTTTTTTCTTTTCCGGAGTCAACTATTCCAAACGTTGTCGCTTTGTTAATGGTTCTTATTGGAAGCACCATGTCTTGTAACCAATCTCTATCAGCAGTTTCAGTCAGGTCTTTGCATACCCAATCGGAAATGGAACTCTACGTTGGCTCGCTGCTCCATCGTCATTTTCTGAGCCTCAACACAATACTGTTCCTTTTGCATTGTGAGGCACGACTTATTGCAAATAATGCTGCGAAATTATGAGCAACAAGAGTAAAAATTACAAGATTGATAATGATATTATTCCCAAACTGATAGGGCTGCAGTATAAATTTTTTCGAATTTTGCCGGAGCTTCTTGTAAAGTACCCCCAAAATTAAAATACCAGTTTCAAATTCAAGGGGCCACAACATCTGCAAGATTGATTGAGGAATAACAAATTCGGAGAAAATTGGCAGAACAGTTTAGCAGCTAGTGTTGTTCACACATGGACGGATGTTTTACCATCAATCAATTGTTAGGTATCAAGGACCCATAAAACAAGGATTCTGGCCACACCATATGTTAGAGGATTCCTCCCCTCTCTAAATTTAGCAATTGGATTTATCCACTTTTTCATTACCAGGACCCAGCAATAAGTTTTTTCAGCTGAAAATTTTCTGCTGCTTTTTCCCGCAGCATTTCAGAACTTTCTCTCTACTGCATAATCGATAGCGAGAAAGTAAAATGAGGGGAGAAATAAGAGACAAGAGGAACAGGAAAAAGATGAAGAGAAGAGAGGGGGAGCAGAGAAGTGAAAATGGAGGAAAACACATTAAGAAGAAAAGAGATAAAGATGCCCAATATTACTTATTGTTCCATAATGGCAGATGAGTACGGAAATTTAAACGATGTTTTGATGAAAGTTTTCATGGTGCTTCTGGTGTACATTCTGAAGAACCATGTACACCTTCAGGTAAAAAGTCGTGTAAAACTGACATATTCATCTTACATCATGGATCAATTTATCAACGTTTGATTATCTCAAAAAACTTCATGTGGATATACATTCCTATGATATTAACTCTAATGTCAACCTAGGATTTAATGCCTAAATGAAACCTTTGACTCTTAATTATGTGAATATGTACTCAAGATATCCTGTAAATATGCTCTTGGATAATTCCTATGTATAATAATAAATTATAAATATTTTAATAATTGTGAACCAAGTTCTTAGTGCCACCAATTTTTTAACATTAAACACTATTACTTTAAATCACATAAAAAGTGGTTAATTTGGTGTTATACAAAGCATATATATATATATATATATATATATATAATATTATTTATTTAATAATCTTTATGACATTCAATCTTTAAAATAATTGACATTTTCAATTCATTGCTGTACCACCCTGGAAATTTTGATTTCACTAATTTTCATTTTGGAACAAATGCTTCAATGAAAGAATAAAAGAAGTAATATGAAAAAATTTTTACATTCAGAAAATGAAGTATCTTTTGCAGAAATATATGAGAGAAGCAATCTCAAGTATTCAAATATAATTAGAGCTCAGACTTGTAGGCAATAAAAAGGTCGAAAATAAGCACTTAAAAAATGCATGGAAATAGGCATTACAGTTGACAATAGCCAGGGAAATGGGTATTATGGTTGATTAATATTAAAATTTATACGTACTACATAAAGGATGAACATAATGAATTTCATCGATTCTCAAAACATATTGCAGATTTAGATTATCTTTACTAAGAGTTGACTTGTGTGGAATTTTATGTTTTGTATATTTTGCTGGTAAAACTAGTTAAATGTTGGAATTTCAAGTTTCAAAGAGGAGAAAGAGAAGGAAGGAGGGAGTGAGTGAGAGAGAGAGGAGAGAGAGAGAGAGGAAAGAGAGAGAGAGAGAGAGAGAGAGAGAGAGAGGGGGGGGGGGGGGGGGGGGGAGGGAGAGAGAGAGAGAGAGGAGAGAGTGTGTGCGTGAGAGTGTGCGTGTGTGTGTGCTTGTGCATGCTTGTGTGTGTGCTTGTGCATGCTTGTGTGTGTGTGTGCATACGTGTGTGTTTGTGTGTGCACTTGTGCATCCTTGTGTGTGCGCTTGTGCATGCTTGTGTGTGTGTGTGCATACGTGTGTGTTTGTGTGTGCATGCGAGTGTGCAAAAGTTGCAATGTTTTTATGTTGTAAGAAGGATTTTTTGGTACAGTTTACGATCTTTTCACAACACGCAAAAAAAAACACATTGCCAGTCCGCTGTGAATCTTCTCTACAAATCCACTCTTTTAACAATGCACTTCTAGAAACTTTCTCTTTTGGTATTGTAGCAAGCATGCTCAACAAATAGGAATAGACGCACACAATAGCTTAGAGATGCAAGAGAATTTGACACCGTGCAGATTACCTTATCTATTTCACTGAAACCCATCGGGCGCTCTTGAGTATAGGAAATTGCTTGTGTTTTGCTGATCTTCTCAATGATTAGTGAGCTATCTATTACTTACCAAGAACACAAATCGTTTAAACAATTGGGCTCCCAGCATCTTCGCATTATGAAAGAAGAATCATAGCAGATGGGGGAGTTTTCTTCAATAATTTTTTATTGGTTTTTAAGTTTTGTGCATGCCAGATCAGTAAATTTGCTGTTCCTATTTGTTGAGCAGGCTTGCTACAATACCAAAAGAGAAACACACGCACGCGCACACACACGCGTGTGCATGTCTACGCACACATCAAAACATGGCAATACAAAAAATTAAGTCTCATTATATCTCTTAATTTGTGTGAAGAACTTCACGTTACTCGCAAAATTACACAGACATTAATTGAATGTCTTCACATTCAAAAAATATCAATATTATTATTATTATTATTATTATTATTATTATTATTATTATTATTATTATTATTATTATTATTATTATTATTATTATATTATTATTATTATTATTTTTTTTTTAAATTTTAATTTCATAAATTATTTCTTTCTCTAATATACGATTAACTTTTTTGCATTTTGTTCCTTTTTTCTAGTTCAGACACCAATAACTTACAGAGAAACCACTACAAGTACTAGCAGACACAAATGACAATACATGTAATAGTAACAGTATACATAAAATGTTTGTAGAAAAATGTATTCTTTACAATATTCCTTAAATTGAAAAAATACTCTTACCTCATTCTTGTCTGCTAATGCTGCCTGAGTTGACTCAACCATAAGTAAATTGCGTTGAATTGTACGTGTAAGTCTGATGTTTGTCAAATACGACAACAGATACTGAAGAGAGGAAACAGGAGCACCTGCTTGTGGGCGGCCCTTTGCATTCTGAAATACAAAATTAAATTAAAATGTTAAATGCAAAAATTGTTAGCAAACTATAAAATTCTTTATATAGTGCTGTTATTTACACTTACTAATTCTGACTTCTGTTCATCTTTAACAGCAGAAATTGCATCTTTACAATCCATTAGAAAATTTTCAAGCAAAGTAATTTTTGCTGAATTGTCTTCAGCACGTTCTATTGTGGTGTCCAATTCTTGTTCCGATATAAGGAACAAGCGAACACGCTCAGGACGAACAGAAAATGAGCGTCCACGCCAATCAACATCGTGTAGCACTTCAGCACGACGTTCCCTTGTTTGAGCAATGAGTGACTATACAACATAATTATGTATCAAAATGAAGCAACATAATTTTACACAATAGATGAGGTTAGAGTATTATTTTAATCACAACATCAATTATCTGCAGGACTTGTAGGAATAGTAAAAAATTCTTACTTACATCCAAATTGGCAAGAAGATCACCTTGACCATGACTTCTCATTTTCAACAAGTCGTCAATAGCACTTTCATCTCCAATATTGTATGCACAATATCTTAAACTGGGAGACAATTCTTCAACACGCTGTTTATACAACACTTGATCTTCTTCTGATAAAGCTGGAGCTAACTTCTCATAAACCATTCTGTGAAAAAGTAATATAAGTAATACAAAGAAGCAGAGGGAGGAAAGAATGATGAAAGATATTTGGAAAATAAGTGTGGTGCTGCGCTTCTATGACCATCATATCTTCTCAATGAATTGTTAAACTAACCCACCCCCCATTTACTGCATACTCGAAGTAAAGGATGAGCAGATTTTTGTGAACAAGTAATTTTAACCACGTGCTTGCTAATGTTTCAAACAGCACAATCGTTTCTCAATCGAAAACTAAAAAATATTTTTGACTGCAAATTATCTTACCACATTGTTCGATTTGGGGTGGGGTATATTTAAACCCCCATTTATCCTCCATCTTACACACCCTCTCTGGACTCCATCACTGGATGCACGGTGCTACTATTCACTAGAATACTGGCTCCTCGTAAACATTGTAATATGTACAATGAACATATTTTATATTTCAAATAAAATTCTTATGTGCGATGAAGACTAGTGTACAATTACTTCTGCAGAAGTAGAACCTACTTTCACCAACTCCGAATTTTCTTTAAGTACTGATCGATGACATTCTTACATGTGTTGGAAAAAATGGCTTTACACGCAGGACTCTCTCTCTCACTCTCACTTTCACTCACACTGACTCTCTCTCTCCCACTCTCTCATCATTTTGAACATTAAGAATGTCATCGATCAGTACTTAAAGAAAATTCGGAGTTGGTGATAGGTTCTAGTGTATATATATATATATATATATATATATATATTCGGAACTCTCTTCATGCTGAAGAGAATGTTTTCAGTGTCAAAAAACAACAAATTGTTGTCCAATAATAGAATAAATAGTAATAAAAGAATACATTTTCATTGTTGTGTTCTAATAATCAAAAACAAATAGAGCATTATCTTTTATCCCCAATGAATCCAGTCAACTCACGCATATTCGGTTGAAGAAAACACAGGGTCTTTCTATTTACCACTGCTAAAATAAGCTGTGACAAAAAATTGGGACACATCTAAATCAGTACACAAACAATTGCCTGACATGATACGAGTTGTACATTTCTTAGAATCGAAGTGGAGTGATAAATAAAATGATAAGAACAGTAGCATTTCACATGAATTTTAACAAAAGGCAGAAACAACTGGTGGAATGTACAAGAAAATGGAACTATTTATTCCAAGATAAACAATCTTGCTAGTTTCAAAAGGGCATCCATGGAGTAAGTAAAATGTTCCATAAAAACTTGTTTTATAGATTTTTAAAAATTGCCTCAAAAATGAAAAATACCTATATATGGTGAAGTCTTTTAAAAGACTGTGATACACATGACAGAAACTTGGAATTATATTGCAAAATGTAACCCAACAAGTATTGATATGACATCCTGGTTGTTCTAGCATGAAGAAATCTATGGTCCAAATAACATTTCTGTCTTCTTGACAGCTGGAGGTCTGGTAAAGTGATGTTGCCACTTACTCAGGCAGCAGATGTGATCGTATAGTTGTTCTAGCATCAGATCACAACAGCAGCAGCAAGAAAAACATTGCAATGAATACCCACAACAGTAGACGATATAGAAATGTACACACAAGCAAACAAGTAATGGTGTCCTTGGCACATTTCAATTTTCATTGCTTTGCATAAGATTTCATTTTTTCTTAATAAGCATCAGCAACTCTGCAGTGACATCATCACAATTTGAAGTCTCTGACGGGATAACAAAACACCCTCTCTCGTTAGCCACTAGCTGTCAAGTAGACAGAAATATTATTCAGGCAATAAGTTTAGAACTAGATTCAATAATACAAAGAATATTTTCTATTTAAATTAAAGTTCTAAAAAATCTATCATGAAAAACATTATGTGCAAAGAAGATTATAATGGATTGTTGTCTTCAAGATGCACATTCATCTTCAAGAAAACAGACATTCACATTAATACCAACTCATTATTGGTCCAGTAAGGCAGAGTTGAATAAAGCCTTTTATTCCATGGATTGAGAACCCAGTTGAACCAAGTTAGAATACTAAGTATCCACAGTACAAATACGAGAAAAACTATTCCACGATTTTGCAAAGGTATTTGTGGAATAACCTTGCAGTAGAAGCAGAAGCAAACATGAGAAATGTTTAGCAATAGAATTTTCAGATAGCAACAATGAATTCCTGGTCATATCACTGCAAAACTGAAGTGTGTTTCATTTCAGGCCAGGTCTACTTAATGAATACAATACAATACAATACAATAATATTTTAGTTCATATGAACAAGTGGTATTATTTGAATTACTATCTTTTACAGTGCCCTAAAAAAGATTGACATATGATTGGGTGAAATATTGTATGTATTTTGGCTCCAAATGCACTTGGAAGTGCTACAGCATAGTAAACAATTTTGAATGTTTTATTTTTTCCATGAAATATGTCTCACAAAGAAAATTAATTATTGTTTTTATGATATACTTTTCTATCAATATACTCTTAAAGTAAAAGAAGCTGTTAGATGAGAATTAAAATGATTGTTTCTTCAGATAGTGTAAAATTTCTCTATAATTTATATCAACAACCACCCCAAATCAGTGAATAACAGAAAATTGAAAATGTAAAAGATTTTTAATAATCTCACTTTAGCGAAGTTTGAATAAACGTGAACTATATAACAATAGTGTTGACCATAGATATTATTATTCACAAAAGGGCAATATATTTTGCACAATATAAATGATTGGAATTATCCCGAATGTACAGACATGTGTTTAAAGAAATCACAGCAATTTGAAATAAACAAAAAACATGCTGAAACATGCAGGAAAACCGAAACAAAAAACAAATTATATAATAAGCAATTCTAGGTGCAACTATTCCCTGGAGTTATCCCAATATCCCTGGATCAGATTTAAGGAAAAGTCACCAACGTCTAGTCAACAATGAATCAAATTGATGTACCCATTGGCATCTGGCCTTTCTAGTTTCCATTTTCAAGCAATGTCAAGTGTCATATTACAATATATTTTGAGCTAAACGTACACTATCTAATTTAAAATGCAATAACTTTATCATTCTAATCTACAGAGAATCAATATTTGGCTGATCCCGAGTTTACAGTGCACCTTAGCCTAGGCTTCTTCAATTGCTGTGCCTTGACGTGATCCACTTCACTTCCAATTGGTGCGCAGGAATGTTATTGTTCACCACAGTTTATATTATTTTGAGAAACATTTTAGAAGAAATTTCTCTTTAAAGCGAGCATTTCCTTTAAAATAAATTCTCTTATTTAAAATAAACTTATTTGTGTATATGTGGAGAACATATACACCCAAATGATTTTTAAAGATTCGCATAAAATGCGTTGATGATTATGCATCGGACAGACCCAAGGATGTTAAATTTTATTGTGAGGGCCGATGGCCCAAGCCTCGTTCTCAACTTGGACACACGTATCGAAGCGTCACAATTCTGTACATGTAAACAAAACGGATCACATACCACATTTCTACCAATAGAGATTTTCTAAAACTAGTGTTTAAACGTTCCGTGTAAATGATGATTCACTGACTATCGTTCACGACACAAGACTCGGAAGTGAACGATACACACAGTAGTATTAAGGAGGCCGTGACAGCGAAGGCCGAGGTGCACCGTAAACCCAGGATCAACCCAACATTTCATTGGATCATTTATATACAGGGTTCAAAAATGTACTCTACACCTGATCTTATTACTGAAAAAATCACTTTCACAGATATTGCAACAAAATCTTTCTTAACACTTACTGAGCTTTTTTGAGGTTTTCCATAGCATGCTTCCAAAGTTGCAATTCAAAATGTAGTGAGCCATGAATCCATGCTACATATGCTTGAGCTTCAAGTTTAGTGCGAGCATCACATTTTGTACTCTAAAATAGCAAAGGGAAAACTTAAAATCATCCAAAATTCTGATTATTATTATTATTGTTAATATTATTATTACTATTATTAAAACAAATAAGATCTTTTACCTCACAAAGTTTCTGCAATTGAAGTGCGTATGTTGCTGCTTTCCGAAGACGGGATACTAAATGAAATTTCTTTCTAGGTTCTGTGTTCGACTCCTGTCGCAATTGCATTGCATAACCCCAAGCCCTTTCTGCCATCATTAAAGGAATGTGAAGAAACCTGGTCAATATTACAACAATTATCAGTGAAATAAAATTGCAGCATTAAATGTATTTCAACTGCACTATGCATATTGTTTATACTCATCAAGTTTAAAGTACAAATCAGCTCTTATTACTCAACTTTTCATCCTTCACCATAGCATCTGTTATGTCTTTTTTCTTGAAATGTCTCTTGTCTCCTTGTGTGACATGAAGAACTTTTCTCAGTCTTCTTATTCGCCGAGTACAATAACCTCTAAAAACGTTGCATACAAATCTTACTTACATTATTAAACAATGCACAAAAAGTATTAAGTGCTTTCAAATTAACATTTTTCCCTACAATAAATCATTGAAATAAGCAGTTTTTCTAACCTGTATCTTTGATAATCCCCATGTCTTAATCCATGCTGTTGCTGTGCCTCTTTGATTATTTTAAAAACTGAAATTCATTAAGGAATTTAACTGGAATTACACGAGACACATTAAGTGACAATACTACACTTCAGCTTAGAATTAATTTAGTTTCACTTGGATAATGAAACCTTATGGCAAGTATTATTGAAAGGATACTTTCGACCGTGAATATCTGTTCCGTTTCATTTTTCGAGCTACTTTCTTCGTTACCTTCAATTTTCGCATCTATACGTTTCTCGTCAAGTACTACCATCTCGTCGAATCAAATTTAATGGTTAATTGGTAACACCTGTTAAAAAACGCGTCCCGAATCACATGAACACAATATGGAAAACGAGCAATGTATAATCAATATACACGAAGACGATACAAATCTACTTAAACGAGGTTGAATCTATGCTATAAACGTTGCACGCTTTGATATAATCCACAGCAAACGCTGACAAGAACTTCAACACATGTACTAGATCCCGACAAATGACCACGGAGTAGATCTTTCAAGACAAAATCGAACGCGTTATGACATTTCATTTGTCATCGACGTACGTGGAACGCAGTCGTTTTCAGGGAGGCAGTGAAACCTCGGAAAGAGGTTTTAACCCTTTCTCCAAGGATGATACATAATATCGTTATTCCAAGGAGTTCTTTCCTATTGTTTCATTCCTCGTTACATTTACGTAAAACCTATTATAAATACCCAAAGAGAGAATTTTTCCCATTTAATCAACATTCCTCATTCCCTACAGGATATCGGCATAATAGTAAAAAAGGAATTAAAAGAACACATTACAGTTTAAAATCGTTTTAATTGACATCAATAGTTCTCTAAACATAAGACTTATACAATTTTTCATTACATTATATGGTTATATGAGTGGGTATGTGTACTTAGAAAAATGTTTGTAAAAGTTTTGAGTACATTTTTATTTTAAACCAAAGTTCAAGTATCATGTGTACCTATAAAAATACCTTTAATACTTCAACTTTCTTTGCAACTGAACAATGAATTGTATTTACATTGATTCTAAAGCAGAAGCTGTCTATACTCTAAGTTTGTATGAATATATAAACTACAAAACATATTAAAATTAAAAACAAAAATTAAAAAAAAAATAAAATTAAATTAAAAAAATGTACTCAACATTTCCACAAACTTGTAAGAGTTTTTAAATAACTATCTAATAAAATAAACAATTACAAGTATCTACAAGAAATGTCTTATTTCCTTTCCTAGAATACCATCACCAAGATTCAAATCTAAATTCCGTCCAACATAAAAGTAAACTAATAAAAATATTTATATATAAACAGTGCACAATTTAATTCTACACTTAAGTTTTCAAACATATAGACCGTTTCACAAGTACCTTTTCTATCTACACATGGCATCTTCAGATCTGGAATGGGTAGTATCACCACTTAGGAATTATTTCTCAGCACTATTTTATCAAACAAGACTCAAACAAAAATAAAACAGAAATATTGCACTAATTATTGTTGAAGCTTATTTACCGAGCAGCTTCATCTCTACAGTGTTGATGCTTATGAAATCAGCTTGTTCACTTATTTGTACTGAGTAAATTTCTCATTAATGTAGAGAGATAAATATAAATAAACTTTTTGACCATTAATTGTACTTATGAGGCAATATACCACTTGCCTCAAAATGCCCACATTGAAAAATTCTATATTTTTCTAAATATGCAATGTCTGAGAGGAAGACAGGTCACAGATTTCATCCTTTGAAAGAACTGCATGATCCCTCTGAAACTTCGTTGACCACAGACTTGTGTGTATGCTGAGAAACAACCCTCAGAATGTGACCAACGTACCAAACAAAGAGCTGCCTGCCAGCCACATGAAACCAGTTTACAGGCTTATTGGTGTACATAAGATCCACTGAAATAATTAACATATTCACACATTTAACAAAACAGCAATTTCAAACAAAACTACTTTAAATAACTATTGACAGAAATAAAAAGCAGGAAAAGGCAAGAATCCACAGACCTATCAATTTTTTTATTTTTAGTACTTACCACTTTACTTGAATTTAGGGCAAATACCAACCCATACCCAACTGCCAATGTGCCGCAGTATCGTGTATATCAACCTCCTTAAAATTACCTATAAAAATGGCACCTCAATACGATGACTAGAAAAAAACTTAAAATGGATCTGCAGAATGTTAAAGCCCTTGGAAAAGGATTTATTCATAAAATTGGACCATTAGAAGTCCATATTCCATGATTTTTACAATCCATCAACCAATTGAGGGATCACTGGATCATTCACACAATTGCTTCACATACATGCAAAATTTGAAACAAAAATATTATATATCAACATTGCATTCTAAAATGTTACACTTTGTTTTCAAGTAACAGAATAATTCATTCATACAAATAAGGTTTGCCTTGCTAGAGTCAGTCAGCTTTTTGGTCTTTTAATATTTTATACACTCCACATAAACATATTTATGAATAAAATACACCTGGAAAACAATAACATTCTTGTACAAGAACTAACAAGAATTTGATTTTGATGTAGGGTCAAAAGATGTATCTGAACATCCTGTAGTATTGTATAACATTTTTTATCTCAAAGAGTAGGTGTAATTATATCAAAACATATGAATAAAATTGTTTTGCACATTGCACACTCCAAAATAAAATCACAAAACCGAGAACAGTTTATGTCCCTTCGAAATCATAAGATACACGTGTCTTGAGATAGCCAACATCATGAAGTAAAACTGGTCTCATGTAGTTCTGGCATTTTATTCTAAAATTAGTGCATGGTATTTTTCCCTCACATTCTACAAACTTATAAAATCATGAAATTTTGAAAAGGTTTCAGAATTTTTTCCTCACCTTTACAGTAGACCCCCTACACCAATTCACAGGTTCACACTGACTGAATGCCAATGAAATTTCACTTCACAACACCAATATCGTCATTTCAATTTTCAAGCAATAAGCTAAACAGTATTAAGGGAATATTCTCAAAGCTACATTATACACATGGAAAATGAGCTACTTGAACCACAATTGTTGAGTCAATATTGTCAAGTTTTAAGCACTATGAAGATTGCACCATTTTTCATACTTATCTATTCCATCGCACTTAAAATTCACTTCTCTATTGAAGTCATGATGTGTAAGCCTTACGATCAGTGAGAAAATAATCTCACCACACATATGTCAGACACACCAACCTATTTCCTTCGAATTTCCTAAAACTCAAAAAGCACATGGCACTAACTCAAATTAAAAAGACATGCAATACAATATGTATCAACAAATAGTTTTCATCTACCAAATTTCACAAGTAGAATAATATGTTTCATAGATAATACTATAAGTTTTTAAAGACACATTACTTGGAAATGTTATGTAACAATATTTATCTAATCACACAATTCATGTGTATGTTTTATGTACAATATATATGTATATGTATATATATAAAGTGTCATCATCTCCTACATCTAATATTAAAACACCTACAAAGAAATACTCGAAGTGCCAAAAAAAACTTTTAAAAAAATTTAAAAAATGTGATTTCTATTATTTAAATGGCAAGATTCGAGAGTATGCACTTGCTGAAAACAATAAAAATACTTCAAACAAAGTAACGAGATCTTAAAAATTTAGCTCTATCAAATTAAAAAATCTGTTCCACTATTTTATGCTCTCTTCTTATCACAAATAGGTTTAACCAAATAACATCTGCTCAACATACACCTCTACAAGAAATACATGATTATTATTTAACTCTTAACTTCAAATACTTTTCAAAATCAAGAAAAAAAATGGAATCATTATTTTTGTTCATGATACGTCATATTCCACATTTCATTCACCAAAAGAAAACTTGTGGTTCATTTTAATCCCAAATCAACAGCATCATCTTGGAGAAAGATGTGAATTTGGGAAGCAAAAGCATGAAGTGTAAGGAAATTCAATCGTGGACTTAAGACTGTAGCGCGAAGGAAGACTTCTCACAATTTTAAGAATTCCGAATGAAATTCCTGAGTGCAGCTTATCTTTTAATGAAAATGTTAATTTGAGATAATCAGTTATCTAAAAAGAGATTTTCATGATATTTCATTATTCTGCACTTGCTTATTTGCATTCTCTGCTTATGCAACATATCCACATGAAATATTATTCAATGTTAATTAGCTCCATCACGGAGTGGCAAAAAATAATTATCTTAAGTATTTCCAAATCTCATTTTAATAGCACGAGTTAAAAATTCAAAATTCTTTCTCTTTCCCCTCCCACACAAAATCATCTGCACTCATTCTGTTTTATGCACTTCACTACATGTATGTTCAATAATTTCACAATATTTATTGGCCTTGCAACTATCTGTTACATTGAAGGAATAGAGTGATTCAGATTCCTATATTGCACATGTAAGATAACAGTGATAATTCTTCAAACAACGTAAACATGAAAAAATTTGAAACGGTGCATGAAATTTGTAGCACTAATGTGTTAAAAATACTTTCATTTTAAAAACAAATTAAAACTACATTTAATGTCTAGACAAATCAAGATTTTAGAAACTCTTCACTTAGAAATGCTTCAAAAAATCCTTCATATTTGGTAAAACTGTTACAGCAGTAAAGAAAATAACATAAGTAGCAATGTTGGTAAAGAATAAAACCAAATTATCTCAGCACCAGGAACATCACAAAACAATCAACAGGATATTATCAATGAACCTAATTTTATATTACTGTAGGTCATTTTTGAATATAATTTATATATTCCAAATTTATACAATAATTAATTATTGCTTTTTAAAGTGTAAGTCACTTTACAAATATTTTTGCTTGCTGGCAAAAATTTAGCCACATGAAATTTAGAAGAGTTTCACTCTTCTGTTGTGTCAGGGAAATATTAAAAATTGCAAGATATTTATGCCCAAGAGAAGAAACCAAAAAAACAAAAAAACATCTGTATAAGAAGAGAGCACTTTTGCACTTAAGCAAATTAACATTATTTGCAAACTTACCTCCACAATAAACCTGTTTATGAGAAGATTTTATTTCTCCTGGACAAAGAGGTAGCATGGAACTAATAGGTGGTAAGCACCCCATTAGGTGCTGGTACGACAACAGCCGTATGAGGAGCATGGGGTTGGAGAGGCGGTGGCGGGGGGTGATGCTGTAAGTGATGGGTGGTAGGTACCGCCACGACACCGTGCCCGCTACCAGGCCCGGCTGTGTGGTGGTGAGGAGGAGCCTGGTGGGGTTGGGGAGGAGGACCTGGTGGCGGCGGACCTCCAGGTTGTGGAGGACCAGCACCTGCACCGCCAGCACCGCCGCCCGCGGGACCACCCGCGCCCTCTGTGGCGTGCTTACGCAGGTGGCGCAGCATGTTGCCCTTCTCGACGAACGTCTTGCCGCAATCAGGGCACGAGTGCGGGCGGTCCCCCGAGTGGGAGCGGCGGTGCGACACCAAGTGGCCCTTGCACATGAAGTCCTTGGGGCAGAGGTCGCAGCGGAAGGGACGTTCGGCCGCCACCCCCTTGTTGTGCGAGCGCTGGTGAAACAGCAAGTTGCCCTTGAGCGGGAACGACTTGCCGCAATCCGAGCAGCTGAACGGCCGCTCACCTGTGTGACAGCGCATGTGGTTGATGAGGTGCTCCTTGCGGGTAAAGGGCTTAGAGCAGACGTTGCAGCAGTGCGGGGTCTCCCCTGTGTGCTGGCGCAGGTGGTTCGTCAGGTGTTCCTTGCGCGTGAACGTCTTGTTGCAAAACTCGCAACGGTGCGGCGATTCGCCTGTGTGGATACGCACATGGTTAGTCAGGTGCTCCTTGCGAGTAAAAGACTTGGAGCAGAAATGGCAGCGATGCGGCGATTCGCCCGTGTGTTGACGGACATGGTTCGTGAGGTGTTCTTTACGGGTGAAAGATTTCGTGCAGTACTGGCACTTGTGGGGCGACTCCCCCGTGTGCTGCCGCACATGGTTCACGAGGTGGTCTTTACGGGTGAAGGCCTTGGGGCAGTACTGGCATCGGAAAGGGGTCTCACCTGTGTGTTGGCGAACGTGGTTTATGAGGTGCTCCTTGCGGGTGAACGACTTGGAGCAGAAGCCACAGCGATGAGGTGATTCACCCGTATGTTGCCTCACATGGTTCAGCAGGTGCTCCTTACGGGTGAATGTCTTCGAGCAGAAGTCACAGCGATGTGGGGTTTCCCCAGTATGCCACATGATGTGGTTCGTGAAGTGCTCTTTGCGAGTAAAGGACTTGCCACAGATCTCACATCGGAATGGTGTATCATTGGTGTGAGACCGCATGTGGTTTGCCAGGTGTTCCTTACGGGTGTATTTCTTGCCACACACTTGACAGGCATGAGGCGTCTCCCCAGTGTGCCACAGGACGTGGTTCATAAAATGTTCCTTCCGTGTGAATGATTTTTTGCATATGTCACAACGGTGTGGGGTCTCACCTGTATGTTTACGAACATGATTTACCATGTGCTCTTTGCGGGTAAAAGTCTTGGCGCAATATTGGCAGCGATATGGTGTCTCACCAGTGTGACACCGGGTATGATTGTCCAAATGCTCTTTACGAGCAAATGACTTGCCACACACAGTGCAGACATATGGTTTATCTGTTGCGTGTCGCTTCATATGACGCTCCAAACTGGCAGCATTGGCGAAAACGTGAAAGCACACGGCACAGGTGTACATACTACCCCCAAGGTGGCACTTCCCATGCTGACTCAGTTCAGCAGAACATGAGAACGCCTTACCGCATACCTGCAGAAATAAATTTTCCTAGTTACATATTTTTCATGTTCAAAAAATCAGAAATAAAGACACTCACACAACATGCACATCATTCAAATTTTTGAAGTATTCTCAGGTTTACTGTGCACAGAAAATATTATTGTTGAAGTTATCAATAAACATTAAATAATACACCTCAATTCATTTTCAAACTAAATTTTCCCAATAAGATCAAAACAGCAAGATTAAAATAAACCTGAGAATGCATAGCAGTCTACGACCAGACTGTAGTAAGGAAACATTCTACATAATCGCAAAAGTATGAATTAAAAAAATCCGACGAAAGCTTTTGAACGGACTCTAAAAAAAGGGTCTCTGTTCTACTCAGGGGACCAAAAAAGAAAGGTGACACCCAAAGTGCTACCTCACCTGGCAAGTGAAAGGCTTTCGTTCAGTGTGGTAGCGCCGGTGTACAATCAGCTGGTACCGGAAAGGAAAGATCTTGCCACAGATGTCACAGATGTGGGTGCCAGGAGTGGAGATGACAGCAGCTGCGGCTGCTGACTGGGAGGTTGAACTACTACTGGCAGGGCCACTCTCCCCTCCACATGACTTGCTCGAAGAACTGCCTCCGGACAGCCCTGCGTTAGCCGAATTGCCTGCAGCTGCCATCTCATTCTGCAGTTTTCCGAACACCTCGTGGTAAGCCAGTAATTGGTTTATGTCCTCTACATTAACCTGTAGGTAAGAAAACAACTTGTAGCTCCCCCACATTCAACAGGAAGTATACATCTGTAAAACCTCCAATTCCTAATACTTGGCCATTTCCCGATCTGCAGTTCAAGGAAATTTTCAGCTCTAAAAAGCCATCATGATATAGCAATTACACCTACAGTGCTCACTTGATAACGGTTATAAGCATGAGGAATCGGCTTCAGGGACAGGGTTGAACTTGTTTCCTTACTTCGGCCTGGCACTAGTGTGACTGCCTACCAATCACTCTTCTCACATTCATACACTACCTTATACATATTTTGGACCATCTCGACACCAAGAGTCTTGCTCAACTCTTGGTCTGTGCTCACGGGAGCACTTATTTTGACAATGCTGCCATCTGGTGTTCTGATGTCCATCATGTGGCCTTTCAATTCCTGTATTGGAAAACTGGAACCATAAAAGATAGTTATCTGTTTATTACAAAACAAAGCTATTTTATTGAAGGATCACTCAGGTCAATGCTTGTATTAGTATCTTTTTTTCCAAAACTTCATTCGTTAAATAGGTCTGATTAATAATCATGAAGTTTGACAATAATTTATATTTTTATCTTTTCATTTGCAAAAACTCACTAACACTGAATTACATGGTATTTAAAAGATCAATTCCACATGCACAGGATCAACTGAAAGCTGTAAAAAATGGAAATGGTCACATAACTTAAGAAGAGAAACTAAATTCTGCAAGAACTTTTCAAAACTGAATATCCATAGAACTAGAAAAGAATTTGATGACCATTGTGATATAATTATGAGAAGTCATGCTAGGTAGAAAATAAAAAAATAAAATTCATATAAAATTACCTCCAAGGGCTTACTAACCCCGGCATGGGCAGGCTTCGTTCACTCTTATTGCACCCACTTGTACTAGGTTTTTCATCCTTTACAGATTGATCTGGACTGGAATCCATTTGAGTACCAACTTCTTGTGAAGAAACTTGTGAAGATGATGACTGAGACTGCCCTTGGTTCCCCGACTGCTGAGACTGTTGAGATTGCTGTTGCGACTGTGATTGCTGCTGCTGAGACTGTGCCTGAGACTGTGACTGCTGTTGTGGAGGCATTTCTCCTGTTGGCCCTCTTTCACCTTGTGAAGGATGAGAGGGATGTGTTTGTGCTTGCTGGGAGAGCTGAAAATGACAATCATGAATGAAAAACAACACTAAAGAATTTTCCAAATATTGAGCAAAAACTGTCATTCTGCATTAAACTTGAAACACATACAGTATTTTTTTAAACGGATGATGATACATAAGTGTCCAAAGTAACTTTTTCACACTCTTGTGAAGATGATTTGTACCTGCTGTTGACTATGTTGCTGCATGGGAGGCTGCTGAGGTTGTGGAATCTGTACACCCATACTCTGCTGGGATGACTGTTGCTGTGATGACTGCTGCTGTGATGACTGTTGTGATGAAGATGATGACGATGATGATGGTTGCTGTCCGTTGAGCTGCTCAGAGTTTTGTGAAGACTGACTGTTTTGAACATTCGCTGTGTTCACCAACTGAAGATCACACTGCACCTAAGCAGACATAAACTGTTGAAATATTGTATTATAAAAGTACGGTTTGCATTGGTATGTCCACACATATTTTTACATGTACATACACACACATGCGTGCATGTGTGTATGTGTGTGTGTGTGAGTGAGTGATGAATTTTTACATGACAAGTCATGCTGTAATGGATAATCCTTTCCTTTAATTTGCAAAAACATACTACTAGATCAGTGAAGTTCATTTGTTTGTTTTTATCCTCAAAATTGTACATTGTGGGAAGATACTGCTTATTTATGTAATTCTTAACATTTGATCCATTTAGGCAGTGATACACAAAGAATCAAAGTTACGACTAAAAAATGGATAAAATCAATGCTCTTGTTACTTTCTCTTAAACTACATATCTTGAAGAGGAGCCATACCTGAGGCTGGGAATGCTGTGGATGGTGAGGGACCAAGGCCATGTTCTCAGAAGCCACACCAATCCCAGGAGGGCCAGTTAAGCAAGACTGAGGCGGCTGAGGTGGCTGCTGCGATGCCTGAGGCAGCCCCTCTTGACCTCCTGGCTTTCCATTTTCACAAGGCTATAAAAAGTAATGTGATACAATCTTTCATTTCACAACAAGAACAAAATGATGATGATAATGATAGTAATAATAATAATAATAATAATAATAATAATAATAATAATGACAGTTACTATTCTTAAACAATAGTAAAAATGGAAAATACTCCAAGATTTAGAATTTTCAACATTTACTGTAATTTTAAAAAATTAGGTACAAATATGAAGAAAATATAAGGACAAAACAATTTCTAAGAAGGTGTACAGTGTACAAAAAGTCTTTTCTCAGTTACTTGAATATATCCTGTCTACATTAAATGTGTTTCAAACATGAAGATTAAGATGTAGTCTGTGAGGAAGCTCACTGAAGGATATCAAATAACTACATTATTTCTAATATAATTTCCTCTTACCCTCTGATGTAATCCGTACACTGAAACTTGTGACAATGGATTGGGAAAGAGGTTTGTGAGAACCCAATACTTGGCTACACTGGAAAGAGCCACTGCTGTACCTACACGCAAATCTGCTGGGGTTCCAGGGTGGCGTTGAAGAGATCCTGGATGAGATGGTTCCTACGAAAACAGGTGGTGTTCAGACCAAATTTGGCAGCAGTACTAAATTTTGAAATGGATATTAGAATTCTTCAATAAATGGATGTTTCCTTGTGTAGAGTAGTGAAAATGAAAGAAGAGCAGAATTAAAAGATAAAAACATCTTTCTTGAAAAAGAAATTAAATGTTTCAGCCATATCCATCACTAGCCACGCTTACACATTCTAAATTTGCAGAATACTCCAGCACATAAGGTATACAATATCATGCTCTTTTGTTTACTACCAACATCCAAACAGAGAGCAATCAATGTCAATCAAAGAATGTTAACTACAAAATAGATTTTCATCTCTGGGCCACTCCACTCCACCTGCATAATCTCCATATCCTAAGTGCAATAAAAAAAATCCATGCGAAACTATCTACACATGCAAAATTTTTCACAAAAACATAAAGCATGCCACAAACAGAATGTGTAAACGCAGCTCCACAAATCACACAGCATGCTAGAAGATGTAAGAGAATTTGTAATTCCTAAGGGAAGACCATTATTTTCCAGTTTGATTTTCCATATCATTCTCTATGAAGGATATGGTTCTGGTGTTACTTGGTTTACCTCAGGAGGGCCTGCTGATGAGGAGGGCAACGCATGCTGTTCTGCATTCATCATATAGCTTCATTCATCAACAAAACAAGACTAGCGCCATCAATGTCTCCAAATGAAAAAAGAACCTAAAACAAAACACATTCACATCAAATAAATTCTTCTTTCACAGAGTTTGCATACACTTCTTCTGTACTTGTCTCATTCATCAGCACTGAAAATTGATTTTCCAGAATTCACACAATTTGAAAATGCCTATTTGAGAAAAAGAAAGTCTTTAGGATCATGCAAATATTTGTGAATACTCCAAAATTCTAAGCAAACACACAAAACAAACAGGAATTAAAATCAAACTGTCACTTGACGTTTCAGATGAACAAGCTCTAATGAAAATGGATCTGACAAAGGATATTTGTAAGGTTCTCTCCATGCTCATTACAGAAAGTAAAGGATGCACAACAGATTAGATAATAAAGCAATTCTGACCTCGCTTTCTAGGTCAATGAAGGATTTGGATCTACTAGAAAAATGTACAACTACATGAAGCGGTTACACCACACCATGCATACTCCACAATCATTAAATACTAATTAAAAGTAATTGCGTAAAAAGCATACAATAAGCAAGAAGACTTTTCAAGCTATTTTAAACAAACAATACTGAAGATAAGATCAAAGAAATATTCATCCATTTATTCAAGAATCTGCATGTTTCTTTACCAAGAATAAATATAAAACTAAACATACACAAGAGAAGGAGTAGAGCTCAAACATATTAAGAGCTACTTACTCAAACTGAGAAAATGAACCACACATCCAAACAGCGCCACAAAATGATGGTAAAGAATGCAATTACAACCTTTCAATTATGCAGATAAGACAAATATTCACACGATGAAATACACATATTTAATTCAATAAAATAGACATTCTGGGGTCACATTGAACATGGAACTTAAGTATACATAACAAAGTGTACATATCAATTTTTACACGCTGCATTGTTAGAAATCTTCAACTAGGCATTCATACACTTTGTGGTTTTCATCAAATCCATAACTGAAAAATAACGAACAATGATTTGTAAAGTCGTGTGCTCATGTACACCAAATTAAAAAAATAAATAAATTTCCTGAATGATAGCAAGTCTTAGAATAAAATCTTGATAAACCTTCTACAATCACACATTCCTTTGTGCAATTATTAAACATTAAAATAATTATTACCCCATTTTTCATTCTATATCTGAGAAAACTACTTTCACACAGCAACTCAAGCTACAAAACTGAAGTGTTCGGACATCAAAGTTAAACGTTTATCTTAATTATAAGAAACAACAGGAATGAGACGCCTGTCAGATGAGTCAAGGTTCGCGTAAGCATACCAACGCTCCACTGGAAGCCAAAAAATGCTTAAAACGCACATTCCCGTATTATATAAGACTCGGAGATAGTCTAACTATACGTATCGAACTCGCAAATTTCTATAATTGCATTCATAATCTAGAAAAATGCTTACCTATTCCACATTTGAGTGCATTATACACAATGTCGAAATACGGGCAAGCCCAACAATAAACAGGTTAGCTGTCATGGCGTAAACACCACGGCTTCAAAAACACATCAGAACACCAAGCAACTTGCGGGTTCACAGAGCACGTATTTAAAAGATTACACATCACAGCGCACTATTGATTCACAGAGAAAGCGAAACACATTCTTCCGTTTAGTAACTTTCCCTCAATCGTGCGTATTTTATTTAATTGTGCGTTATACTTCTTTCAGCGTCAAAATTACTTATCGATAGAGAGAAACGTCGACTTCTCTACGATCATTTCCGTTTCCCATTAACGAATTGTGTCCGGAAAATGAACACGCCTCTTGCTCTTTAATATTTTGCTTCAAATACAAAGTGGAAACTTGTCCACTGGTCCTCTCACTTAAAAAAAAGATTTGTATCATTTTAAACGTTATCTAACATTGGAATATAACAAAGGCTAACACAGAAAATACCCGACAGAGTAGCCATTACGTAGGGTGGCTTCTGAAAAGCTTTGAGGACATAGGCATGCTGCTTGATGTTACATCTCAGAAAACAGAGAAATATATTATACATTCATTAAATAAGATCTGTTATCTCAATTTAGTTTCGATTTTACTTTCCTATTAGCTTGTCTCAACCTTAAATAGGAAGAAAAGCTCAATATTGACCTTAAAGAACTACAAAATTTACTCATTTTTAATAGTAATTGAAATGTTTAATTATTTATACACATTTTTAGTAATTAATACAAAAAATTACGAGTTTTTAACGTTCGTTGAAATGGAGGGTGTAAAGAAAATAATAATTATTATTCTTCTTCTACTGTTATTCTTTGGTTTTCATCTGTCCAAGAGTGGCATGAATGATAGTACCTTGCCCGCCTCATTTGATGCCAACCCCCTAAAAATATTTGCTTTTATGTATATAGCAATATATTTGTCTGTGATACGTTATAATAACTAAAAGGCCAAAATAACAGACATTTAATTACTTATTATTATATTAAATAATACTAAAGTTATTTACAATGTTTCGAACCTACTGTTTGAGGTCTTCCTCAGGTAGAATCTCAGTATGGCAGATCAAATACATACGGGATAAGATTTGAAATCAACATCCGTCATATGGATGGAATCCCTAAAACTATTGTTATGGATGCTCTCATGCAGTTAATCTTGCACTATAAATAATTCTCCTTTATTTTGGTTATAATATGGACTTTTATGTTAATTTCATAAAATATGCTACTATTGGCATGGGGTCGCGACATCAGCCAGATCGACTGAGGAATATCAATTTTGGAGAAAATCGGCTGAACGATTTAGCCGCTAGCGTTGTTCACTCACAGACAGTCGGATATTCGTATTTCCGTCTATCGATTTTTCGGTATCAAGCATCCGCAAAACATGGAAAACATGGATACACCACGCGTTACAGAATTTCCCCCCCTAAATTTAGCATCTGGATTTATCCGATTTTCGTTGCCAGAGCCGAGTAATAAGCCGTGTAATAATTTTCTGTCGTTTTTCCCTGCAACATTACATAAAGTAACTATAGTTGTGCTCAACAGCACATACTTTCCCCCGTTATATTTCTTTTCTGCGCTACTAACAGCTCAGCAATTATTTGAAAACGTCCAATTAGACCAAGAAGCGAGAAATGCATTGTTGCCATCGCAACCTGGTCAAAACTATGGGCAATCGCTTGGCTAATAATATCAATATAGTAAGTAGAATATATGCAATTGATACCAAAATAATTACAATAATTCTGGCTGCTCACTCGTGAATTGCAGTTCGTTGTAAGATAATAATTCTGATAGCGTTTCATTTCTTAACGACTTCTAACATCCACACTTCAGATACGATGAACACTAATGCTTTTCAACAAAGAGAGCGACCATGGTTTCTCGGAAGAGAGATAAGATGTTATAAAAAAAAACAAACAAGTCAACACACTGAGCTCACAGGTTAGCAGCTATTGGGAAGATGTCAATTTGACAGCTATCAAGAGTTTAAGATAAATCGATCCATACAACGATTTCGAGTGGATTAATATTTTCGAAATTTTCATATTTACTTTACATCATAAATACATTTGAAGTCAAGTAATCACAATGACCTCCTGTTTATTTTAATAAAGATAACATTATTTGAATACGTTGTAGCAGTCAAAATCGGTCATCGGTCATTATTTTGAGTTAATTTATTACCGCCTCTTTATTTATGTATTGGCACCACCTCCAACGAAGCGCAGGAAAATAAAACTTTTAAGGTATTAGTATATTCGTTAGATCGACCACGGTTAAGTACCCACAAAAATACTGTAAATGAAAGTAAAATTTCTGTTCTTCAAAACGGTAAAAAACAATTACTCTTACGGGCCTAATTTTAAAATAAAAGAAGTTTAAAGTACTACAGGCTCTTTTGGAAAAACTTTCGCGGGCATAGTTTTCTTTAAGTTTTTGAAGAAGTTATGCGGCTTACCTTTTTCTTGTATTCAATACGTAATAAATGTTTTGGAGATCAGATGATATTAAATGGTATATAACACCGTCACCGGAAGTACTGGCTCTCGGCCTAGTACGTGCTGCTGATTTCAGAGTATTCACGTTCTACATAAGTGTACCAATGATGCACGATGCGTATTTTAGCCGTAAAAAAAACTATTAGTTTATATTAATGTAAAAGAAAAAGCAAAACAGTCATTACCACCGTCTGTTATAAGTGCGACGTTAAAACAATGGGGGACAAGGAATAATGACCGCCAATTCTTAGTGGAAACACATTTTGCCCATTAGCATTGCTGAAACCGCTAGCAAGGAAATGAAACTAGATCGAACAATGTAATAATTAAATATATTTTTTGTATACCATCATTATAAACGACCCTTTTCGATACCCCGAATCGTGCATAATTCAGTATTTTATCGCACGCTACATGACGTCATCGCCATTATTAAACGCGACATGACGTCATCACACATTCAGCCAATAGTAGCGAGAGAATCGTGGGGAGGTAGAAGAAGACGGAACAGCCGACCATCGTTTTCTCGCACGGATGTCAACAATGCCATCTTGAATTTGATTTCTAGAGGGCGTTGGATGTCAAGCACCCGAGACCTCAGAAGAAAGTTGTTTCGCGAAATTAAGTTTGATTCTCTTGTAAATTTATAATGCTGTTATACAAAAAAATAGCGTATGCAACTCGTTTATAATGTTGCTTTATTGCATTCGTACAAATTTGAAAACTCGCTCCTAACGTCGCTCGTTTTCAAAACATGTACTCATGCAATAAAGCTTAACATTATAAACTAATTGCATAAACTACTATTTTATATTCATCAAAATTACTCGGTTTTTACATGCATTGCTTTTTATTCCCACAATAAAATGCTTAATAAAATAAACAAAGCGAAATCATCTAAATTTATTTCTTAAAGATGTTGCTTCATCAATGGACAAACATGAAGAACCCATTGGAATATTTTTAGATCTTTCGAGAGCTTTTGACGTTATTAACCATAACATCTTGCGCTCAAAATTACCTTCTTATGGAATTCGTGGTATTGCCCCAAGATTGGATAACCTCGTACCTTAAAAATCGATCTCAAAGAGTAGAAATACCGTACTGGCACGAAAGGACTTTATTTACTTATCTTTCCAATTCTTTGCCAATTGAACATGGGGTCCCACAAGGTTCGAACTTGGGACTTATCCTCTTTCTGTTGTACGTAAACGATACGCCCTCATCTATTAAAAATGGAAGAACAGTTCTGTTTGCCAATGATACGAATGTTCTTTGCAAAAAAAGAAACAATAAATAGTACAATTTCAGAAGTTTCAAATTGGTTTTGTAATAACAAATTAACGAAGGAAAAACTGTCTCAATGCAATTTTGCGTTTCAAATCGGCAATCGTATGCTCCATTGAAAATGAACAATATCCAATTAGCTGATGTTAAGGTAACAAAATTTCTAGGTCTCTCAATTCAGTCAAACGCCAAATGAAATGTACATATTCAACACTAAATTAATCACTAAATTAAGCTCATTATGTTAGGCATTCAGAATACTCTCAAATTCTGTCAGCCTTCATGCAGCTCGTTGCGTGTATTTTGCAAATGTACATTCCCGCCTGAGATATCGCATAATACTCTGGGGAAGCTCGTCCTTTAGTGCTCAGACATTAGATTGCGAAACAAAACTATCAGAATAATGAAAAAATGCCATCCACGTGATCCCTGCAAGCCTCTTTTCATTGATCTTAGAATCTTACCTTTGCCTTGCCTATTTATTTACGAATCTGTAATATTTGTCAAAACTGACTTACTTACCGATGGGAACATATTTGCACGCAATACCGATATTTATAGTTACAACACACGACGTAGAAATCATGTCCAAGTGTCAGTATCAACAGCTCAGTACAAGAAATCCACATACAATACATGTACGTTACTTTACAACGCATTGCCAGATGAAATCAAACAATTAAAATTGGTACACAAATTTAAGTTAAAAGTAAAATCTTTTCTGTTGCATAACAGTTTCTATACAATTAGAGACTATACTGATCGTCAAAAAGAAAAACAATTTTTACTTTCACAAAACAATGATATAGTATAATGAATTAGTTTACATTTGTATTGTATATTTTTTTAAAAAGACTTAATATGCCTATCACAAGTAATGTACTTCAGCTTTCGGGTCAATGATCACCATCTCGATCGGGATTTGTCCAGTTTCCCTGATCCATTGAGCAAATGCTGAGATGGCCCGTCGATTTGCTACTGGACGTAAATGTAGCTTCACTATGCGCATGTTTTGTTGACCTTTCCTTTTGCTTGTAGTGGGAGTAGAGCTTAGGGTGGGTTTATATTTTATTTGCAATACAGAAAAATCAAATCTCCAGTTACAACCGTTACAACGCGCGGGCTTTTCTGCTACCTGTGTTAATGAATATCGTGCCATCTTCCGTCCAGACGTTCCACAGGCCAAATTTATCTATGGCGGCTCTCAGAACCTCCAGATGGGATCTTGTGAGGTCTTCTGGTATTGTGACACCGGTGTTTTTCAATATACGAAGCATAGAGAAAGTTACGTAATGCTACGGAAAATCGATTTCAAGATTTGAACAGTAATACACGTTTTGATACCGAAAAAGTACCCTGATACCCGATACCCTGATACCCTGATACCGAAAAAGTAGTTTTTTCAAAACGTCCGTCCGTCCGTCTGTCGTATGTGAACAAACCTAGTGCCTAAACCACAAGTACGATCTTTTCCAAATTGAAGAAACCCCTGTCCATCTGGATCTTGTTGAAGCATTGAAATTTTGAAAAACATTCTTTAAATGTTGGGGGTACTTTACATAAAGATCCCTAGACATTTTTAAAATTTTCTCAAAAAGGCTCCAAGTATTTTCTTTAAATTTCTTGCAAGAATAGAGTAAAATACACTTATAAAGATGGCGTAGGTCCGATTTTCACGGTTATATCTGAATTTTCGAGAATTGCAAAAGTTTGATTTTTTTCGGCGTCTTCGTACAACTATAAAATTGAAGACACATCTTTCTCCTTCAAATGAAATTTGTTACCCATTAATAATTCTTTCATTAAGGTCATGTAGACATTTTTGAAAATTTTACTAGTTTTTGTGCAATAAATGTTTGCAATTTTAAAAAATTACAAAAAAAATCCCAAAAACCGCTCTTAATTTTCTCTTAAAAATTTTGGTAAGGTTAGTGCCCAACCAACCCTTTACGATGACATAAACGCCATATTTATCTATTCTTGTTTTTTTTTTAAATTATCAAAATATAATTTTTTTTACTAGTCTCTCACATTGGGAATGTTTACCTTAGAGGCGACTTCTTCACACTATTAGATTTATGAGTACATGTACTTTAAATAATGCCAAAGTTTCTCGAACACTCAGCAGTTTTCCGTAAAAATGAGCTCAAAATTCCCAATTTTCAGAAAGGCACAAACGCTATTTTCTCAAGAATGGCTCCAATTTTTTCTTCAAATTTCTCAAATGGATAGTGCTAATGACACTGTTTAATATGACGTAAATTTAATTTTCGTGTAACTTTTGCTTTTTTTTTCAACAATTAAAAAAAATACGCAAATGTAATTTTTTTTAAATATCTCTCACGCCGTTAATATGCACATTTCCATCGATTTGTATACATTATTATATTTGTGAGTGTAAATGCTTAAAAGGACTTCAAATGAAGTTTTTCGAAAACTCAATAGATTCCTGTGAAAAAGAGCTTCAAATTTCGCAGTTACAATAATGCTTAATCGCCATTTGCTTAAAAACGGCTCGAAAATTTTCAATGAAAATTTCTATTTTGGACGAGATTTGACTCTTCTTTAATATTCTTGAAGAAATATTTCGTTTCTACCATTAAGTTACCGAAAAGTTAAGAAAACGCCAAGAACCGAACGCACGTTACCGAAACAAATGTACTTTCGGCGACGATAGATGGCAGCTAGCCAGAGAATGGAGGAAGACCTTAAGCCAGTCCACTCCAATGAAACTAGAAAAACCTGCTACGACAAAGTCTGTGCAATTCTGTAGTACCTCTAGTTCTTATTTCCTTGGTTTGACGGCCTGAGAGATATTTAAAAAACATTCATTGGTGTATTTCTTTTAAAACAACAAAGGAATACACCAAAATGAACTTATGTCATATTAAGTAGTGCAATTCGCACTTTCCACTGAAAAATATTAACAAAAAATGTTTGGAGGCATTTTTAAGAAAATGGCGTTTGAGCTTTATTGAAAATACGGAATTTTGAGCTAATTTTTGCAGATAACTGTTGAGTTTTCAAGCAATTTTATTTGACATTATTTAAAGATCATTTACTCATAAATATAATAATGTGAAGAAATCGTCTCTAATGTAAATATTACTGACGGGAGAAACAAGTAAAGAAAATTACATTCTTGTAATTTTTGAGAAAACAAAAGAATAGAACATTATGGCGTTTATGTCATTGTATAGGGTGCATTTGGTACAACTCCTACCATAAATTATTATTAAAAAAATTTAAACTAGTGGTGCTACAGAATGCACAATCCTTCTCGTACTAGTTAGTTTCCTAATCTGTTTCATCTGGTTTTCGGTTTTGTCCCTATCTCTACTTCCGGCTGGTTCCTAAGGACATGAAAAATAATTGGTCGAATTTTATTAAGTTTGCAGTTCCCTAGTTGCAGAATATAACTTGTGGTGCTACAATAGAACATTTTTTGTGCTTAATTTATAACTCGTGTAATTTTCGAAAATTAGAGAGTTCAACGAAAATGGACCGTTTTTTAAGTGTCCTTTGCACTATACGAGGAAAACATTAAAAGAAAATTTTGGATCGGGTTTTGAGAACAAAAATTTTAATTCGCCTTTACTTCAAGTATCCTCCAAGCACTTTGAAATATGGAAAGCAATACGTAATAACTATAATCCGACTACAAACGATGCAAAAAAGATGAACGCAAAATATAGCTGTGAAATTTCAATTAATCTACTCAACTACTTACTTACTTACGTAGTAGCGGTTTGTTATGTGATACACAGGAGTAATGGGTACAATTTTTGGAACAGCATACGATTTCAGAAATAAAATGATTCCAACCGATGCATGAAAAAATCACTATGTAAAAGTAATACACCACGATGACACAAACCAGAACACGAATATGTAATATGACACACACACACACACACACACACACACACACACACACACACACACACACACACACACACACACACACTTAAATGTTTTTCAATATTCCACGGATAATAGCTCTCGTGTTTAGACTGTTTGAACACAAGTACATTGTTCAATAACAACGTTCTTGTCATGGTAACCGTTTGTTATCCCTAAATCACTGGCAAATTCTCTAGGCGAGTGAATTATAAAACAAAATATTTAGAAATTTTTTTCAATTAACACGATGGTTTATTTTTCATTTTTCTGCAATATATATTTTTTATCATATTTATGACTATGAACATCTTGACCAAAATCACTTCGAATATTGGAGAGAATTTAACTCCTTTCCATTGCAAGGAACTTCGGTGAAAAAATTTCCATAGTTTTTGAGAAAATTTGGTTCAATCATTTTAGAATATTCGCCAATTCAGTTCAATTATTCAACGATTCAACGAACTTACGGACATTTTCAAAAAAACATCAGTAGAGATACTTTGAAGCTCATGTGTTAAGAAACGCATTGAACAATGAAATACATATGTAATGTAAATTTTAACGACGGAAGAGACAAAAACAATTAAATTTCTGTAATTTTTGAAAAAAACAAAAGGATAGAGTAACATAGCGTTAATGTCATCGTGTATGGTATATTTAGCACTACCCCTACTAAAAATTTAAAGAAACAATTTATGGCCATTTCTGAGAAAATCTTGCTTTTGTTATTTTTTAAATTGCTATAATTGCGCGAAATCTACTACAATTTTCAAAAAAACAGGGAATCTGAGTACACCATGTGTTAGAGATTTTGTTCTTAATTTACGAATAGCAACTGGATTTATCCACTTTTTCGTGACCAGGGCCCGGCAATAAATTTTTTTGTGTCGAAAATCCGCCGTTTTTTATTACGCATTACGTAACTTTCCCAATTCTACGTGTATTACTCCATATATACGTACGTATTCGAGAAAGTAAAAATAGATGTGATTCCAACGGGCGTCGACCTCTTCCGATCTATTGCAAATGAGCGGGATGAATTGTACCATCAGACGCGTCACCTAGGAGAGTGTTTATAGACATTTGGCAAGCTCATGAGAGCCCAGAAAATAGCATTCACTCGGACGAGAGGGACGTAAAGAGTTTTTCTGTACATCAGAAGTAGATTTTAAAGATTGTTGAGCAACGCCTGAGAAACACGATGATTTAATAAGTAAGTATTTATTGTAGTTACAGTCGAACGGGGGGCAGAGGTAAGTCAAGGATGTGTTCTACCTCAAAAATGCGATGAGAATAGCCAGGAAAATATTTAGATATTTTAGAAATTTATTTAGTCAAAAACAGTCAAAAAACTGTATGTGACGAATGGGGCAGAAAATCATCTGCGCATGCTTGCTTGAGTATCAGAATCCCTTCCCAACAATTTAACTATTAATAGTTGAAAGATGAAATAATAATAATAATAATAATAATAATAATAATAATAATAATAATAGTAGTAGTAGTAGTAGTAGTAATAATAATAATAATAATAATAATAATAATAATAATAATAATAATAATAATAATAATAATAATAATAATAATAATAATACAAATTTGAAAAGCGAGAGATTAACATTTCAAAAACTAGATATTTTGTTTCCGCGTTATAGAAAACTTATTTGTAACGGTAAACGAACTGCAGATTAGATTTTTTTGTATTGCAAATAAAATATAAACTCACCCTAAGCTCTACTCCTACTACAAGCAAAAGGAAAGCTCAACAAAACATGCGCATAGTGAAGCTACATTTACGCCCAGTAGCAAATCAACGGGCCATCTCAGCATTTGCTCAATGGATCAGGGAAACTGGACAAATCCCGATCGAGATGGTGATCATTGACCCGAAAGCTGAAGTACATTACTTGTGATAGGCATATTAAGTCTTTTTAAAAAAATATACAATACAAATGTAAACTAATTCATTATACTATATCATTGTTTTGTGAAAGTAAAAATTGTTTTTCTTTTTGACGATCAGTATAGTCTCTAATTGTATAGAAACTGTTATGCAACAGAAAATATTTTACTTTTAACTTAAATTTGTGTACCAATTTCAATTGTTTGATTTCATCTGGCAATGGGTTGTAAAGTAACGTACATGTATTGTATGTGGATTTCTTGTACTGAGCTGTTGATACTGACACTTGGACATGATTTCTACGTCGTGTGTTGTAACTATAAATATCGGTATTGCGAGCAAATATGTTCCCATCGGTAAGTAAGTCAGTTTTGACAAATATTACAGATTCGTAAATAAATAGGCAAGGCAAATGTAAGATTCTAAGATCAATGAAAAGAGGCTTGCAGGGATCACGTGGATGGCATTTTTTCATTATTCTGATAGTTTTGTTTCGCAATCTAAATGTCTGAGCACTAAAGGACGAGCTTCCCCAGAGTATTATGCGATATCTCAGGCGGAAATGTACATTTGCAAAATACACGCAACGAGCTGCATGAAGGCTGACAGAATTTGAGAGTATTCTGAATGCCTAACATAATGAGCTTAATTTAGTGATTAATTTAGTGTTGAATATGTACATTTCATTTGGCGTTTGACTGAATTGAGAGACATAGAAATTTTGTTACCTTAACATCAGCTAATTAGATATTGTTCATTTTCAATGGAGCATACGATTGCCGATTTAAAACGCAAAATTGCATTGAGACAGTTTTTCCTTCGTTAACTACTAATTTGTTATTACAAAACCAATTTGAAACTTCTGAAATTGTACTATTTATTGTTTCTTTTTTTGCGAAGAACATTCGTATCATCGGCAAACAGAACTGTTTTTCCATTTTTAATAGATGAGGGCATATCGTTTACGTACAACAGAAAGAGGGTAAGTCCCAAGATCGAACCTTGTGGGACCCCATGTTCAATTGGCAAAGAATTGGAAAGATAAGTAAATAAAGTCCTTTCGTGCCAGTACGGTATTTCTACTCTTTGAGATCGATTTTTAAGGTACGAGATTATCCAATCTAGGGCAATACCACGAATTCCATTAGAAGGTAATTTTGAGAGCAAGATGTTATTGTTAATAACGTCAAAAGTTCTCGAAAGATCTAAAAATATTCCAATGGGTTCTTCATGTTTGTCCATTGATGAAGCAACATCTTTAAGAAAAGGAAAATGGCAGTTTCCGTACATTTTAATTTTCTAAAACCGTGTTGTGAGTCTGAAAACGCTTCGTTTTTTCTAAGAAAGGTTTCCATTCGCCTCTTTAATATTTTTGAGAAAACTGATAAAAGAGAAATTGGCTGGTAATTTTGAATTTCATTTTTGTTCCCTTTTTTTAAAAAGAGGCTAAATTTTGGCTGCTTTGAAAATATCAGGAAATATTTCAGTGCACAAGGAAGCACTGAAAATGTGAGTTAATGGGTATATAATGACAGGTGCACCCGGTTTTAATAAACATTCTGGAAATTCATCTAAACCACACGAAAATTTATTTTTTGGTTTACTGACTATTCTGAGGATTTCGTTGGAAGAAGTTTCGGAAATAAACATCGTGAACCTTCGTGAAATCAGCCGCAATTGTAGAAAAGTGTTGGTTAAAGAGATTCGCAACGTTTTCTGGATTACTTGTTTCTCTTTCATTATCCTTTAAAACAACATTCTCTACGAAGCATCGTGATGACGTGGTCGTATTTTTTACGATATTCCACATTTCTTTAGTTTTGTTTCTAGTATTTAAAATAACCTCATTATTTTTCTTTTTTTTCATGAACTATTATTTTGTTTAAAATTCTTTTATATTCTCGGAAGTAGACATGGAAACCGGGTGATACGTTGTGATGTTTAGAAATGAAGTAGAGCGTACGTTTGTTTTACACGATGTTCTAATTCCTTGTGTGATCCAATTATTACTTTTTCGTGAAATGTTTAATTTTCTCTTTTGAATAGGAAAGCACGCGTTAAAGTGAAATGAAAGCTTTGACAAAAATAAATTATATTTTTCATTTGTGTCAACAGCGTTATAAACTGTGTCCCATGATTCCTTCAGCATGTAGTCTGTAAATAATTTTATATTAACTTTAGTAAATGCTCTGCACATGCGTGTTTTATTTATGTCAGTATTCATATTATTAGAAATTGTAAGAATCTGTGCATCGTGGTCACTGTAACCTAAATTATTCGTTATTATTTCATATATAGTAGTGGTTTTATTAATTATAATTTGAGCTATTGCTGTTTGTGATTTAAGTGTATTCCGTGTAGGAACGTTCACTGTAATATCTAAATTAAAAGAGTGAATTAAATTGCGAAACTGCTCTTTTTCGTGGGATTCGCTCAGAAAATCAATATTGAAATCTCCACATACAACTATGGATTTAAAAGAGAGATTACTAATTTTGTTCAGAATTATCTCTAGATTTTCTAAGAAATTGAAATAATCTAAAGTTTGCTTTGTTGGAGGTCTGTGAATGCAAAATAAGATAATTTTGAGCGTAGTAAGATGTACGACTGTTATTGCAAAAACTTTTTCAACTGCATATAAATTGAATTCTGACAAGAAGGTAGAATCAATATTATTTCTTACGTAAATACACGACCCTCCGTAAGCATGACCCTTATTTGATTCCCTCGCTCTACAGTAAGATCCTGTGAGGTAAAAACTGGGAATTTGGAGTGTGTTTAGATCATTATGAGATAACCAATGTTCTGTAAAGCATAAAACATCTATCTGACTCAGATCACAATGTAATGCTGCCTCGATAAACTCAATTTTATTTGAAAGAGATTGCACATTATGATGCATTATTCGAATCTTTTGCATGTCCCTACACGGATGCTTCTCTGCTGCATCTGACAGTAGTTGCTATTTATTTCTCATTTTTACCTCGAGTGCGTGGTTGAAGGAAGTATCGCGTCCCAGCAGCGTTAGCAGGTGAGGAAGAAGAGGTTACATATATAGAGGAATGAATGGGAGAGGTAGTACAAGGATTAGGTTCAGGAGATAAGGTAATTGTGTCCAAAGGAGTCTCGTAGGATGGAAGAGAACTAGGAGATGTAGGTGGGGATGAGTCTTGGGCAGGATACTACTGAGGAGTAAGGATGTTTTGCAAGCTCGCTACCGAGCGCATGTTTTCCGACAAGGTTCAAAGTGAAGACCATGCCGGGTAAAAGTGTTTTTCTGAGAGAAAGTTAAGCTCAAATAATTAAACATATGTGCCTCTCAGATGCAGTTTTAATTGGTTGTTGGCGTGTCTAATTTCTTTGCACAATGTTGGTTTGTTGTACCAGAAGGGCAGAGTCGAGATTACAATGTTTGTGTTTTGGGCGGCACGTAGTTTGTCAACATGTTGCTCAGCGGTAATGTGACCACCCAAATTGATGTCGATTTCGAGTATAGCTTGAGTATCGTATTGTGTATAGCTTGAGTATCGCTTTCGAGTATCGTATTTCGAGTATAGCTTGTGATATTAGGGGTAACAATTATTAGTTTCTCGTATACGTACGTAAATACTGAGTAATACACGTAGTAGAGAGAAAGTTAGAAACGCTGCGCGAAAATCTCACACAAACATAAGTTTTGTGAATCCTTGTTACCGAAAAGTCAATTGAGGACAAAACGTCCATACGTCCGTCCATCCGTCTGTTAACCCTGCTAGCGACAACGTATGATATAGATCATACGTTTTTTTTTTTAAATTGAAGAAACCCCTGTCCATCTGGCTCTAGTCGAAGTATTGAAATTTTGAAAAACGTTCTTTAAAATTTAGGGGTACTTTACATGAAGCCCCTCGAACATTTTCTAAATTTTCCAAAAAAAGTGGCTCCAATTTTTTCTTTAAATTTCTAGTAGAAATAGAGTAAAATACACTTATGAAGGTAACATAGGCCTAATTTTCACGGTTATATCTGAATTTTCAAAAATTGAAAATATTTTAATATTTTCGGCATCTTCCTACAATTATAAAATTGAAGAAAGGGATTTTTCCTTCATATAAAATTTGTTGTTCTTTCATTAAGTTCATGTAGATTTTTTTGAAAATGTTAGTAGTTTTCGAGCAACAGATCGTGTATAATTTGCAACTTAAAAAAAAATAAGAAAAACAAGATTTTCTCAAAAATGGCTCCAAATTTTTGGTAGGGCTAGTTTCAAATGTATCCCAGATGCAGAGAAATATACGTAGAATAGAGAAAGTTATGTAATGCAGCGGAAAATCGATTTCGAGATTTCAACGGAAAGACAAGTTTTGGGGTCCCGATATCGAAAAAGTGTTTCTTTCAAAACGTCCGTCCGACCGTCCGTCTATCCCTCCGTCCGTCCGTCCGTCCGTCCGTCCGTCCGTCCGTCCGTCCGTCCGTCCGCCCGACTGTCCGTCAGTCAGTCTGTGAACACTACTAGCGATTTTTTCCAAATTGAAGATTCCCTGTCGATCTGACTCTAGTTGAAGCTTTGAAATTTTGAAAAACATTTTTTTAAAATGTGGTGGTACTTAACATAAAGCTCCCCGGCATTTTCAAAATTTTCTCAAAAACGGTTCCAAATTTTTTCTTTAAATTTTTTGTGAGAATAGATTAAAATACTCTTATAAAAGTGGCATAGGTCATATTTTCTTGGTTAACTCTGAATTTTCTAAAATTCTATTATTGTGAATTTTTTTCAGCGTCTTCCCACAACTACAAAATTGAAGATAGAGATTTTTCCTTCAAATGAAATTTGTTGTCGATAAATACTTCTTTCATTCAGGTCATGTACTTTTTTTTGAAACTTTTAGTGGTTTTCGTGCAATAGTGCTTGCAATATTTGTAATTTTAATAATTACAAAGAACAAGATTTTCTCAAAAACGGCTTCCATTTTTTTCTTTACATTTTTGGTAGGGTTAATGACAAATAAACACTATTCGAAGACATAAACCCCAAGCTTTGAAGTTTTGAAAATCATTCTTTAAATTTAGGGGGTGCTTTACATGAAGCCCCCCTGACATTCGTTTTCGCGCAATATTGCATGAAATATGTGCAATTTTAAAAAGTTTTAAAAACAAGATATCCTCAAAAATAGCTCGATATTTTTTCATTGAACTTTTGGCAGAGAATGTGGTAAATGTACGCTATGAGATGACATAAATGCCATATTGCTACATTCTTGTGTTCTTTGAAGAATTACAAAAATGTAATTGCTTTGGCTTGTCTCCCACGTCAGTAATATTTACATTAGAGGCAATCTCTTCACATTATTATACTTATGAATATATGTGTTATAAATAATGTCACATAAAATTCAAACTCAACAGTTTTCTGTTAAAATAAGCACAAATTTCGCATTTTCAGAAACACACAAACGCCATTTTCTCAAACATGGTTCCTAATTTTTTTAACTTTTCCATTGTATAGTGTTAATGGCACAGTTTGATATGACGTAAAGTTCATTTCGTGTATTTCGTGTTTTATTTCGTGTATTTCGTGTTTTTCGTGTATTATTTTTTTCTTGGTGTATTCTTTTTACAAAAACTAGTGATAACCCGTCAAAATTTGACGGTGAGATCTGAGATAAATGTAAAATACTGTACCCAGACTAATGTTCACAATATATTGCATTGTTTGGATCTTGAGGGTATAATGAAGATATTCTGTGATGAGTTCCCAAAATTTTGAACACGTATGGCCCATGACCAGGTGGCAATGCAATATCGACACAAAAGATATAGCACTATTATACTGAAGCATATTATTTCTAAAGTTTTTTGATGTGTCATCATCTCCTATAAACAACTGTTTGATTTCTTCTGGCATATTGCTCGAAGGTATACTTATTTTCACATTTAAGCAACACACAGTAAATCGTTTGCAGAATTTCCCTCACAATGAAAGTACAAAGCAGAACAAAACTGACATTTCATAGACAATGACCCAATAGAAAACGAAATGACCTCACTATCACGACACCTACGCTGACTTTCTCCTTCCCTGCGCCCAGTTAATGTACGTTTGCATCTTTTGGGGCGCGTGGACAACGATTCGGAATTCGACATAACCTATAAACAACTTCACTACTTCAGTACAACCGAGCAAAACCCACTGTGCGAATGTTCTCTACAAAATAAGCACAGAAGCAAATACATGCAAACTGTCAATACCACAATGCAATTATTACACTGAAACAAAACATTGACGAATTGTAAACAAATCTCAACAATCAAAACAAAACATCAATCAGCATGGACTCACATTTATGGACTCATGTATATCGATTTTGAAACTGCCACCCTTTGAAAGAAAACAATTGACTATTGATAAGCGTACTATTAAAGAATGATTTAATTAATTAATTTACACCGTAAATGTTGGTGAATCAACACAAACAATATCTGATAACACATCTAGGGATCATATTCTTTCATTTAAAAGAAAAAATACAACAATCGGTTCAGTAGAAGCTCTGAACGAAGCCATTGCAGAATACCTTATTTTTTTATATATATAGACTAGTGAGAACCCGTCAAAATTTGACGGTGTGATCTGAGATAAATGTAAAATACTGTGCCCAGACTAATGTTCACAATATGTTACATTGTTTGAATCTTCAGGGTATAACGAAGATATTCTGTGATGTGGAGTTCACAAAAGTTTGAACACGTATGGCCCATGACCAGGTGGCAATGCAATATCGGCACCAAATTACACAAAAGAAAGAGCACTATTATACTGACGGATATTATTTCTAAAGTTTTTTGATGTGCCATAATCTCATATAAACAACTGTTTGATTTCTTCTGGCATATTGCTCGAAGGTAAACTTATTTTCCCATTTAAGCAACACAGAGTAAACTCGTTTACAGAATTTCTCTCACATGGGAAGTACAAAGTAGAACAAAACTGACATTTCATAGACAACGACCCAACAGAAAACAACCTCACTATCACAACACCTACGCTGACGTTCTCTTTCCCTGCGTCCAGTTAATGTACGTTTGCGTCTTTTGGGGCGCGTGGGCAAGGATTCGGAATTCGACATAACCTGTGAACAACTTCATTACTTCAGTACAACCGAGCAAAACTCACTGTTCGAATGTTCTCTACAAAGTACACCACAAAAGCAAATACATGCAATCTGTCAACACCACAATGCAATTAGTTAGTTAGTTAGTTAGTTAGTTAGTTAGTTTGTTAGTTAATGCCTTATTTTACGTGACGAGACTCGGGCCATCAGGCCCGCTCTTCCGTCTAACCACGCAAATTTCGTTACGCTCCTTTCACCACCTAGCGGAGAAAGGAGGTATTATCTTGGGCGACGAAACAGGCGGATCTCAATTTTGCTCAGAGGCTTCATTTAGGCTTGAGGATCTTTTACATGCAGTAAATCTACTAACATGGGACAGCCGGCTTTACTTCCCCTCCGAAGGAAGGCGTACGAACTCGGGTACAAGAGTCCGGTACGCTGACCGTTATACCACCGAATCCGCAAATTATTACACTGAAACAAAAGCTTGACGAATTGTGAACAAATCTCAACAATCTAAACAAAACATCAAGCAGCGCCACCATGAAGGAGCGGGAACTCACATCAACATATATCAATTTTAAAACAGCCACCCTTTAGAAGAAAACAATTGACTATTGATAAGCGTATTATTAAAGAATGATTTAATTAATTAATTTACACCGTAAATGTTGGTGAATCAACACAAACAATATCTGATAACACATCTAGGGATCACATTCTTTCATTTAAAGGAAAAAATACTACAATCGGTTCAGTAGAAGCTCTAAACGAAGCCATGGCAGAATACCTTATTTTTTAAAATATATAGATAGATGTAATTTTGTTTAAAAGGTTTCACGCAGTTAATATGTACATTTCCATTGATTTACATACATTATTGCATTTGTGAGTCGAAGTGCCTCAAATGACTTTAAATTAAGTTTTTGGAAAACTCAATGGATTTCTGTGAAAAAGAGCTTCAAATTTCGCATTTGCAATAATGCTTAATCGCCATTTTCTTAAAAACAGCTCCCAATTTTTTCAATGAAAATTTCTATTTAGGACGAGGTTTTACTCATCTTTAATGTTCTGGAAGTGATATTTCTTCTATTAGGGAACCAAAAAGTTGAGAAAATATATTTATAAAAAAGTACTTTGGACGACGACAGATGGCATCTGGCCAGAGAATGGAGCAAGCCAAGGAAATTAGAAAAAATTTCTACGAGAAAGTCTATGCCATTCTGTCCCACCCCTACTAAATGTTTGCTAAATTTTCGGATTCTTAATGACTGAAACGATCTAGTGGTGCTACAGAATGAAACAGACTTTCTCGTAGTAAACTTTTCTATTTTCCTTTGTGTGGACTGGCAATACGGTCTTACTCCATCCTCTTGCGGCTGCCATTATTTCTCAATATTCTCAATGCCAAATATTCTCAATTTTTCGGTTTCCGAATAGAAGAACCGAAATTTACTTTTAGGATACAAAAGAATAAAACATCGTCATAAATGGGAGCATGTTGTAAGAGAAAGGTGTTTAAGCGGTACAGGAAATGCAAAATTCGAAACTCTTTTTTATAGAAAAGTTTTAAGTTTTAAAAGAACCTTCGAAATTATGTGAACCACATTCACTCACAAATGCAATAATGATTACAAATTGCTGGAAATGTGCATATTAATGGCGCGAGATATATTTGAATAAAATTATTTTTGTGTCACTTTTTCAAAAAACGAAAGAACACTACAAAATAAACTTTACATCATATTAAACAATGCAATTGGAACTATCCGTTGGGAAAGTCTGAAGAAAAAAATTGGAGCTGTTTTCGAGAAAATGTGCAGTCGAGCGTATCTAAAAATGCGGAATTTTGATCTTATTTTCACAGAAACCTCACGAGTTTTCGAGAAATTTTTTATGACACTAGCAAAATACCCGGCGTTGTCCGGGCTTTCTTCATATTCAATCCTTACGAATGAGGGATCAGATCAATTTTATATAAACCATTATTTTTAACGTAATTGGTTCAAATTTTAATAAAATACTATACTTTACTTTCATTTCATTTTACAACACATTGTTTTTAAATGAATTTTTTCTAGTCTCTTGCACCGCTTCTGACCCCTAGCGAATAAATTAGGTACCAGTTTTGTGCAGCACTACTAGGCTCTGGAGGAATATATTAGAAACCACGTGCTCTATGCAAGAGGCGAAAAATGGTCACGGTACATCTACAAACATATTATTTAAATTATTTATTTTCTGCATTTGGGTTGTGTTAGTCTTTACCAAACTTTGCAAGGACACTGCGACGATTCCGAAGAAGAGCCTGTAAAAAATCCATGTCTATTCATACGCTACTTTTGGGGGTATCGATGTCGGTTACGCGTCGTTCAATTCACTTTTATTAGTGTAGGTAGGCAGAAGATTATTGTACCGGAAATTCAATTGACGCCAAACGTCCGTCCGTCTGAGTATCTGTCTCTCAATTTTCACAAAAACGGCTCCAACTTTTTTCTTCAAAATTCTTATAATAAGACTGTAAAATACACTTGTGAATATGGTCATATTTTCACGGTTAACTCTGGATTTTTGAAAATTGCAAAAGTTTGATTTTTTTCAGCGTCTACTACAAAATTGTAGATAGAGATTTTGCTTTCAAATGAAATTTGTTGTACGTTCTTTCATTAAGTTCGTGTAGGTTTTTTGAAAATTTTAGTAGTTTTCGTACAATAGTACGATATATAAAATCTATACGAAATATAATATTTCGTAAATTAGTACGAATATTGGCAATTTTTTAAAAACTTACAAAAACAAGATTTTTTCAGAAACGGTTGCAATTTTTTTCTTTAAATGTTTGGGAGTAGTAGTTCCAAATGCACCCTATCCGATGACATAAACGCAATATTGCACTATTCTTTTGTTTTTTAAAACATTACAAAAATTTATTTTTTTTCACTTCTCTCACGTCGGAAATATTTACATTAGAGGCAATATCTTCACATTATTATACTTATGAATACATGTGTTTTAAATAATGTTTCATAAAGTTTCTCGAAAACTCAACAGTTTTGTATTAAAATGAGCACAAAATTCTGCAATTTCAGAAATGCACAAAAGCGATTTTTTAAAAAAATGGCTCCACTCCAAAACTCTTTAATACGGCGTTAAGTTCATTGCGGTGTATTTTTTTATTTCTTCAAAAATTACAAAAATATAATTTTTTAAATATATCTCACGACGTTAATATGCACATTTCCATTGATTTATATACATTATTGCATTTCTGAATGAAAGTGTCTCAAATGACTTTAAATTAATTTTTTCGAAAACTCAATAGATTTCTGTGAAAAAGAGCTTCAAATTTCGCATTTGCAGTAATGTTTAATCGCCGTTTTCTTAAAAACAGTTCCCAATTTTACAATGAAAATTACTATTTAGGACAAGGTTTTAGCCTTCTTTAATATTCTTAAAATAATATTTGTTCTACTATTAGGAAACCGAAAAGTTGAGGAATTTTTAAAAAAAATTCCTTTGTGCGGCGTTAGATGGCAGCAGGCAAGAAAGAACAGTACCCAGTACACACCAAGCAAATTAAGAACACTTTACTACGAGAGAGTCTGTGCCATTCTGTAGCACCTCGTTATTTTTTCGTATACTTACGTATATACGGAGTAATATACGTAGTATAGAGAAATTTATGTAATGCTGTGGAAAATAGATTTCGAGATTTCAACGGAAATACGTTTTGGGGTCCCCAGGTAGTGAAAAGGGTTTTTATTATCAAACGTCCGCCCGTCTGTCTGTCTGTCTCTCTGTCCATCCGTCTGTCTGTCCGTATGTCTCTAAACACAACTAGCGCCTAAACCCCTGTCCATCTGGCTCTAGTTTAAGCTTTGACATTTTGAAAAAAACATTCTTTAAATGTTGCGGGTGCTTTACATGAGGCCCCCCGGACATTTTCAAAATATTCTCGATAACGATCCATTTTTTTTCTTTAAATTTCTTGTAAGAATAGAGTAAAATACACTTATAAAGGCGGCATAGGTCCGGTTATCACGGTTAACTCGGAATTTTCGAAAATTGCTAAAATTTTAATTTTTTTCGGCATCTTCCTACAGCTATAAAATTGAAAGCAGAGATTTTCCCATCAAATGAAATGTGTTGTCTATAAATAGTTCTTTCATTAAGGTCATGAAAATTCTATTTGAAAATTTTAGTAGTCTTTGTGGAATAGTGAGTGCAATATTTGCAATTTTATAAAATTACAAAACCCAGAATTTCTCAAAAATGGCTCCAAATTCTTTCTTTAAATTTTTGGTAGGTGTAGTGCCAAATGCACCTTATATGATGACATAAACATCATATTGCTCAATTTATTGTTTTTTTTTCAAAAATACAATTTTTTGACTTGCCTTTAACGTTGGTAATATTTACATTAGAGGCAATTTCCTCACATTACTCTATTATGAGTTCATGTACTTTAAATAATATCATATAAATTGTCTCCAGAACTCAACATTTTCTATTAAAGCGAGCTCAAATTTCCGCATTTTCAGAAACACTTAAATGAGATTTTCTTAAATATGGCTCCTTATTTTTTCTTCAAATTTTTCCAATGTTTAGTGCTAATTGCACTGTTTAATATGTCATAAAGCTTTTTTTAGTGCATTCTTTTGTTTTTCAAAAATTACACAAATGTAATTTATTTGAAATAGTTGTGTAATTCTAGGAAGGGTCTTTGCTTTTTAGGCATACTTTTACATTATATCAATGTTTATTATAATTCTTTAAAATTTTGTGAAAGACCAACTTTTTCTAATGATGACCTTCAAAATGCTGGTCTCTAAAAAAATTATAATAAAAATTGATATAATTTATAAGTCTGCCTAAAAAAACAAAGGACCTTCCAAGAATTACAAAAATATCAAAAAAAGCAGTCTTAGAAATAATATCAAGAAATTTAACCTTCGTAAAGAAAATTTTTTGCATTGACAGTAACATTTAATATCATTTTCTTAAAAAAAAATGGCTCCAAATTTTTCAATGAAAATAGCTATTTTAGACAATGTTTTAGTCTTCTTTAATATTCATAAAATATAATTTCGGTTCTAAGATTTGGAAACTGAAAAGTTGAGAGTATTTCAAAACAATGTTCTTTGGGTGGCGACAGATAGCAGTTGGCAAGAAGGAGAAACATGACCGTACAGTACCAGTGCACACCAAAGAAATTAGAAAACTTTACCACAAGGAAGTCTGTGCCATTCTGTAGCACTTCTAGTTTCTTTAAACTTCTGTTAGGGATAGTGATAAATGTGCACTATAGTGTCATACACACCATATTGCTCTCTTTTGTTTTTTCATAAATTACAAAAATGTAATTTTTTTGACTTGCCTCTCATTTCGTTAATATTTACATTAACAGCAATTTGTACACAATATTATATTTATAAGTGTGCTTTAAGGTGAGATTCCACTCGAAAAATGGGTATAATATCGAACTTTGTTTTTAAATCTTAAAATAATCCCCAGACTTTTCTGAACATTTTGAAATGTTTTATATTGACAAATTGTCTTTTGTTTATTTTATCGCGTTTTGAATGTGCTTCAGCATAGATAGGCTGACTTCATAGAGGATTACAGAACAGGAAGGGAAACTCATCTGGCACCTTCTACAATTAGGTACAGGAGTTAATTGACAACACTATGTCCAGAATGGGTACTTCTTGAGCATTGAAGCAGTTGACTGAGGGCACGGTCACAAAAAATTCTGTGTACTATGTATTCTATTCTATATATTCTGTGGCTTGGTACTCAGTGTACTTTTTGGGCATCCAATGTAGATAATAACCTCCCATAACAACATGTATTGTGGAATTTGCACACCTATTTTAAAAAATAACAATTTGAGTGAGACAAATCTTTTGGCAATTATAAAAAAACTACTTTTTTGGGTAAAGTATTCATGAAACATATTCTGAAAACAATTTTACATGATCGTAGAACAATACAATACAGGGACAGAAGAATAATCTGGTTATGAAGACATTACATTACCACAAATTGCACACACATTACATAAATTATGAGATTACATTAAAGATGCTGCTCTCCATGATCATTACCTGTCTCATTGTTTCATTTCTAATATGCTCCAACCTAGACATCTGGCAGCACCTTCTCAAAAAGTCCATTTCAAGGACCATCAAGCTATATTTATCCCTTTTGTTCAATGTCCATGTTTCAACTTTATAGGTACTTATGCTCTGTATGATGGTCTTAAAGATATGAGCCTTCCTCTGTTTTGTGATATTTTAGCTCCACAGAATAGTGTCTTATCACTCTCTTTCCCTATTCTATCTTGCTTGCAATGTCATCACAGCTTCTTCTCTTCGAGGAGAGGGTAACTCTGAGGTACTTAAAGGTTTCACTCCATTTAATTTTCCCTGTAGTGATGTCCAGATCCCCATATTCTTTATCTCCAGCTATCATACATCCCTTTTTTTTAAGGTTTATGGTGAGACCCCATCTTTCATACTCCTCTTGTAATTTGAAAAACATATAACTTGCATCATCGTCATCTCCAGCTATGATCCCTTGATCATTGGCAACCAACAGAGTGTACAGTACAGCATTTTCTTTTAGCAATCCCATTCCATTACCCTTCCTTTTCCACTTTTTAAGTGCTTCTTCAAAATTAATTTTCAATAAGACAGGGGCTAATGAGCAGCCTTGTCTTAGCCCCTTATTCACTTGAAATTCTGGGGGGAGTCGTTCACCAACTTTGACAGAGTTGTTATTATCACTATATAATGCATTGATAGCATTGATATAGGTTGGCTCCATACCATTTTCTTTCATGCTTGGCCATTAACTTATTTAATGACACTGTATCGTATATCTTTTGCAGGTCAACAAATATGAGAATGAAAATCCTGTCTCTCTTACTTCCTTTCTTATAAATTGGGGTAATGAAGGCCCTTTTCCACTCACTTGGTGGGTCACTTAACTGTAGACACTTATTAAAAATTGTTGCCAGTATTTCCATCACACTATCAGGTGTTGATTTTAAGAGTTGTACACTGATATTACCTGGCTCCAGGGCATTTCTATTCTTTGTGAGGGCCAAGGCTGCTCTTATTTCATTTGGGACAATAGGCATTACAGGTTTTTCTATGCTTTGTGTCTCTTCTTGTTGAGGGGCTTACAAATACTGTGTTCTAAAGTTAAAAGGCCTCTGAAATGGTCACTCCATTCCCACATACTAATTGGAACTATTCCTGACCTGTCTTTGTTTTCCATTCTCTTTCCTTTTATTATTCTCCAAGCTCTGTTAGACTTCATGTTCACTAGACATCTATCCACTTCCTCACAAGTCTGTTCCCAGTATTCCTTTACTGATTTCTCTTTAAGTCTCTTTCCTGATTCTATCTACTTTTGTTGATAACCACTTCCTGTACATTTGTTTTTTCTTTTCTACAAATGTCTCTGTGGTTTTGTTCCACCACAATGGGCATTTTCTATTTTTTTTTCAATCCTCTTTTTCACCCAAAGCTTCATAGGCAGACTAATGGATATACCATTTCATAGATTCACACATTGAGTCTGGTGTTCCTTCTTGTACTGATAATATTTTGTTAGCCAGTCGCACTTGAAATAAAAATTTTGTAAAATTCCAGACTTTCAAGATTATGCCTTGTTGCCAGTGCTGCCAGGTGCGGACGATGAAGATCCGCCATCACTGATTTCATTTCATAAAAACCGCTAGACGTCATTTAAAATTTTCCGCTAAAATCCCGCGAAATTCAAAACCTTTAACCGATAAAAAACGAAGCTAAAAATATATATAACCTAAAGAAACATGATATGTTAATATTTTTATTATCAGGTAGGGAAATAATTTTAATTTGATTAAAATATATTATTTTGTTTAAAATCTGTGCGAAAATGTAGCGTATAAAACACTGTATAAACATACATTATGTTACATAAATTATATAAATGAAAAAATGAAAGGTCGATTAAAATTTTTTAATTTAACATAAGATAAAGTTTGAATATCTTCAAAAAATTAATTGATAAACTTTTGTTCTTACTTATGTTGAATAATGTTCATACAAAATCTAACAAAACAGTTAACTCGTCCTTATTGTCTGAGCCGGACTTGTATTTTTTATTCGCATTTACTTGTTGTAAAACCTTTTCTGAGAACGTACAATCGTAACAACATTTTCCAACTCTTCTTAAAGCAAAGCGAATTGTTAAAATCGCGTTCAAAATTTCGGTTTTTAATTTGTTTCGGAATTTTGTTTTGACTATATTCATTAAAGTAAACACGCGTTCAATTTCAGTTTTCGAATGCTGTAAAATCAAAATTGATAGAGCAAATTCAGATAATTCCTTAAAAGGGTGCGAATTTGAAGCATCAACATATTTTGTTACTTCGCCCCAAAAACCGATTGTACTTTGTGCCTCATTCCGATTAACAAAATGAATGTAGTTAAACTGGTGTTCAATTTGAGTAATCAGATCGTCTGAAACATTGAACAGCTTGAAAAGCTCGGACAAGCTTTTTTTATTACTACGCAGTGTATTGTTAACTGACAATGCTAAAATATTTTCTAATATTTCAATATTGTCTGGTAATCGCTGTTTTAATTGTTTGAACAAGGACAATAGAAATGAAATGCAACGGTCACGAAGTACAGACTCAGCTTCAAGTGTAATTTTACATTGTTTTCTTAGTTCGTCTAATTTTTGCTCTGCGGCATAATTTAAATATGGCTTTTTCATTATATAGTCATCTATGTTGCAGTGTAATGGATAAATACCACTGTTTGGAATTATGATTTTTTGCGCTATAGAAAGAGTTAACATTTTTAAATCTGTCAGAAGCTTTGTTGGATCAACGTGATTAGACTCAAAAATTTTATTTACTCGTTGCAGATCTGATAAAATGGGATTTAAAAAAAGTAAATAGACAAGATTAACTTCATCGTCATACATTTTAAATAACGACTCAGCAGTGTAACATCTTTCAGAATTTCTGGCTATGCTAAAATGAGTTTTTAACTCCACCCATTGATTTGAAATTTGTTTCACTGCTCGTTCAATTGAAAGCCACCGAGTACCTGACAACTGAGGAATTTTTAAGGGCTCATCGCCATTATTAATTAATTTATATAATTCGCGATATGCTAGTTGCCGCGCTGACAATTTACTAAATCAATTGTAGTTTTCTCAGATCAAAAATTCTAGACATCATGGCAAAGATTCCGCAGTAGCATGTAATACAGCGAGTTGTAACGAATGACAAGTACTACATCTGATTAAAATAAGCTCCGGTACGTCTTCTTTTAATTTTGCATACACCCTATTGTTGCAACCTACGATGACGCTAGCATTGTCTGTTCCTATGCCTTTCAAATTTTTAATATTTAAATTGAAGCGATTGAGCGCCGATACAATTGAATTTGCGTCCCCCGCTTCCAATTCGACCAAAGCTAAGAATGTCGATATGACTCTGTTTTGTTTAAAACTATAATAAATAATTGAAATGCCTAATAATTTTGTAAAAGAAATGTCGTTTGACTCATCCAAAAGTAAGCTGAATGGCCTATCTCCAATATCGTCCTAAAGCTCATCTTCAAAGTGTTTTCGAAGTACAGTTTTTATCACAGCACTACATTTTGTTCGATGCATCTGAACCCCACATGCTACTTTACTGTCTGCAAAGATGTCGTGATACAAGTCACACAAATGGTCAGTAGATGCAATCGAGCAATGAGTGACAATATAGAGAGCCGTTTTAGCCACAGAACACTAAAGGTTTTAGCTACGGCATTTGCAGTCTCATTCGTCGATTTTACAAACTGCAGTGTCTTCTGTCGTGCAGCCGAAAAAGGTTCACTAGCATCAATATGCTTTTTCGTCTTAGCATGATCCTCTAAATCGCAATGCTTCGCCATCAAATCACACTTGCAGAACCTGGCAAAAAATTATAACTTAAGCTATCTTAACATAAATTAAAAGAATTATGGGTCGCAAATAATTTGCAAATAATTTTTTTATATAAATATTTTTCAAAGAATTATTGGAAATATAATAATCTGAATATCAATATTATTAGCATGAATAATAAAAAATAAGAGTATGTTATTATTACAATTATTATAAGAATTGGAAAATTACTCACCTGCAGCGAACTTTTTCAGGGTTATCAGCAATTTCCATTATCCAGTCTTTTAATAACTTTTCGGTAAGCCACTTCTTTCTAAATAATTGCACATGTTTTTTTCTTACTTGTGTCTTTGTTTTTAGATCCTTCGGGTTTTGATTGTCTGGGTTTGCCCATTTTTTTATAAATTAGATGAAATTGTATTTTTTTGCACCATAAAAATTGTAGGTCAAACAAATGTTCCAGAACTTCAAAAGCAGTTGATATAAAAAGAGGTATCGAGTACCAACCTTATAATATATTAACAGTTGTTGCCACTCTCATTAACTTAAATGAAGTATATTCCATTTCTTTCTAACAGCTTTGCTAATATGAAATAAAAGTATAGTTGGAACCGAAGGCCTAGTATCCGATTAGTTAGTAACTGGATTAAAAGTTGGCGCTACTTATGCAAACATACAGGCATAACGCTAATATATTAGTATAAACGAAATTATGACAAAATTTTTATGTTATTCAACGTTAAATTTTGAATCCATATATGGCATTTCAGATTGATTTTCTTTCGTGACTAATTCATTGTTCTCATGCGACTAGCATGCTCAATATCTGATTTGTTTTTAGAAGAATCATATTTCTCTTCGTCGAAATTATCTTCGCCACCAAGGACCCGACAAAACAAAAACAGATTTTTGTTACATTTTTACGACGTGAATACTATTGGCATATTCGAGTACTAACTTTTTAAAATAATAATAAAGGACAGACAATATAAGACCACATAAGTTCGTCCTTTATTATTATTTTAAAATGTTCGTGCTCGAATACACCATATGAACATAATTTTCAATGGCGTGTTCCGATATTAAGAATATTTTCTATTGAAAAAGGACACACAATTGAGTGTACATAAGTTCATCCTTCGTCAATACAAAATATTCTGAATATCGGAACACGCCACAAAATATTATTACATATACAATTATGAAAGAATTATAAAAATGAATAAATTGTTCGTTTTCAATTTTTCTTTAAAAATTTGTCTCTTATAAAAGATTCAATAAATAAATAAATAAATCCGCTGATATTCCGCAACGGTAAAAAACCGCTATTTTTTCCGCTACCCGCGAAGGACAATTTTTTCCCGCGGAGTATTTCGAAAAACCGCTGAATTTAGCGGGAAACCCGCCGATCTGGCAACGCTGCAAACGTGTCAACTTCCACGCGATCTTTACTCCATCCTTGTTCCCTCCTCCGCTTTAAACGCGCGCGCGCGCGCGCGCACGCACACACACACACACACACACACACACACACACACACACACACACACACACACACACACTTACGTGCCCTACACTACCACACACGCCAGAAGACCACCCGGGAGCTTAGAGGTTGTCCAGGCGGGAGAGGTGCTGCTGGAGGATATAGATACCTGGAGTGGGAAACCCCGCACTTACGAGGGGGGAACATCGCCACCTCCAGGGATATAACTTGCACTACACACACGTGACTGTTGACCTTAGCAGTTGACGCTGCTGGAAAGAAATCAATGAATCATGACTAAGGCTCGGAAGTTAATGCAGTATCAAACGGAAAAATATGCATGCAAATATTTATTTATTTTACGTCAAAAAAAACAGTTAAAAACTGCGTATGACGTGCTATGGGGAAAAGTGAATTGTGTGCACATTTTCAAAATTCGGTGATCCCTACACTAAGTCATATACTACTTAAATTTTGAATTTTTGAAAGGGAGAAAAAAAACTCCCATGTAATAAAATCTATTTTCAAGGATAAACAAGCAATAAATTTTGAATTTTGAAAGGGAGAAAAAAACAAAAAAACTCCCATGTAAAAAATCTACTTTCAAGGGTAAATTAGCAATAAATTTTGAATTTTGAAAGGGAGAAAAAAACAAAAAAAACTCCCATGTAATAAAGTCTATTTTCAAAGATAAATAAGCAATAAATTTTGGGTCTTATTACTTCCTGCCGCGACAACATGGAAACGATAATTTGAATAATTGTATTTCCCATTGAATTCTAGAAGACGTGCACAGAAAATGAAGTTACATTTATGTCCAGAAGCAAAACAAGGGGCCATCTCAGCATTTGCTCAATGGATCAGGGAAACTGGACGAAAAACCTGATCGAGATGGGGGTCATTGACCCGGAAGTTGTAGTACAATAGTTGTTACAGGTTGTTTATACTCATTTATACAGTCCAAATGGTAAATAATGCATTATGTATCATTGTTAAAAATAATGTTACTTTTCTTGTGATGCTCTATATATATGGTCTAACATTTGTAAAATATGCACCAGAACTAATGAAATATGGTCTAACAATTAACAGTTTCATGAATTCATAAACAATTACATTTTTTTCAATTTTAACAATGAATTTTGCATTTTTGTCTCTACTTAATATTCAAGCGATAATTTTTATAGTAAAACTAGTGAGAACCCGTCAAAATTTGACGGTGAGATCTGAAATAAATGTAAAAATACTGTACCCAGACTAATGTTCACAATATATTGCATTGTTTGGATCTTGAGGGTATAACGAAAATATTCTGTGATGAGTTCCCAAAATTTTGAACACGTATGGCCCATGACCAGGTGGCAATGCAATATCGGCACAAAAGATATAGCACTATTATACTGAAGGATATTATTTCTTAAGTTTTTTGATGAGTCATTATCTCCTATAAACAACTGTTTGATTTCTTCTGGCATATTGCTCGAAGGTATACTTATTTTCACATTTAAGCAACACAGAGTAAATCGTTTGCAGAATTTCTCTCACATGGAAAGTACAAAGCAGAACAAAACTGACATTTCATAGACAATGACCCAATAGAAAACGAAATGACCTCACTATCACGACACCTACGTTGACTTTCTCTTTCCCTGCGTCCAGTTAATGTATGTTTGCGTCTATTGGGGCGCGTGGACAACGATTCGGAATTCAACATAATCTGTAAACAACTTCACTAAAGTACAACCGAGCAAAACCCACTGTGCGAATATTCTCTACAAAATACACCACAGAAGCAAATACATGCAAACTGTCAACACCACAATGCAATTATTACACTGAAACAAATCCTTGACGAATTGTAAACAAATCTCAACAATCAAAACAAAACATCAAGCAGCGTGGACTCACATCTATGGACTTATGTATATCGATTTTGAAACTGCCACCCTTTGAAAGAAAACAATTGACTATTGATAAGCGTACTATTAAAAAATTATTTAATTAATTAATTTACACCGTAAATGTTGGTGAAACAACACAAACAATATCTGATAACACATCTAGGGATCATATTCTTTCATTTAAAAGAAAAAATACAACAATCGGTTCAGTAGAAGTTCTAAACGAAGCCATGGCAGAATACCTTATTTTTTTAAATATATAGATACTGCTGCAACTAACGAAAGACATTCCCACGATTTCACATGAATAGCATTCTCATTCCGTTTGTGAAGTACACTTTTCGGTTTCAGGAAACAAATATGCATATTAATTGAAATTCCATGAGGAATATGCTACATTATCAACAAAAAAGCAATAAAATATGAATAATAAATTAAATATAATGGAAATACGATGCAGTAACACAAAAAACACTAAATATGCTCTAATATTTGATATAAAATCACCGAATTTCAGTTGGTTTGATTGTTTGTGGACATTTGGTAATTAACATTTTATAAAGCTTATAATTAAAAATATGATTTTTCATAAACTTCCGGGCCTTAATCATGACGACTCACCGAATGTATTCGCCCTCATTCACATAGTCCTCTCTCTCCGACAAATATATATGTATGTATATCACTTTCCTTGCTTTTATTTGGTCTTCAGATTGCCCGTGATGTTTGTTGATACTCTAATTAACATGTTCTATCATTATTCAATAATCCTTGACAGTCGTCCTACTTGTATATATGTTTTACTAATGCACACTTATCTGTAATGTTATATTTCCTTCTGTTTACATGGAACATAGCCTTTGATTGTTGCCATGGGATGCTGTCCATCTGCAATTTCGCAAGCCATTGTTGTGGGCTTTTATTGCCATACTAGGCCTCTATTCTCAAATTGTTTTATATTTCAGGTTAATTACTAGAGTCGAAATTTTTAAAAGTTTTCATCTATGCTATTAAATAGTATTGTATATCTTACATTACTTAGCTGGTAAGACTTCACATAATTTAACTTCAACAATTCCCTTGTAGATACTTTAAGATTTTATTTTCTCGCTCTACTGCGTACATACGTAATGATGGCAAATATTGTAATGTTGCGGAAATCAGCGATTTTTCGACAGAAAAACTCGAATTGTCGGGACTGGTAATGAACAGGTGGATAAATTTGGTTAATAGTACATGTAGCAAATTACTCCATCTATCACGTTGAGTAGGCAATATCCATATATTATGCCTTCTTGACACCGAAAAATCAATTGACTGCAAAAGGTCTTGTCTGCGGACAACGCTAGCACTAAACCGTTCTGACAACTTTGTGTAAAATTGATATTCCTCAATCGATCTGGAGATTAAAATGGAGATTTAATCTCAAGAGATTAAAATGGATATTTTGATTAAGGGGAAACTTTACATAAAGTCTCCAAATTTTATTTATTTTCTCAAAAATAGCTCCAAATTTTTGTTTTTCGAATACGGAGTAATATTACATAGTGTAAAGGAAGTAAAGAAATGCTGCGGAATTCGCTGACCAGATTTCAACGCACATACACGTTTTCAGGTCCCCAGGTTCCGAAAATTATGTTTTTCAAAACTTCAGTCCGTCCATCCGTACGATAGTCTGTCTGCACGTTAGTCTGTCTGTGAACAACACTAGCGCCTAAACCATTCGTAGGATTTTCTCAAAATAACGATTCTCCGTTCGATCTGGCCCGACACAAAGCTCTGAGAATTTGAAAAACATTCTTTAAATTTTGGGGGTTCTTTACATGAATTGCGACATTTTCAAAACTTTCTGAAAACGTTCTAAAACTACAATATGTAAGATAGTCATTTTCTTCTTAAAATGAAATTTGTTCTCCATAATGAATTTTTTTATTCAAGTCGTGTACATTTTTTGAAAATTTTAGTTGTTTTCGAGAACTTTGAGTGAAATATGAGCAAGATTCATAAATATTAAAAACAATATTTTCTCAAAAACGGCCCCAAATTTTTCTTTGAATTTTCTACCTCTAAATAGACATATTCACTTTGGGCAAAATCCTACGAATGGTTTAGACGGTAATGTTGATCACAAATGAACTGCCAAAGAAACAGACGTACAGACAGTATACAGACGAACGGACGTTCCAAAAAAACTTTTTCGCTATCATGGGACCTCAAACGTCTATGTCCGTTGAATTCCGCAGCATTTCATAACTTCCTTTATACTATTACTCCGTATTTTAATTTTTACCTGATATTACCCTACTTTAGTACTTCAATTATGAGTTAATTGTTGTAAAAGAATACTGTGATGTGTGCAGCTTATTTTAAAGAGAACCTTGATTCTAGGAGCGTGCACCCTGGACAAGGGGATTAATCGAGAAAGATATAGTTATACGAACACCAATTGATACTTACACAGTGGCAATGTACACCATATCCATATATTATTGTGGAACTGGGTAAGTTTTTATCCTAAAAATCCTCTCTTAGATATATTTAGATAGAGAGAGAGATAGTAATTTTTAGATAGAGAGAGATGTAAATTGTTTAGTATTTGCAAAAGGAATTAATTTATTTGTTCAGAAAGAAAAATTAACACAGAAATAAATTAAAATACCCAATTTTCACAATTCAACTGCTTTTTATTTCTGGGTTAATATTTATTTCTAAAGAAATATATTCATTTCTTTTGTAAATAATAAACAATTTACATGATTCTGGAGTGTTTCTATGCTTCTGTAATGCAATTTTTTGCCTAGAAAGTATTTTTTCAATTCAACTTTTGAGTGCTTATTGCGGCTCAGCCATTCAGAATATCCACGTGGTTCATTTGCCAAAATATACTCAAAATTATCTTAAGAGCATATTTTCGATATATATATATATATACAGAGAGAGAGAGAGAGAGAGAGAAAGAGAGAGTTGGGCTTAATGTGTCCTACTTTATGATAGAGTTCCAATAGTGCTAAAGATAGCGGCTTTCCCTTCCATTTTGAATTAATGACAATTTAAATATATAATATTTCGATTGGATGTTCAACATAAAATGGGTGCCTTTTAACATTCACAAATAGCACAAAACTTACGAGATATTATAGATATTTATGTTGATTATTGGAGTGTATAGAAGGGCGTATCTTTAGTAAGTACAATGAATTCAGAGCTCATTTATTTATTTAGCTACACTCGCAAGCTCTGCTCCTACTTATCATTTCTTGTTGCAGATACGGCGATATAGTGGCAGTAACAAAACTGGAACGCGTAATTGTTTCCATTGCAATGATACTGGGTATATTCTGGATAGGTATAGCTGTTGCCACACTAACTAGCTATCATAATGATGCATCTCAACATCATTTCGAATTTTCTACGCATCTACGATTAATTCATGAAGACTTAGTAAGTAAACGTGAGAATGAAGGTAGATAGAAAGATAGATAGATAGGGGAGAGAGAGAGAGAGAGAGAGAGAGAGAGAGAGAGAGAGAGAGAGAGAGAGAGAGAGAGAGAGAGGGAGAGAGATGAAAATGTAATCAGTAATCACACTTTGGTACTAACAAAATTCATTAGGTAATGCATATTATGTACTGTATGTTGTTTTACCTCTTTAATTGTAGTTACACATTTATTGCAATCTGAAATCTATCCAAAATAAGAAACACAAGTAACAATACAACAGTTTATTTCAGACTTCGTTACAATATTCCAAAAGTCACACTTGAATCAAAAACAATGCAGAAGTTATCGAAGCACCAGAAAAGCAAATCAAGTCCTATGCCTAGGTAGCATTCTGACGGGCACAAATCAGTGAACGAAACCACGGTCGGCTTAACAGTTCTCACTCCACGTAGCGCACTCAGCTCGCGTAGAACTCCCAGGCCAGTCTCTCAACTCCTGCAGTCTCCTCAACTGCTCCAGAGATTTTTCCCTCGAGTCACCCTGGAGAGGGGATTTTATTTATCCCTCAGGAGTGCATTAGGCTGCAGCCGATCAGGCTTTTGCAGCGAAGACGCGGGCCTATCTTAAATAAACTAGTAATTATTCTAGCTAAAACTAATTAAAACCAATTTACAATGCCGCTTTGGGTCCTGTTTAGTTTTATACAAAGTGGTGAATTGTCTTAATTTTGATTAGTTCTTTAGAGCGATCTTTTTTCTTCTTTTTCTTGGTTTCATTCATGTTCACATTCATACCTAAACTATATTTACAAACACATTCATTCACAGCGCTAGCGGTGTCAGCTAGCCCCTTTGTATACCCGGCACCATTGTCGGTGGAGACTCGCATCTCCCGCATAGCACCGAAGCGCGTGTCCCAGTTGGAGCGCTGCTATGGAAGAATCCGCCTAAGAACGAGCCAAACAAATTAGTTCGCTAAACAAATGAACATCGCATGTAATTCAGAGAAATATTCCTCCGCCGCGACAGCTGTTCAGCCACGCCTCTTCGCAAAGTGTTTGGTTATGGCTCCCGTGAAGACATCACTATGCCGAAGTCTGAGAGTTTCGCTGGGGTATATGCGCGTACGCGAGTCCGAGAAAGATTGAAATTGAATTACGTTTGTGAAAAAATCTCTTTAACATGTTCTCATATTCAGTAAAAGAAAACTCCCACGAATATAAATACAGCTCGCCACCGTACAGCACAGGCACCGGAAACACGTGAACCAGTACGCATCTCACATGAAAGGCTCGATTTTAAAATAAACATAATACTTATCACACAAAAATTAAATTCATTGTAATGTTTATAAAAGAAAAGAACTTTTATATAACAGAACATAGCACTGCTGCACTTTTTAATTTCAATTATTTCTCGTGGCGCACTACATTTTCGTCAGACGAGGACATCACAAAAAGAAACGTCGAAGCCATTTACAAGTTAGCCAACTGCAAACGAATAAATGGAGGAAGGAGAATCTAATGTGTTCAAGTACACAACGATCACAGAACCATTAGTTATGTTGCCAGCAGTAGCTGTCAAAATGGTCCTTTCTTTTAAAAATCGCTCTCTGCTTAAGCGGCCCTCCCAGTACGATCGCTGCCCAGGCGCGCGCGGCGAATTTAAAAGTTCACAGTACACAACAATCAATCAAAAGCAAATCTGCATAAGAGTTAAAAATGTTTATTCACGTATTAATAATACACTCTTTGCACGTCCAGTTAGCAATTTCTTCACAAACTCAATTCCCTTCTATGTTATTCCTAGTGAAATTCCACGTTTCCGTCCAGTTTCTAAGGGGGAGAGAAAAGTTCTCCTCATCATATACTTCTAAATGTAATTAAAAAATAAAACTTTTGCTTCTGTATTTGAAGTAAAATGTATCACTTTTTAATTGATAGCTATGAGGAACTTACTTTGGATTAAAAAGTGTTAGGAGTGTGATGTATGAAAGTGTGCAGGAGTTTTTAACTGGGTGCGCTTTTAATCGAAGCGGGAACTATCAAAATCGTTCTCAAGAAGAACCCCCAGCTTTTCCTCCAATGCTGTGTTAATCGTCCGTGTCTCACAGCGCTCCTACAGCCAAAAGACGAAACGTTTTTAACAGAGCCTTACGGGCCGAAAGAAAGAATCCCCCCCCTTGATTGGACTGCCGTGTAGCAATGGATTTTTTACCTACTACATCAACACCTCCCGGGGCGTTGCGATGCTGTCAGTCAAGGTCAAAGGGTGATACATGGTGTAATGTTACGAAGAGGGTTGGCGGAAGCTTGAGTGACTGGGCAATCGATCACAAGATCGTTGATGAATTAATTAAATAATTGAAGTTATCCTCGTAAACCCTTTAAGTTGACCCATTATTTCATTCAAATAATTAAAGTCATCTTCGTCAACCCATTAAGTTGACGAAGATGATTTCAACTTTTTCATTATTTCACAATTCATAATTGAAATCATCTTCGTCTACTCATTAAGTTGACGAAGATGACTTCCATCAACAACCTCTCACCATCATTCACACATCGCACTATCATTGGCATCATCTTCGACCACTACAAGCCTTTTGCGTTTTTAACATTTGTTCTGAGACACACTTACCAACAATAAACATGTGGTGGGAAATTTTCAATAATCAAGTTCCACGTGTGACGTTCGCACCTTATTGGTCGGCAACCCATCAGGAACTGGTGTTTGGCTCGCCTACGAAATCTCTATGATTGCATTACATCTGCCAAACACCAACGAAGGATGGCTTGTCTTCCTATCAGGGGTACACGTCACATTGTTATATGGGTCTTTTACGGTGACCAGACGTCGTATTTTATCCGGAGACGTCCTCCTTTTAAGCTTTTGTTCTGGGACAGTACGGATTTTTGAAAACTCAGGAAATATCCTTTTTGTAACTTGCCCATCTGTGAGCGCGATTTTTTTAAATTATTTGTTTTCACTCTTGTTTAGACTAATATTATAAAATAAAGCCAGAGATTAAATAAAGCTTGTATCATCTCGAAGGTTATTCTCTAGTAAAATTTGACAATTGGGTAAAAACAAATAGAAAGGAGAGTTTTTGTACAAATTTTAATGAATTATTGAAATTATGCTTTATAGAAAAACTTAAACTGTTAACTTAATATCATGTGACTCAGGAACACAGTATATGCCGCCATATGTTGGCATCTGGTACTTAGCTTCCTAACATGCAAACTCTGACGTAAATTTTATATCAATACCGTAAAGTTGGAAACAATTTCCAACTTTTTTCTCTCCTTCAGGAAAACTTTGCTGGTTGCAGGTACATAATGCTTTGAGGTATTCATATTTTCAATAACGCTCGACTACTTTACATAATGTTTTAACAATGGTGTTTGAAAATATTTAAAGTTACAAAAAATATTTATAAAAACAAATTAAGTAAACAATAAATTGAAAGTAGAATATTTTATTTTACAAAAAAGTACAGAGATGTATCATTTGTCTCTACAGGATCAACATTATTAACTCAGTCTCGATGGCTACTACTTAAATGTTATTTGCTCTGTTTTCCCTGAGACTCATCCTAAATAACTAAGATTGTAGGTAAAAGCAAGAACGCTAACGAGCACATGCTTCAACTTCATGATAGCGTAAACGACTCAATTGTTGATTCTAACCTCCAAAGCAATTCAAAGCGGTGTCAACAATATAATTCCATGCAAATCTGCGCTAACGAAGCAAAAAATATGGAATGAAAAAAGCAAAACACTGCCTTTGAATCCTCTCAATGTTAAAGTTCTGAAATAGATATTACCAGGTTTTGCATGTGGATTGGTCCATGCGCCCCTGTTGCGTCTGTGGCTTAGCTGCTTTTGCAATTGGACCGTTTTAAACAGGATTTCAAAATGTAGCCATGGCAATTTTGACAGGTTTTGCTAGTGGATGAGACTTTCTCATCAGTTTTGAAGCGATTAAAGAGGGGTTTTCTAGTTGATAAGTACGAATCTTTGTAGAGATCTTTCTAATGAGCACAATGACTTGATTTTTTATATTCTCGTTTAATAGGATTTGCAAGTGGAGGTTTCAATTATTAGTAAAGTTAACAACGAACATTGTCAGGAAAATGTAATAACAAGAAACGTCTTTGCCATGTAATAAATTTTGTATTGGTATTTCATAGAAAAGCGAAGTGCAAATTTATTTTTGTAGTAAGGCAAGGCAAACATATCGGCTTCTGTTCAGAGGATCAGGTGAAACAGGACAAAACCCAAGACGGGACCCAAACGTGACAAAAGCCCTAAGTCCAGAAGCTGATTCCAATTCTAGTTACAGGGATTATCCATCATTTTAGAATACAAAAGAGTAACATTATTCTTTAAATTAATATCTTATTCTTTCATTTTTTTAATCACAGTCGTCTTTAATGCTATATAAACTCTGGAGCAGAAAATTGATTTGATACACATCGATGAAAGTACACGATTACCTTTCGAGATATTCTATCCCTTTCAATAACAATAACTTAAAAGTACCATGATTATTTCAATTTTTGTTTCAGAATGAAAATAGAAATGTTTCAAAGTGGATCCGTGAGAAAATTTTCGATTATTATAGTAACATATGGGTACTGACAAATGGCACTGTTTTCTCCAGACTTTTTCAAACTTTGCCTGTGAATATGAGAAATGCGGCAATTACTGACCGCTATTGGGAAGCATTAACAAAAGTAAGTGTTTAAACAATAGATAATCAAGATATTAAATGAACTGAATAACATGACATAAACGACACTTTGATGTATTTTAAGTTTCTTTCAAAAATTACACAAAGGTATTTTTTAAATATCTCTCATGCCGTTACTATTTGCATGACCAGAATGTTATATACATTATTGTATATGTAAGTAGAAGTGTTTCAAATGATTTCCAATGAAGTTCCTCGGAAACTCAAAAGTTTTCTATGAAAATGAGCTTCAAATTGCGCATTTACAGAAACGCTTAAACGACATTTTGTCAAAAACGGCTCCAAATTTTCAACGACAATTGCCTTTAAGAATGTGATTTTACTCTTCTATATTATTCTTCAAGTATTATTTCAGTTCTACCATTAGAGGAGCGAAAAATTGAGAAAGTGTGAAAAAATGTACTTTGGGCAGCAAAATGTATAGATGGCAGCTGGGAAGAAGGTGGGGCAATACCGAAAACAATGAAAGTAGAAGAGGCAAATATATTTTTTTAAATTATTTATTAATTTTTATAATTAAAACATTGTTTTGTTTTTTAATGATGTGGGAAGCGTATGGAGTTTTCCACGATACAATTTCAGCATTATAAAGAGGATTCCATTTGCTGTAAGAAAAACTCTTCCAATTTTGAATAAAAATTGTGGAAGAATTTGAATTTGTTCCATTTTTTCGAGCTTTCAGGTGTATACAGAATTTATTTTTTAAATATTTTGTCTATATATGTGATGCTTTAGTGTTTGTTTTATTCCAAGACTCAGATTTTCTTTTGATGTGGTGCAACTTTCTTAGTGCACCCTTTTGCGTGATCTGGACTTCGCCGCAAAGAGAGCTCTTGCTACGAAGATGCGTTCTGAGATTTATGTGAATGGGGATATCATTGTAAAACAAGGCGAACTTCGAACACGTATGATGTTCATTGTGCGTGGTATTGTAAAGGTAAGGATAATAAATACCCTTATTTCTTTATAAATTTGTTACATTTATTTTCTGTTCTGACTTTGTTACATTAATTTTATCGTAATAATCGGTACATAATGTATCCCTAGTGTGAAAATACGTTACTGCAACCAACCGGAGAAGAATCTTAATTAATGCTGTACTAAATAAGAACTTATAACTTATTTTTGCTAGGTGGGGAACGCAAGTAGTGTTGCCGTCTAAATTTTCTCACCCGGAGAATTTGTATTATGCATTAAGCGGGAGGGAAGGGCGATGAAAAATATTGTATCAAGTGGAGGTTGGAGTTATTGTCTATATATTAATATTTATTAATCGATCTGAAACAAAAATAAATTCTTCCAAATAAACAAAATAAATCAAACTATAAGTTTTGTTTACAACAAAACTAACAATCTTATTTGAATTCTTTTACGAATAAATTTAAATAAATGTATTTTTTGATGGTCTTTAACGCCTTAAAACACTATTCCACGTGAAGATGAACGGAAATCTCTCCTTTTTCATAATTAGGAAGGCATGTGGCAAGAAAATGTACGAATTTGTGTTTGATTTGAAGCAAAATTGTTTTTGAAAACACCTATAGGAACTGTAATAAAAATGTATCCTTTTGTTAAAGGTGGAAGAGAGATAAAAAATATCATCATAATTTTATGTGAATTACATGTTACCTTTTTAATGACTTTATCTCTGAAATAGTAAAGTATTTCGGAGATAATAAGAGTAAACCCGGAGCCTGGAGATTGTATTTAAAACCCGAAGTCTCCGGGTCAAAACCTAAGAAGTGGCAACTCTAAACGCAACCCCCGTACAGAATGATTTCTCCCAGTGCTACTTCCAGACAATTGTCGATTTTTTTTATTTCAGTATTATAAATGACCTTTTACATTGAAAAAATATTGTTTATAAAAGGACATCTTACAGCACAGATTATGACGAAGGTAGAAGAGTGGACGAATGTAACTATTAACACAGCAAAATCACAACATCTTACCTTTCAACTTCGAAAGGAACAGAGTCCAAAAGTGAAACTAAACTCGTCAGAACTCTCAGTTACAACTGTTGTGAGATATCTTGGTTTAAATTTAGATAGCCACTTAACCTGGAAACCCCATATCATAAAAAAGAGGAAAGAATCACAAATGAAATTAAGCAACATATCATGGCTACTTAATCGAAGATCTAAGCTTTCCTTACACAACAATTAAATTACAAAGCAATAATCAATCGAACATGGACTTACGGCATAGAACTGTGGGGTACAGCCAGCAAGTCAAACTTGGAGATCTGAGAAGATTTGAAACAAAAACCTTGAGATATTTATGCAACGCACCGTGGTTCGTAACCAACAATAAATTGTATAAAGATTTGAACATCTCAACTATGGCAGAGACTATCACCGAGCGAAGTCAGAGGCATCAGACGAGACAGCTACCACCCAAACGAACAATCAGTGAACATGCTGGACAACAGTGAACATGTGTATAGACCCCGTGAATATATTCTAGATTTAACCTTTAGATTCACTTAATAGTTACTTACGTCTTGTATACCATTAACTAATAGTAAGTGAACAGATTGTAAATTATCAGTATTGAAAAAGAAGATTACGACGTATTTGCCTTCTATGGCAGAAATAATTGCGTCATCACACATTCAGCCAACCGCAGCGACAGAATGGTGGGGTGGTAACAGTAAACCGAATCCGTTTTTTTTCGAACAGATGTCAAATACTCATGACGTCACAAAATTCTTTCCAAAAATTAACTTTGATTCTCTTATAAATTTATAATGTTGTTATGCAAAAAGTAACAGATGTAACTCGTTTATAATGTTGCTTCAGTGCATTCGTCCAAATTTGAAAATTGGCCTAACGTCACTCGTTTTCAAAACATGTACTCATGCAATTAAGCTTAACATTATAAACTAGTTGTACAATATACTATTGGGATATGTGACGCCGTGATGGTCTGTACACCGAGGCTTCGGCAATTGCAAATGAGCCCCCCGACCGCTCCGAGCTGGAGTGGTGCACGGTGCGTCGTAAAGATGCCCTCCCGCGCTTCCCACGCGGCCGTCCGTCGCAGTTTTTACGATAAAATTTTAAACAACCTAGGGGTACCTCATCAAGTAAGGTATTTCGATTCATTAAATCTAATCTGAGTTTGAGGCCATTCTAGTGCCACAAACGTGGGAAGTGACTTGTTATTTATTTTTTATTTATTTTACGTCAAAAAACAGTTAAAACTGCGTATGACGTGCCATGGGGAAAAGTGAATTGTGTGCACATTTTCAAAATTCTGTGATCCCTACACTAAGTCATATACTACTTGAATTTTAAAAAACAAAACAAAAAAACTCCCATGTAATAAAATCTATTTTCAAGGATAAATAAGCAATAAATTTTTGGCTCTTATCCATGTTGTCCTTCGGAATAATACTTCCTGCCGCGACAACATGGAAACGATAATTTGAATAACTGTATTTCCCACTGAATTCTAGAAGACGTGCACAGATAATGAAGTTACATTTATGTCCAGAAGCAAAACAAGGGCCATCTCAGCATTTGCTCAATGGATCAGGGAAACTGGACGAAAAACCTGATCGGGATGGGGGTCATTGACCCAGAAGTTGCTAGGATGGCAATACCACTGCCAGATTTAAAAAAAGCTTCAAATACATAGACAATACAATTTTAAAAAGCTGAAATTGGTCATTGTAATTCTTCTTACATATCACTGATCTTGTACAAACAAATTGTCTCAGCTGATTGTTTCTCTCTCGTAATTTCTTTACAATATTCTTTTACAACCTGTTTCACTCCATGTTTGTGAAATTCTGAGCGGTTTTATTCTTTCGTTTTGCATTAAATAGTCTGATAAAAATATTTATTTCAATGTACACTCCAAGAAAGAAAATTTAAAAAATAGGAATTTTGTATTTATTCAGAAAAGACAAAGAAATATGCGTAAAACGGAAAATGCCTTCAAGCGATTCATTGTGAGATATTTAAGTGAATTAGAGGAAACGCATACAACACGTGCACGGCTGGATTTCATGAGATAATGGATTACTATCTTTTCCAGGTTCTTTCCAGCGAAGATACGGAAAGTACCATTATGTTGTTAGGTCAAGGAAGTTTATTTTGCGAAATAGCGTTGATGCTTTGTACACCCTCTCCAGTGCAGCTAGAAGCGGGATCATTTTGTGAATTACAAATATTGGATAGGGAAAATGTATACCTCACAGCAGTAGTATACAGGCAAATAAGCGACCTAATATTCAAAACTTTTATGGTAAGTACATTCGAAAATTATTGCAGTTCATAAAGCAAAAGGACAGAAGTTAGTCTAACGTCTTTTTGAGAGATTTAGTATTTTGTAAACATGAGATATACGTCACTTAATTTTGGAACTAAATAATTCAAATTTTGCGATAGATACCTTTCATCACGAAAAAATTGTAACTATTTTAAGAACCCGTTCAAGGATTGGTCAGACATTTTTTTCTTAATAATGGTACTTTATGCATCACAAAACATTTTTCTGAGATCTTTATGTTTATTTCCCTTGAAAAAGTATAATGAAACTTTTTTCGGAACTGTTCTAGAATACGAACATATTCATTTACATTGTTTTCTAAATCAACGTGCAGAAAGCCTTTGGATGTCAAACTGCGTTTTACGTAATGCCATGCTTTCCTGAGAGTCATGTTTGCTTATGTGTAGGATATCAGAGAATGTTTCTGATTAGAGGTTTTAAATCATTTTAATTCAGGAAGTAAAAAATTTCTTACAGAACCTCTGGGATAAAGCATTGGCTGACGAGGAAATAAAAAGGAAGGAGTCTGCTGTATCAAAAGCTCTGGGCATGTAAGTCTCTCACATTAATATCAATACTGCTACTATTAGTGATAAATGTACGTCTTAAAAAGTGTTAATCACAGAAAAGTTAAGAATGATTAAATTATAAGGTAAATGAAACATTTTATGCGGTGCCAGCTATAGAAAATTATTTGGTAACAAATGTAAGCACTAAATAGATTTCGAGCTACAAAAGTGAAGTACTGTACCTTCAATCCGTTTGTCAATTCTCCTTTTTGTCAGTGGCCATGATTTGCTCAAAAAAAAAAAGCAGTTGAGAGCTAGAGAAGCCTCCTTTACATGGTGCAAGCCGGGGTGGTCAGATAGTTGAAAAATAAATATCGTACAGAGGCATCTATTAAAAAAAATCATTACTGGGCCTGATAATGAAAAAGTAGATAAATCCAGTTGCTAAATTAAGAAAAAAATCCTCTAACACGTGCTGTAGTCAGAATCCCTATTTTAATGGGTGCTTGATGCCGAAAAAACAATAGAAAGCAAAACGTCCGTCCGTTGTCCGCCCGTCCGCTTGTCTGTCCGTCCGTCTAGCGTATGTGAACAAACCTAGCGCCTAAACTATGCGTAGGGTTTTTTCTAAATTAAAGAAACTCCTGTCGTTTTTGCTTTGCGATTTTGAAAAACATACCTAATTTTTCGGGGGATTTTATATGAAATCCTAGGAACATTTTCAATTTTTTTCAAAACCGGCTCCACATTTTTTCTTTAAATTTCTGCAAGAATAGAGTTAAATACACTTATAAAGGTGGCATAAGTACGATTTTCAGAATTTACTCTGAATTTTCGGAAATTGTAAAAGTATGCATTTTTTTCGGCAACTTCTCACAACGACAATATTGAAGATAAAGACTTTCCCTTCAAATGAAATTTGTTGTCCATAAATAGTTCTTTTATTAAGGTCAAGTAGATTTTTTCTGTATATTTTAGTAGTTTTCGTGCAATAGTGCGTGCAATATATGCAATTTTAAAAAGTTACAAAAACAAGGATTTTTCGAAAACGGCTTCAAATTTTTTCTTTACATTTTTGGTTCGGTTACTGCTAAACAAACCCTATACAATGACATGAACGCCATATTGTTCTATTCTTTTGTTTTTTCAAAAATTATAGAAATGTAATTTTTTGACTTGTCTCTCACGTCGGTAATACTTACTTTAGAGGCGATTTCTTCAGAGTATTATATTTTTGAGTACATTTGCTTCAAATAATGTCAAACAAAGTTTCTCAAAAAGAAACGTTTTCTGTGAAAATGTGCTCAAAATCCCGCAATTTTAAGAAACGCTCAAACGCCATTTTCTCAAAAATGGCTACAAATTTTTCCTTTGATAATGCTTATTGCACTGTTTAATATGACGTTAAGTTTATTTTTGTGTATCATTCTGTTTTTTGTTGTTTTTTTTTCAAAAATTACAAACATTTATTTTTGTGACTTCTCTCACGTCGAAAATATTTACATTAGAGGTAATTTCTTCACGTTATTGTATTTATGTGTACATGTGATTCAAATAATGTCAAGTAAAGTTTCTCGAAAACTCAACAGTTTTTTTAAAATGAGCTCCGAATTATGCATTTTCAGAAACGCTCAAAAGCCATTTTCTCAAAAATGGCTCCAATTTTTTTCTTCAAACTTTTCCAACAGATAGTGATAATGGCGCTGTTTAATATGACATAAAGTTTATTTTGGAGTATTCTTTTGTTTTTTCAAAAATTATACAAATGTAATTTTTTTTCAATATCTCTCACATCGTTAATATGCACGTTTCAATGAAATTGTATACATTATTGAATTTGTGAGTGGAAGTTCTTTAAATTAAATCAAATTAAGTTTTTCCAGAACTCAATAGATTCCTGTGAAACAGAGCTTCAAATTTCGCATTTACAGTAACGCTTAACGCCACTTTCTTAAAAACAGTTCCAATTTTTTCAATGAAAATTGTTATTTAGGACAAGGTTTTAGCCTTGTTTAATATTCTTAAAATAATACTTCGGTTCTACTATTTGTAAAACAAAAAGTTGAGAAAATGTCCAAAAAAAAATATTTTGGGCGGCGATAGATGGCAGCTGGCAAGAGGATGAGGCAAGACCGTAAAGCCAGTCCACACCAAGGAAATTAGAAAACTTAACTACGAGAAAGTCTGTGCCATTCTGTAGCACCTCTAGTTTACATCTCTCTTACGTCGTTAATATTCATATTAAAGGCAATTTGTACACAATATTACATTTATGAGTTCATGTGCTTTAAATTATGTCTCATAAAGTATCTCAAAAATCAAAAAATGTCTGTGAAAATGAGCTGGAAATTCCGTATTTTCAAAAACGCCCAAACGCCAGTTTCTCGAAAACGACTCCAATTTTTTCTAATTTTTTGAACGAAGATTCCTAATTGGACTAAAGAACATGACATAAATGCTCCTTTGGTGTATGTTTTTGTTTCTCCAAGAATTAAACAAATATTTTTTTTAATATCTCTCACATCGTTAATATTTACATTACTAGCAATTGTAATTTGCATTTGAGAGTACAATTGCTTCTAATCATTTCTTATAAAGTTTCTCGAAATCTCAAAAGTTTTGAAAATGAGCTTCAAAATACGCATTTTCAGAAACGCTCAAATGACATTTTCTCAAATACGGCGTCAGAGTTTTCAACGAAAATTTCCACATGGGCGAGGTTTTACGCTTCTATATTTTTCTTGAAAGCGTATTTCAGTTCTACCATTAAGGGATCGAAAAATTGAGAAATGTGACAAAATGACAACTGAACAGAAAATGTGACAACTTTGGGCAGCGATAGGTGGCAACTGGGCGGGCCACAATTAGAAAACCAGCACAGTCCAAAGAAATTAGAAAACTAAATAGCTTGAAAAAGGCTGTGCCTTTCTGTAGCAGTACTAGTTACGTAATATGATATGAATTAATATTTGCTATCTTTTGGTATAATGAGAAAAACGCGAAGAAAACATAAACATGTGCTCATTGGAAACAGTTTATTTATGAGACTGTGTTATTTACTATCTACTTTTATGTAAATTACGACACCTTATTAATGTAATTTTGTTTATTTTCAGAACATCAGTCGACGTGACTGAAGTGAAATATACTGATGATGAATATGAAAATCCTTATACATGGTTGCATGAAGATGAGATGGTACATCTTGTTTCACGACCAAAAATTGTGCAAAAAACTTTGGATGTGTATGTTCCCTGTAAGGTTAGTGCATAATTTGGTAAAGTCACTGCAACCCATATTGGAATTAATATAGAGTAATTTTCTGGTAAAAAAGGTTTCAAATGTGCTTTCAATGAAATGACATTATTAAAATATCATAACTAGAATGTTGTGTTTCCGAAAAACAAGCGAAGAGTTGATATCACAAAGGTAAACTAGTGTTGGTACAACAGCAAATACTTTCTCGCGTTATTTCTAAATTTGCTGTTTTCGAAAATTCATATAGTTTAACGAAAATGATACTCGCGCCATTCTTTTAAGTGTCCCTTGTTCTATCCACGAAAAAAATTTGGAGTGTTTTTTAATTTTTTTTTATAAATTGCAATTATTTCAAGTCCAAATTACACAAAAACTACTAGTTTTTTCAGAAAAATTGTACATAACATTCTTTTAAAGGACCTATTTTTAGAACAAATTTTGTTTAAGACAAACATTTCTATCATCAATTTATAAATGTTAAAATTTTGCAATTTTTGCAAATACAGTATTTGCCGAAATAAGACTAGCGCCGTTTTTCTCGACCTTTAATACATACGAGATGAAAATTTACAGAAAAAAAACGGGCCGTTTTTTGAGAAAAAAGTTGCTGGTTGAAAACACTTTTGCAGTTCACCTGCAGGTTCAGGTAGTATATTATTGCGGAGCAGTTAGAAATAATCCGAGAAAATATGTGCTGTTGTAGCACCACCTTTCTCGTAATGATGACTCCTTAAATTCCAGCTCTTTGTCTGCTCTCCTTAGCGAAAAACACCTTGTAATGAGTTCTTGGGCTTCGTTTAACATATCTTGGGTTAACGGGCGCACATGATTGCTCTTTCTTGTGTACCTCTATTAAAAGGCCAAAGGTTATGTTAATTTTTAAACAGACAATTTAAAAATTAGGTTTTCTCAAAAGTAATTGAAAAAGGTTCATCTTTTCCTTCAATGTTTCAAAGTGGGAAAGCGTCCGCATTTGAACGTTCGCCCCATTTAGTGTGGTGGTTTAGTGAGGCAAGCAATATTTAACTTTTACCCTATTTAGTGTGCGGATCTTTCTTCCATCTTAACGAAATAGATAAATAAGTGCAGTAGACTATAATATCTGACACATGCAATAAATACGAGAGGTTATATCTACAATAAATTGTTTATATTTTGTTATAACTGCCAAAAATACGATATTACAATAACACATGATTAAAAACTGCTTAAATTGAATAGAAATTATATTTAAACATGAAGAAAAGAACTTCATTTTATCGGCGATAGACCAACCCACATCAACGTAAGCTTACAGGAAGGCATCCCTCAATGGAGGGAATTAGTGGTGCCAGCCCCAACTCGAAGAACAGTTTCCCTCCCATTTTTTGTAAGTAAAATATAAAAAGGTGAAGGATTTTTAGCTTGTTTCGTGCTAAACAGGGAAACTTCAAATATTTTTAACATTAACTCACACCGGAATTAATCGGAATTCAGTGAAATGAAGCGGAAGGCTTCGTCTTTAATCAAATGGAACAGAAAATATTAAATGAGAAAATGTATTTTTCTATTCATTTTATTTGTTACAACACTTGTTCTTGTTTTTTAGAAACTCAAAAACTGAATACTTTCCGCTTTTCCAAAGGATCCTTTAATTAGTAAATACATAATGCAATATTGTGATTACAGTTTTTCTTTTTAAATTTACTAAGGTGTATATAATTTGTCTTGTGTTTATGCAATGATAGATCTTTGTAAGTAATGTGTGTGAGTTCTGTACATCTCAGTTTGGATATTAGACCAAGCATGCGTTATGTCCGCACCATTCTCATTTTACACACCTTCTCGTGTTTGTATTCAAGAATTATCTACACATGTTTTCTTGAGTTCTCATTTTGCTAGACGAAAGAAGTAAGGTTAGTTTCGTTTGCAATACTATCAAATAAAATCAAACCTGCAGAACATTTACTTATGCAAATCGTTTCTATTATGTGGCATCAACAATTATTATCAGACTTTGCGAACAACGCTCATTTCTATATTTATTTATAATCCAAGTGGTTTGGAAAAAGAGAGAGTGAAAGATTTTTAGAACTCAATTAACATGCACAGATGGTAATATTTGAAAGAAGGCTCTTCAACAAGTTTTGAAATCAAATTTTTTAACCCAAAGAGAATTCTTAAATTATTTGAAATGGTCGGTAATTTTACACTAGAAGAAAACAATGAAGCACCAGAAGAAAGAAATTTAAGTTGAAAGATGAGTCACAGGGGATTTGTTGTTAGAAAATGTGTTTTGAAACAACCATTAGTTTCTGCTTTATCTCTCAATTTTAAAATATGGAATGTTCAGTAGAAACATAACTAATTTATTCAATTTCGTTTATTTTCTGTCGTTATGAAAAATATTCATTGTCTCAAAATCAAAAACTCTTAACAAAAACATTCTTAACAAAAGCTCTTAAAATTCTAAAGAAATCCTCCCCCTGAAATGTACCAATAATTAATATCTCTAAATTTAGGGGTAAAACCCATATCCCGACGACTCTGGCGTCAGTGAATAGATCCCCAAAAGTGGCATGAAACGCTCTAACCGCCGTTCTGTTGGTGAGAAGAGTGTTCTGCACCTTTTGATGGATTGATTATTTAGTGTTTCCGGACGCGTTTACTGCTATGATCATTAGTATAGTACATGTCATCCCGGGATGTAGCGGTGTTCCTCCACCGCATAACTGGAGGTACGGCGCCGACCCCAATGTCGACTTGTAGGGTTTCCCCTCTTCCGCCAGCGAGGCACCGCCCCTGCCGCACAAGCTCGGACTGGGATCCTGACCAGGCTCCCGGCGTGGTAGTGTGTCTGTATGTGTAAGGGGTGAGGATAGGACAATGCTGATGAAGGAATGATCGCGCGCGGTCCGTGACCCGTTTGTAAAGGAACTGCACCGCTTTCGTGTTGTTCAGGAATACCACAGAAACACTATCGATCACAGCAGCCGGCCGCTAGAATTCTTCTCCAGATAGCGGGTTAATTCATCCTAGCTATGTAGCTAGCTAGTGCCGAAAATCCGCCCCCGACGGGACACGAAATCCGGGACTTCCTAGCCAAAAAACGCTACAGTTGCAATAGCTCCTGCCCTGAGCCACCTCTAGGACCCTTATATTATTTTTTCCAGATTTCACCATCGCTACTTTCCCCCGCACAACCTGTTTGACTCTTGACTCGCCTATTTAATTTACATGTTACAATTCTTTGCATCGATTTTCCAGTACATTAATTAATTCAGAGGCGGGCTGTCTGATATTGTCTCATATGTGGATCGTTAAAATAAACAGGCATGTTAAACAAATCACGAAATCAGTTATAACATGTATTACGCGGTGAAAATTAATTTTAACAATCCCTTTCGTAAATAATAATATTAGTAACTAGAACTAAAATTATCAACCTTTATAGAAAAATAGATCGGTCTGATATTATGTTGACAGTTACATTCTGTTTTCGCTGAAAATTAAGCAATTACATAAATCGGCCTCCCAAAGGAAAATCTTTTAATAAACGTCATGAAACTGTACTTACATTTAAGAAGTAAATGGACATATTTTACTTGCAACTTTCAGTAAGTCAAAAGCAAAATGCGTAAGTTTGTAGACAAAAATAACAGCGAACAATGTACGAGCTGATTTTCGTAATGGATATACTGTCACTGACATTGTTATGTACAAGGAAAAACAACAACAGTTCTTTTGCAATCAGTTTATTACAGTCAAGCCACAATCCAAATCCAATCCAAAGTACAAGCCAGGTCACAACCAAAGTTCCAGAAGATGTACCTATGCGAAGCCAAGTTTCAGTCCGCCAGAAGAATCACACACCGTGGCACACGCACGTCAACCAGAACTCACTACTGTCACTAGTCACTCTATTACTGCTTCCGAAATGTCACTGTCTACCGCCCCGGGCGGGGCCCTATATATACGCCCCGAGGCATCGGAGCGAGTCTCTCACTTCCCGCCTCCGTGGCGGGGAAATCGAGGGGAAATGCCCCTCCGGTGACCGCCTTGCCGACGCGGTCCGGTGCCCACGGAAAAGCGCCGCCGCTTCCTCTACTCCTGATGGCGTCTTCCCGTACTGCTCATTCCTTCTCTGGCCGCGGCCCCCGGCGCAACCTTGCAGCGGCCACAGTGGGCCGCAACTATGCTGGCCGGTACAGTGTGCCCACCTCACCGAACCTCGTGGGCACAAATGCTGTGATACACAGCAGACATTACTGAAGAAATAATTTCTGACCCAAGACCATTGAAAGCCACATTTTTTACAGTACATTCGGGTCGTTTTATACAATTGTAGAACCTATTTTAAAATTCTTATTATAGAAAGTAACAAGACTGAAATGGATATGTTTCAGATAGCAAGCCAAACTTCCGATGGACTGTGTGCCCGCACGAAGTTTCCCTTTGTATTCCAACCAGGCACCTCCCTCTTGTTTGTCTGGGATTTCATCGTGGTGGTGTCTGCTATCCTTGCGGCTGTGTTGTATCCCACGAGAGCTGCTGTTGGAAACGAAAATTCTTATAGAGTTACATTACTTCTAATAAATGCTATATACGTGGCAGATTTTTTCATCAGTGTTATGACTGCCACTGACCATGATGGTGGTGAGTTCTTTTATTTCAGCCCTTTTTCATAAATTAAATTAAAATGTAAATGTGTTGCTAGTTTTGACTAAGTAATTATTTTTAAGAAAAAATAAATTAATCAAAACTTGAAAAAGTATACAAAAATATTTCATTTTTATTAAATAATAATTATGTAATAAGTGCAATTCCATTTTGCGCTAAACATGAATAAGAATCAATTTTTGACAGTAAGATGCGAAACAGTACTGTTTTGGCTCCACTAGTTTTATTTTCTGGCCTTGCATTGTAGACGTAAAGTATCATCAATCGTACGTCGCAAATCAGCAATTTTACAATAAAAAACTCTTATTGCCGGACTATGGTAACGACAAAATGGTTAAACCTTGTTCCTATATGTAGTAAATTACGTTCTCTAACACCTTGTTTACTCATAATCTATGTTTTGTAGGTCCTTGATAACTAAAAATCGATTGACAGCAGAACGTCTGTCCGTCGTTCTGTAATCAACCCTAGTACTCGTACCTAAACTGTTCAGACGATTTTCTCCAAAATTGACATCCCAATCGATTTGAACGAATTCGAGACCCTTCCATTTTGAAATGGATATTTTAATTTTTAGGGGTATATTAAATTAAGGTTCCCTGCGGGTAGCTCATTGGTCAGCGTGCTCGCTTTCCAAGACGCGACCCCCTGCCGATTCTCTGTCCCCGCTGGTAGGGCTTGGTCCCATCAGAGGCGGTTGTGTCAGTATTGACAGACAGACATTAAATAAAGCCTCAAGATTTTCAAAATGTTCTCAAAAATGGCTACAATTTTTTAAATTAAACTTCGCTCTCGGTTAGTGTAAAAAACGCTTAAAAGAATGGTGCACGACTAATGTTCGTTGAAGTCCCGCAAAATTACGCTATATATATATATATATATATATATATATATATATATATATATATATATATATATATACATTTTCAAAAAATTGATGAAAATTACCTTCATTATTTTAATTTCTGCCTGTCAATAGACATTTCATTAAGGAAAAGCCTCTATCTTCATTATTGTAGTTGTAGAAATACTCCGAAAAAAAATATTTTGTTGAAATTTTCACAAATCAGGGACTTGTTTTTGAACGAAAATGAGACCCAGCCATTTCCTTAATAGTTCCTCATGCTATCCGAGAACAAAGAGTTCGAAAATATGGGGCTATTTTTGAGACTAGCAGGACCTCGAGTTGATTCAGGTCAATCGGGGAATATCAATTTTGGAGAAAATCGTCTGAACGGCTTATGTGCAAATGTTGACAGCCGGTGCGCTTTCAAGAATTGAAAGAAAAAATTGAGAAAGTTTGTGATGTTGTAGTACCTCAAGTTTCCTACAATTATTGCTCAGTCTACTAGCTTCTACTTCAATTTCAGGTTTTCTCCATTCCTCTGCGAATTTCACAGCTTAGATTATGGGATCCTTCGAGGGTATTTCTCGAATACTAAATCGCTTATCTGCTTCACCCAATCCACATCTTCCTTATCGAGTACGATTTCTCATTGTTTTTTGTACATAAGATCTGTCTATTATTGAATGCACTGTTAAACATGGTCGATTTTCATGTTCAGATATCATTTGCAGAGATTTGCACTTATTGTACAATTCCTTTTCTTGGAGCGTCATTTGTTTCCATGCCTTTGCTCGCCCATTTTTTTTTTCATATTAGGCGATTAGCACTATCCCGTCGAAAAGTTTGAAGAAAAAAATCGGAGTCGTTTTTGAAAAAATGGCGTTTGAGCGCTTCTGAAAATGCGTAATTTTGAGCTCGTTTCAAAAAAAGATTTTGAGTTTACGAGAAACTTTATACCATTTAAAGCTTGTGTACTCATAAATTCAATAATGTAAACAAATTGCCGACAATGTAAATATAAACGATAGTAGGCTAGTAAGATGCTGTAGTAGACGTGAGAGGCTAGTAAAAACTAGATTTATAATTTTTGAAAAAACAAAAGAATATGCCAAAATGGCGTTTACGTCGACATATCAAGTACAAGTAGCACTATCCCTAGCAAACGTTTAACAAAAAAATTTGGAACAGTTTTTGAGAAAAGCTTGTTTTTGTTATTTTTTTAAAATTGCACATATTGCACGCAATATTGTGTGAAAACTGTCAAAAGTTTCAAAAAATATGCATGACCTTAATGAAAGAACTAATTATTGAAATAAATTTCATTTGAAGGAAAAATATGTATCTTCAATTTTCTAGTTGTTGGAAAACACCAAAAAAATTTCGAACTTTTGCAATTTTCGAAAATTCAGGGTTAACAGTAAAATTCGGATCTATGCCAACTTTATAAGGTATTTTACTCTATTATTACGAGAAATTTAAAGAAAAAAATTGGAGCCATTTTTGTGAAAATTTTGAAAATGTCCCAGGGGCTTCATGTAAAGAACTACCAATAAATGTTTTTCAAAATCGCAAAGCTTCGACTCGAGCCAGATTGACGGAGCAATATCCATTTTGGAAGAAATCCTATGTATAGTTTAAGCGGTAGTGATGTTCACAGATGGACGGACGATTAAAAAAACACTTTTTGGTATTAATGTCTTACAATTTCTGAATTCTGGCTACATAACATGTTAGAGGGAGTAATTTGCCACATACTAGAAGAGGTTTTATCTACTTTTCCGGCATCATGGCCCCACAAAACGAGTTTTTCTCTTGGAAAATCGCCATTTTTTTGCACAGAGAAACCACCCCTACACGACTCCCTATACCTTAGGCTCCCCCTCCCCCTACACACACGCACACCCACTCACCCCCTCACACACATACACAAACATATCAAGATTTTTATTACAATGAGCGCCACAAATTCCGGAATTTGTTTCACTCGATTTCACTAATTTGACTGGGATATACCTTCTGCATTAGTCAAATGAGTTGCCGAGGTTCTTCTAAAACAATGACCAGTGTACATTTTTGGATTTGGCAAACCCAATGTAATCATCCAAAGGCTCTTGGGCTTTTCGTCGCTGCTCGATTATTGTAACCCTTAAAATGCCCTTGGTGTATAAATAAATGTTTTTATCTTAAACATTCCATGTGTTTTATTATATTTAAAATGCAGTATGGGAGAGGATGTGGTTCAGTGCAGTAGAGACCACAGAAGCTGCATGATCTCAGATTTTCATGTAAGAAAACCTAAATTTCCTCTGGACCTTCAAAATAGCTCATCGAGGCAGATTTCCTTCTTTTATGAGTTGTATATTATCATTATCAGTTATGTACAGGATTAGAATGATTTCAAGTGTTCGAGAACATTATGTAATTTGAATTGGAAGAACTTTTGGAATTCATCCCACTACTAGTAATGTAAATGGAAGATTCTCCTTCCGCTATTCACGTTCATTTAATTTAGAGGATTGATAACAGGTACTTGATAGAGTTGTAGATCCAACCTTCTTTCTAAACCCTTTTCAACGCTTGATTAATACCTTTCTTCTACTTCAAACTTTGACATTTTAAATGAGAACACCTCTGCCCTTTCGTAATAATAGCACAATATGTAGTGTTAATCTATGGTACGTCAACTAATTAAGTAATGTAATTATTACAGAGACCCTGGTCAGACTTGGCGATATAATAGCTTTCAGATTGACAAATACTCGCAGTTTGCTGATGGTGATCTGTGATATTTTGAGTTTTCTGCCTATTTACATATTTTATAAATCAGATTCCCCATCTGTGATTCTCTTGTTGCATCTCAACCACGTCCTGAAAATATGGAAGGTATGTAACTAAGGTACATTTGTCATTACATAACTTGTCATGTATATTAGGGCTCCTCAGTCATCTTTAAAAAGTATGTTTCAAGATGATGAAAAATCCTTTTTAAGTACAGTATACTTCGGCAATAGGGCCGAAAGCTTAAATATTCCTTTTAAAAGAAAAAAATGGATAGTATTACGTATCTGTGCACGTCTTCAACTTCATTATCTGTGCACGTCTTCTAGAATTCATTGGGAAATATAGTTATTCAAATTATCATTTCCATGTTGCGGCAGAAAGTGTTATTCCTTGACGAAGGACATCATGGATAAGAGCCCAAAATTTATTGCTTATTTATCCTTGAAAATAGATTTTATTACATGAGAGCTTTTTTTTAATTTTCAAAATTCATGTTGTATATGACTTAGTGTAGGGATCACAGAATTTTGAAAATGTGCACAGAATTCACTTCTCCCCATAGCACGTCATACGCAGTTTCAACTGTTTTTTGACGTAAAATAAATAAATATCGGACATTTCAAGTTGGATCTACAGATAAAAAATTGTAAGAAAAAAGTACCAATAAGTTTTAATTCCTAGAGTCTGAATGCATCTTAAAATACCATTTCAAGTAAACAACAAGCAATTAGATGATGTTGAAAAAACAATATTTTTGACCTAGTTCAAATTATTGAAATAGAAGGAGTATAGATGGACTGAATACAAAATTCTTATATACAGTATCTCTCGTGAAGAAACGTGACTTTCTTACCAAGGGAAGCTATTAAGCAGACTGCCATGTAAGTGTGATGATCCACGACAGATAATTCACGATGTACGAGTATATTGTTTTGATGATAGGTATTACCAATAGGGTTTCACCAAATTTTAAACGAAACGCTTTGAAGCTGCGGAAATCAATCTGAAATTGCTCTCCCTTGAGAGCCCTCGTTTCTTCTGTGTTAGAGACGTTTCTTATGACTATTGTAGCTCTACATGTCTCTGAGCTTCCCTCTGAACACACATCCGCAAGAAACAGACGTTTCACCGCTCGTGTCCGCCTGAGTCTTACCATTGGACTCCAACTCACAAACAGATATACAGAAACACTCTGCACCAGATTTCGACGATATAACATAATTTGTTTACGCCCGGGAGAAAAAGTGGATTTTATAGTTAGTAAATGAACTAAAGTGAAGCATTCGCTCCCTAGGGACTAAACAAGGAACTCTTTAAATAATGACACGGGTGTCATTTTCGTTGAACACTGAATTTTTGAAAATTGCGTATCGGAAATATTGGGAGAGACAATTAAATTTTAAGCATCGGCCCAAGCGAGTAGGACGGCAGAACGACTACGTGATGCCCGGCGTGATGCCCCGGCGTGTTAACTCGATGGACTTGAGTTCAAGTCTCGGCGCGGAAGAAAATTTTTACCGGTTAAACACGATTTTGCGAGTTCATGTAGGAATATAATGTTGTGAAGCGGTTTCAAATGAAGCGAGAAAGCATATGATGTAGTACTACTAGTTTTCATGTAATGTACGCAATATGAGACTTCATTCTTGATTCCATTTTTAATGCTTTTAAGTTGAAATTGCTGAATTGTTTAAGGTTATTTTCAAGTGCCTCTTGTGTGTCAAAATGCGAAAGGCAATTTTCTTGTTATTTGAGGATGTTTATCCTCGTACCTAAATAATACTTATTTCACGAATTAATGAAAGCTTTGTTTAGTAAACAAATTATACATAAACATTGAGCATTTGGCGCCCTCGTAAGTTCGGCACTCTGTGCGAATGAATTATGTCACTACGTTCAGAACCGTCTTCACTACTTGCCCTTATTCATTAAATTTAGTTCAATTTATACGTGGCATTTCCGAGTATAATTAATTAAATAATTCGTGTGGCTTTATAAATAATTGACCACGTTTTGCCATCTAAAAATTTACTTCGGTTAATGAAAATGAAGAAAGCCATAAGGGAAGAAACTATGATGTGAACGAACGTGTACCGATAGCGATCCATTGTTTTGAACGGTGACCACGGTGTAATTAATATCTTACATCGTGACAGTGACGCTCCATGAGTCAGGAACAGGGACAAGAACTTGTCGCAGATTGTGCTTAGTGAACGGAGAAATCGTACTACTAGCTAAAAGCGTAATTCATAACGATGCGCTGTAAATCCTATGTAATGCCTGTGGACTTGAAGGGAAGCAGAGTTAAGTTTTGGGAGACTTTTTTAGTGTTATTAATTACTCATAATACAAATTTGTTCATTAATGTTTAACAATTAAAACTTGCTGCAAATATCCAGTTCGTACTTTTGGATATTTTACATCATATTGATTTGACTTAGTAATTTTTCATCAGATTTCACAAGAACTTCATTTAAATACATAATTATTTATAAGTGTTACTTTCCATTTTCTGCATAATCATTGAACGGTATACTGGCAATGATTGAACATGCTTTTTTCTGAGCTAAATAGTAAGTTGAGTAAGGTTTGCGTGTAATTCATTTACAATAATCATTGATAGGTTTTTATGTTTTGTCATAAATTACATTATATATACATTCTCTTAAATTCATACCTTCAAAGATGGAATTAAAAAAATTAAAAACATTGGCAAACAAATAAGAGTTTTGTTATTTCAAACTAAGCAATATCTGTGGACGTTATTTTTGGTTAACAATTGTAGATTTTTTTTTATGTCTATTGCCTGCTCAATTTTTACAAATTTTTCAAAAGTTTGAGTTGATTAAAATTACTTGAACATGGTAATTTATGATAATTACTATTTATTTTTAAACATATACGTTAATTATGCATAATATATATTTTATTAATAATATATATTTATTAATTTATTTCATATTTTTAAAGTTATAAAATTTGAAATAATGAAGAAAATGGAGATGAAAAATCATTGTTAATATTTATGGAGGATGAAATGTGTCTTTTGGAAAGCAGGTACAAATGAATTTAGATGTCCCAATTTGAAGTGTTGGTAACCAAGTGAATGGATTTTGGGAATTGAAAAAATTTAAAGATTGTTTTCAATTTCAATTTATATAATGTTGCATAATACAAGAAAATGCATATGCACATATATAAAACATCCCATCTCTGCACCTCACTGAGGATAAAGCCCTATGCGTGAGACATGAATTAATGCAATTCTAATTTTAACAATAAGAATAGCATCAAGTTTTAAACACAAAAGTTATAAAATTCAGAAAAAATATGAAATTACAAACTTTATAAAAAGTAGAAATAATTATATTAGAAAATAGTATGTCCAGGAACACAAATCAGGGTGGAAAAAGAAAAGCCTTCGCTATTTCATCAATAAATTTACCATCTTCTTCACTCATATTTACCACCCATTTCCTAAGTAGCTTTCTGTTAAACTTTTTATTCATATCTAAATGCTTTAGGTCTTCATTCAAACAATTAAAGATCGTATAGGCAACATACACACAGCTTCTCCTGCCTATGTCTTTGATAACTTTAGGAGGAATGATAATGGGCACTCTGTTTATCAGGATTAAATTATTATAGACATTATGGAGGTAGAAATACCCGTATAGTAGCAATTTTTCTTAATAAAATTTCTAAATGGAAATTGAGTTATTATCCCTGAATAAGTTCTCAGAGGATATCACTTGTCTTTACCAATGATTGTCCTAATAATTGATTTTTAGATAGTAATTAAGAAATTCATTGCCCTTTCATTGGCAGTTTTATGATGTATGATTTAACTAATTCAGTTAGAAGTTCTGTGGATCGGTTTGTTGGAAATAAATCATTCATGATTCAGCTTTTAAAATTATTGTAAAAAATTTATTTTGAATGGTTTGAATTTTCTTTATTTTAGTAGAAAATGCTTTATACCAAATTGAACATGCATATGTTAATGATGGATGTATTATCAATTTGTAAATTAAAATAGCTCAATCTGTTTTAAATTTTGAAAATTTGTTTCTCAGGGTCTTAGAATTTTGTTATTTTTTGGTAAATTTTATTAGTAGTGTTTTGAATAAGTGCTTTCCATGTGAGACAGTGGTCAAAATAAAGTCCAAGATATTTAACTGGTATATTATTTTCAGTCTGAGGGATATGTGTCGTGCTTATAACGAAACATCGGGATTGAATGATCTGCAAAGTGTGAATATTTTTATTTGAATTTTAAAGGGGTTTATATTTAATCTCCATTAATGAGTCCATTTAATATATTTATTTAGTGAATTTTGAAGTGTTACAAGATTTTTTAAATAATTTTGTGTGAAGAGTGCAGTGTCATCAGCATAAAGTGCCAGGGTAGTGAAAGTAAGTTCAGGAATATCAAACATGTTATATGTTGTTGCACATATGTTGAAGATTAGAGGAGAAAATGTTGTATGTTGAGGAATTCCTGAATATTTAGAACAATGAGTGTAATAGGAAGTATTAATTTTAACTGAAAAATTTTATTTAAGAAGATGTATTTTAATAATTTTGAATAAATATAATAGTACTCCTATTAAATGTAATTTAAATAATACACCAAATTACCAAACATTATCAAAAGCTTGTGCAACATCAAAGAAAATTGGCTTGTGCAATATCAAGGCTTGTGGTATTGTTAAACATGAAGAATAGATGGAAAAATGTTTTGAAGCAGTGATTGAAGTTGTGGAATAATTAAAGATATAATTTGTTGAACAATAGTAAAAATTAGAGATGTTTAACTCAAAATAGTAGGATGTTGTTTTAAAATATTAGAATAAGAAATTTTAGGGGATGTATTATTAGATAATGAAGCTAAAGATATGTATGGAGATGAAGGTGGTTTTAATTTGTTGTGTTATTAAGTTCTTTTGTAAGCATAGTATTGTCTGATTTGTAACATTATTTTGTATGTAAAAAGGATCTTGAAAAGCATTTGATGGCATTGTTATAATGTTCTGGGAATCATTTGTTTGAAATGGAATATTTTCCATTTAGTTACATTTGACCGTGGCACTGCAATTTATAGATATATCCAATAATAATGAATTTCTGAGTCAAAATAATAATGCAGAAACTACACTGAATGAAGTTAAATCACTTCAGTTGCAATATATTCAAGGCCTCTTGTTCTAATGACATCTCGTGAAGAAATATGTGTTACTGTTTGTTAATTCCAATTATTGCCTGTTATTGAGTCTTAAAAATTTTGTTTGAGCATGTAATATGCTTCAGGGCATGTAAATCCCATCTCAATCGTGACGATTCTATAATGATTCTGAGAGCTGATACAGTGATTTGTTTTATTTTGAAGAGTAAATGTACTTGTAACACTCCCCAAAGTGACATGCAGTATGAATTGATGCTTGATGTAATGAATTATGGTTCTTATTGTTATTGTAGAAATGTAATATCAGTCTCAAGTGGGTTTCATCTTATAAAATAGAGTTGTTGAATCATTAAAGAATAATTGTGTCAGCCTTTTTTATTATGTAATATTTAGCCATCATTTTCTTACTTTTGTGTTTTGTAATTTTATGTTGTCTAGTAAATTAATATAATTTCGATATTAACAAATTTTCAATGATTTTATGTTTCATTATAGCTGAACAGATTTGTCGGCATTGTGGAAAGTCGATATATGGTAAATCTTGCTCTGATACGTTCCACTGCATGTTTTTTATGGATAACGATAGTTTCATTCTGGATGGGCTCATTTTATTATCTACAAGCATGTTTTGGAAGGTAAGTGGTGCCTTGTTAATCAGTAGATACTTTTGAGGGTTACCTTTTGACCATTTCTGCTCTAATATGTTAGATGTAGAATTTAGGAGTAAATTAATTTTATGATCAGTCAGGGGCAGAAAGGGGAGGCTGGGGGCAACTTGCGCAAAGCCCCAAGTTTATTGAGGCCCCAATTTTTTAAAATTTTATTTTATTTCATTTCATATTTCGTGTCATATTTCGTTTCATATTTTGTTTTACATTTCTTTTACATTTCTTTTTATATTTCATTATATATATATATATATATATATATATATATATATATATATATATATATATATATATATATATATTAAATTTGTTGCGTCTATTTTGACGCAACGCGTCTCTAAACCCCAATTTCATTTTCCATTCGAAAGAAATGAAAAGTATATTTACCTCTAGACCAAATTTATCGCTATAAGCTATTTCCGATGCATGAAGAAATGAATTCCGTTAACGAATTGGGGGGAGGAAGGATTGTTTTCTTTAAAATAAGGGGATCCCCGAGCAGTGGCGGCTGTTTCTTAAGAGCTCTAGGGCGGCGCCCTCTCCAGAAAAAGGAGCCTTTGGAAAAGTTGCAGAAAGTATTAAACTTGCAATAAATCGACTCGTTTAATTTGTGCATACCACACACGCAATTTTGAGGACGAATTTAGTTTTATGTGCCCGCTTATGCGAAAGATTAATGTTTTTGGAATAGGTCGCGTTCTGGATTTTCTTTCTTTCTCTCTCTCTCTCTCTCTCTCTCTCTCTCTCTCTCTCTCTCTCTCTCTCTCTCTCTGTCTCTCTCTCTGTCTGTCTCTCGCTGTCTCTCTGTCTCTGTCTCTCGCCGTCTCTCTCTCTCGCTCTGTCTCTTGCTCTGTCTCTCTCTATGTCTCTCTGTCTCGTTCGCTATACTTCCATATAACATAGCCCTACGTATATTTAATACCACAATTAAACCGCTCTTATTACATGCTTGTCCTGTTTGGTTAATGCCCCAAGATCGAACACAAAAAACTACAGGTCGTTCAAAACCAGTTTCTCCGTACGATTATAAATGCACCATGGTTTATTTCCAACAAACAGCTGCACAATGAATTCCAACTCGAAACTATAGAAAACTATATCACCCATCTCTTCACACTGTTTTACCATAGCTTATCCCACATCACCAGAATACGTCCCTTCTGATTAGGCAGAAATTCCACTCATGATACCCGTATTAAAAATAGATTTCCCTTTTAAACCTTCCTTACAAAGTTTTCCGAAATGTGAGCGCTCGGTGAAATGAGTACAATACAATAAAGCCATTGGTCCCAATTTTGGGCAAGACCTCCCACTTAAATAGTGGGATGGTTCAAAATTGTAACTGATTTCAGGTGAGCTAGTCCTAGAGAGCGTGAGATGAAACTCAAATCTAAATTAGGAGGGGAGTGAAAAGAGGAGGCGGTTTTATTCTATTTACCTATCATTAGTGTTACTATTATCTCAACGTTCGATAAAAAGGTATATTCAACTTTATTAATGTCGGGAAGAATGTATATACATATAGGCATAAGGTGATGTAGTTTCGAATGCATGCATAAGGTGATATATTGGTTGGTCTTTAGTTCTGGATGTTAAATTTATGTGTGAAATTATCATTGCAAGCTTCTGTGATGTACTGGAAATAACGCGAGAAAATGTGAGTTGTTGAAGCACCACCAGTTAAATCCGTTATTTAGAAGTGGTTGCCGATTTTATATTCAATAATGACAATTTTTAAATATATGTTCTACTCTGTTCATAATTTATCCATTCTGTTCACTTATGATATAGCTATATGATTCAATTTCCCTTGTTCGTAATTACTCAATCGTTTAGCTTAGTTAACATCGATAACAAATTACTTTGTCAACGTCATCCTCAATTTTTATGTTCATTTGAATTTAATAAGATAGTTTTATTAGAAACTAGATTGTATCAGTTTAAATTTTAATTGTCCACAGTTCTCAATTTTATTTGCTTTAAACTACAATGATTATTTTCGCAGGACATGCAGAGATGCATCGTGGTACTCGAATGAACTGGTAAAAGACATAGAAGAAAGAGACGCTTTTGAACGGCATTTGAATGACATTCAGCTTATGTTGTTTCTTGGCGTTGGATTTGTAGGGAGTGTAGGTTTCAATGAAATCCATGCCAGCACTCTTACAGAAATGGCTTACGTAATAATATTGTCGATCATTAGCATATTTATTTCAAGTTACTTTGTAGCCAGTTATAATGCTATATTACAGCTCGCGAAAACATCAGAGTAAGTATTTCCAGATGATTGGTGTGTCGAATTTCGTGAATCATAAGAATTGTGCAAGAGTCGTAAATGATTTTGTTTTGTTTTTCAGAATGACTTTCCATGAACTTGAGTTTGTCATTGAACGATTTATTGAAAATAATACGGTGTTGGAGTCTCTTAAACCTCGAATTGTTCGCCATCTCATACTTCAGTGGCAGTACAGGTAAAATGATTCATATCTGTTCTAGGATTAATAACATGTGTCATGGTTTCTATATATCTATAATAAATATATATATCCCCGCAACCCCTTCTAAATATGCCTTCCTGAAATTAAATAAATAAACCCGTACGTAATTATTTACCCATGGGTTGCGAAGCACCATTCTAACAAATTTCTTTGAAGTCGTGGGTACACGAATCGACCCTATACAGAGAATCGAAAATAATAATATTATTGCTTTGGAAAGAGGTATGAATTCAAATTTATTCGTATTTTGCTGTGATGATACCGTCGGAAATAATTTCTTTTTTTCTGAAATGTTGGCGAGAAGCTCCTCGCTACTTTTAATTTAATTTAATACTTAATTTAACAAATAACGACAGACGAATACATGTAAACCCTTTTTACAATATCCTAACAATAATATTTACAATTAATTTTTCACCAATCAAAATTTTCATCATTACGCAAGGGCACTTTGTCAATTTATTAAAACAACAATTAATTTAATCCTTAATAAATTTATGCCTAGCCATGTTCTCTCAATACCTTAAAATAAAATGACATTCTTGGCATTGTTATAATCTGGAAATAATAGAATAATAAATGTTTGTTACGCTTCCCTTTGCTGTAGTTCTGCGACCTATCGATCTCCACCATCCATATCCTAATCCATACTAATTGTAAACAGGAACATCCTCCATTTTCCGCTGCATTTCAACGTTCGAATTCCATAACACTTCTATCGTCCACGGCTTAACCACCGATCCTCCTCGTAACTCGGCTCGACTGCGTCTCAAGAAGTTATATCTTCTGACCACGTTGTTTTTAAAAACGAAGGACTTGTTCATTACGATGTCCTTTCGTTTTTATACATTTATTTATGTTACTCAATACCTCGCGGTATTGTCACAATTTTCACAAAATATTCCCAATTAATGATATTGTCCGTGGTTCATTTTAAAAATACTGGTTTCCTTATATTTAATAAATACATACAATTCTGTTCGTCACCTTTTTATAACATCTGACGGTACATTATAAACACAACCTATAGGACCATCTTAATTTTTCTTTTGCCTTGATATCCCTAACGGATTCGAATATTATTACTACTTCTCGCTTTTCCGAAGGTTCTTGCCATACGACCCTTCTGTAGCATAGTGGTATGGATATTGGCATATTAACCCTGAGGATCAGAGTTTGAGTCTCGAAGGGGAAATAAATTGTTGCTGGTTGAAAACGTTTTTGCAAGTTTATGTAGTAGTGTAATATATCGGAGCTGTTAAAAATGATGGAGAAAGTATGTGCTTTTGTAGCACCACTAGTTAATAGTTATTTTCGTGCAGTTTTGACGAAAATTCGAAAGACACACGTTCCTGACCGAAATAGGAAGATGTAGAATTTTCTACATCTTGAATGTATACCATTGGGTTTTAGGTGTTGCTAATTTCGAATTTGCTATCAAAATTGTAAAATGAAATGCCGCATTCAGTATGGTGAATGTATATCTGAAAATGACCTTCAATTTCAATTTTTTAAATCAGATTTATTACGAACATTTAGGGAGCCGAACAGAGGAATATTTTAACTGGCTTGAATTTAATAAAGTAAAGCAAAACTTGAAATGAAAGATCTTGAATACATATCTCTTGACGCCCTTTGTTACATTTTATGAGGCAAATAAATTTTAGAGTATGTTTGATATTGCCTTTAATATTCTTAAAGAAATATTTCAGTCCTGCTATTAGGAAACTGAAAAATTGAGAAAATTTCAAAAAAAATTAGTTTGAGTGGCGTAAGATGTCAGCTGGCCAGAGAATGTGGTAAGTCCGAAAAGCTAGCCACACCAAAGAAATTAGGAAAATAACTAGTACGAGAAAGTATGTGTCATTCTGTAGTGCCATTCTGTAGTCCTAAAATGTATTTCAAAAATTGAAGAAGCGTGAAAAAGTGTGTTAGGGTCCGATAGACAGCAGCTGAAAGAGGGTGGGAGAAAAGCGAATAAATATCCTAGAGAGAAAAGATAAAGAAAGTAATTAGTATGAGAAAGACTTCGCCTCTCTGTAGAATCACTCGTTTCACAAGTTGTAACTTTATCCCATCTTTTTAGCTGGCTAGCACAATATATTTGTTAACGAGGGTTAGAAAAGCTATTCTATAATAATAATAATAATAATAATAATAATAATAATTATTATTATTATTATTATTATTGACAAACACGTAGAAGCTTCTTCTAGAGGCTATAAACAAATCACTTTTAGGTTTTACAAGTGCGTCAATTTTTAATTTTATCAATTTGTGAATATGGAACATAAAGAAATTATTTTAGTTTTTGTTTCAGGCAAGGATTCTTTTTGAATAACTCGAATTTGTTCTATGATACCCCATCGCATTTGAGAACAGAAATAATGGTTGCGACCAGACGCGAAGAACTTCTTCGTGTTCCTTTATTAGAGGTAAGTAACACATTGAATTTCTCTCTGAACTACACTGCTTGACAATTGCCAAGGAAGAGTTACATTTTTCGGAATAAAACGCATTTGCGCGCATTGCCGTCCATAAAGAGAATTCTGGACCTACCGCACCCCTAAGAAGTCGGACATGCCTCAGAATAATCTCTCGGCAATACCGCTACAACGTAACGCTGCCATTGTGCGTAATGCCTTTCCACATCATCAAGCCTGGTCACAGAGATTACATTCATGAATATTCTTTTGTGCATTACGTGTTCCCCTCTCCCGAGTAATTTGTGGCCTGAATCACTCGTCACAGGGAAATGAGATTCTTCAGAGAACATCACTGTGGGCCACCGTTGTTGACCCGAACGTAATCTTTCTCGACGATGACGCTACTGAAGTGGGATGCACTGAACTGGCTTCAGTGCATGCAAACCAACCTGTTTTAATCGCCGAGAAATAGTTCTGGCATATATAGACTGTCCAGGCAGAAAATGTCGAAACTTCGAAAATAAGCTCTTAAGATAACTTTAAGCATAATTTGTCTAATAAACTCCTTGGATTCTATTTCTAATATGTAACCTACCTTTATGAGGGAGAGGGAAAGATGCGAGTGACGGATAAAATGTCCTTTCCTGAACAGAAACGGCGATATCTGATGAAGAACCCAGTTGATCTCATTCATTCCCCAGCGCTGTGACCAAAACGGTGGCAGCAACAGCAAGTTGCCAAACTTTACCTGCTACTCCCCCAGTAGCGCACTTCTGTAGGCAGGTTTCTCCTGTGGACTTCTTTGAAGAAACATCGCCTCTGCAAGGTGGAAAAATAAAAAATCCCACCAAATTTTAAAAATATACCAAAGAAAGCCACATAGACAACGAAAACTCAGTCATCAAGTATCCTCTTCTTAGCCACGCATGAAGTTTGATGTTGGCTATCCGTCCCAGTCTCGCTTCACAATGCTCGATCTTCCAAGACCCAACCACCTACTCCAACTCCTGAGATTCGCTCTGAGCGATCACTTTGCTTGTCGAGCTGTACTCAGGAGGAGTGTGACACGGAGGAAACTTCAGTCGGGGTGGACACTCATCTCTTAGTGCAGCAGCGGCGAAAGAGGCAAAGGGGGAAGGAGAAAACCTTAACTTCTTATAGACACCCTTAACTATGGCTCTCTTATCCTGGAAACTTAATGGACTTTTCTCTCGAGGGGATGAACTAAAACCCTTGTTGTCCTGTTACACACCTTCGATAATTTGCTACAGGAGACGCATCTAGTGCCTCCACGCCCCCCTATCCTTTCGCGGTTTTACCCCATAGATGTCGACAACCTCCGTGCTCTTGGCGGTGTTGCTACATTGATTCTCGATTCACTGTTGTTTACAGGGGCACTTCTTCAGACCGACCTTCAAACAGTATGTGTGCAGGTATATCTCCCATCCCTCACTCACTGACGGTAATATTTACATCCCATTTAACATCATTACAAGACCTTGATAAACCAACTGCCCTCACCGTTCTTGTTAGTTTGAGATGTAAATGCCCACAGTCCGCTTTGGGACTCTTCCCGCACTTGTCCGAGAGGCGACATATTGGAATCGTTAATAACATCGAATTTGGTTATTCTGAATTCAGGTGATCCAACTAATTTCGCTGTAGACAAAGACTCGAGCACGTATATTAATGTAGCTCTATGCAGACCTCTTGTAACTGTTTTGCAATGTCAATTCTAGACAACCTGTGTGGAAGCGACCTTTACCCCACTATCATCCACGTTGATGGACCCAATAGTGTACTGACTGGCTAAAAGAGGAACTGACTGGCTTTCAAGGGAATGTCAATCTCTCAGAGGGCGACTTTGACGACGTAGACGAAGTGGAAGCACATTCTAACAGTGATAGTGACTGACTTTAACAGTGTAGGAACAAGCTGCAAATATTGCAGTCTCCAAGTCGACGGGTAAACCGCGACACCCCTTTGTTCCGTGGAGGAAGTCGAACTGCTCAAGGGTGGGCAGAGGGCGTAAAATGGCGATGGCACGACTGAAACACTATCCAAACGCGAATAACTTCATTGAGTACAAGAGGTGCAGGCGAGGCAGAGAGACGTGCAGCAAAGGCGAGGAAAACCATTTTAGAAAGTAAATATTAATCATGGAGAGAACACGCCCCCCTCAATTGCCATGCGCCACATCATTTTATATGGAGAAAGGTACGTCAAAACAAGGAATAATTTTCTCCAAACTCATTCCTAGGTCTTTAACCCGGGAGTGCTCGCAATAGATATGTGAGATCCAAACCACGGCAATTTTATGTTCCTGAAGTATTGCCCTGCTTTAGTCGTCTGATATTTCAAGTATTCCTTCATTGTCCTTTTCTGAGGTCGCCCGACCTTCTATTTTTATCCATTCGTAGAATAATTTCCCGTGAGCATATTTCGTAGAATAATTTACCGTATCATGGCATTATTTTCAGCCGTGTCTGTGACAAATGCCTATTCAGAAAATGTAATAATTTGTCTTATCTACAATTTCTTACCAAAGAAAAAGAAAATGTACAGGAGACGTCTGTAGGGAAATGAAAAAACTGCGAACCTTGGAAAATGAAAAAAGACAAAGGCATTCTAAGTATTTTTGTGAAAAAGTAAAATATATATTTGTTCACAACATTCCAAACATTTTTTCACAACATTCCTCGCAGGCTTTTATTGCAGAGAGAGAGAGAGAATCGCATAAAGGTCCTACGTATGGGGGTTCCTGTATTTACGTTAGAAATAATATTGATTCTATCCCCTTGGCGGAATTAAATATGTATTCCATTGAAAATATTTTCGAAATTTCTGTTGTACATCTTACTTCACTAAAAGTGATAATACTTTGCAATTACAGACCTCCAACAAAGAGAACTGCAGATTATATTTTGTTCTTAGAAAACCTGGAGATAACACTTAACAAACTCAGCAATCGCTCTTTTGAATCCATTGTTGTATGCGGAGATTTTAACATTGATTTTCTGATCGAATCTTGCGAGAAAGAAAAGTTTCTCAATTTAATTAATTCCTTCAATTTAGACATTACAATTAATATACCTACACGGATCACACAACATTCGATGAAGGCAATTGATCAAATTATAATTAACAAAACTACTACTCGATATGAAGTTGAAACCAAAGATTTAGGATACAGTGACCACGATGCACAAATTCTTACCATTATAAGAAATGCGATCACTGACACAATAAATAATACACGCATGACTAGATTGTTTACTAAAAGTAAAATAAAATTATTCATTGATTACTTGATGCAGGAGTCATGGGAAGCGGTTTATAATACTGTTGATACAAACGACAAATATAATTCTTTTTTTCAACTCTTTCAATTCATTTTAACACTTGCTTTCCTCTTCAAAAACGAAAATTAAATATTTCACGGAAAAGCAATTCTTGGATAACACAAGGGATTAGGACATCTTGTAAAAACAAGCGAATTCTTTCTTTCATTTCTAAACGTCATGACGTATCTCAAGATTTCCTTATCTACTTTAAAAAATACAAAACATTGTTACGAAAAGTCATAAGGCAGGCTAAAATCATGAAAAACGATCAGGATATTTTGAACTCAAATAATAAAACAAAAGCAATGTGGAATATAATAAAAATACTACCAAATCAACTAGAAAACCCGTAGAGAATGTTGTTTTAAAATATAACGATATAAATGTAAACGATCCGGCAACAGTGGCTAGTCTCTTTAACCAATACTTTTCGAGAATTGCTGCCGATCTCACTAAGGGTCTTCAGCCACAAAATTCAAAAACAGACAGTTCACCCAAAATTTTAGACACAATGTTCGTTTCCGAAACTTCTTCCTATGAAATTCTCAAAATAATCGGTAAACTGAAAAATAAATATTCGTCCGGTTTAGATGAATTCCCAGATTCTTTGTTAAAGACTTGTGCGTATGCCATTATACACCCGTTAACTCACATATTGAATGCATCTTTATGCACTGGAACGTTTCCAGATATTTTCAAAACAGCTAAAATTAAGCCGCTCTTCAAAAAAGGCAACAAATATGAAATTCAGAATTATCGGCCCATTTCTCTTCTATCAGTTTTTTCAAAAATATTAGAGAGACTTTTTTACGTACGAATGGAAACCTTTCTCACTAAACACGACGCGCTTTCAGATTGCCAACATGGATTTAGAAAATCAAAATCAACGGAAACAGCTATATTTTCTTTTCTTAAAGACGTCGCCTCATCATTAGATCAAAACGAGGCACCTATTGGATTATTTTTAGATCTCTCAAAAGCTTTTGACATCATTGATCATGACATTTTACTTTCAAAATTACCTTCATATGGAATCCGTGGAATTGCTCTAGATTGGTTATGTTCGTACCTTAAACAACGATCTCAGAAAGTTGAAATACCTTACTGGAATGATGGAACATTACGTACGCACCTTTCCGACTCTTTGCCCGTTGCATGTGGAGTTCCTCAATGATCGATTTTAGGCCCTATTCTGTTCCTACTTTACGTAAACGATATGCCCTCGACGATTCGAAACGGAAGAACGGTTCTCTTTGCGGATGATACGAACATCCTTTGCAATAAAGATACCGTAAATAGTACAATATCAGATGTTTCAAATTGGTTCCGAAATAACAAATTAATAGTAAACGAAAAGAAAACGGTTTTAATGCAGTTTCCCATTTCAAATAAACAATTCTGTGCTCCATTGAAAATGAACAGTGTACCATTGACTCATGTTAATGCAACAAAATTTTTAGGTCTCTCAATTCAGTCAAACCTTAAATGGAACGTCCATTTAAATTAATTGAACACAAAATTAAGTTCATTATGCTACGCGTTCAGAATTCTAGCAAATTCAGTCAGCCTTCATACTGCTCGTTGTGTATACTTCGCGAATGTTCATTCCCGCCTGAGATATGGCATAATATTCTGGGGAAATACATCTTATAGCTCCCAGACTTTTAGATTACATTAACGAATTGTACGAATAATAACCAAATCCCACCCACGTGATTCATGTAAGCCTCTCTTCATTAATCTAGGAATTCCACCATTACCGTGTCTTTTTGTTTACGAATCAGTGGTTTTTGTAAAAAATGACTTGCTTAAGGGCGGGAATATATTTTCAGAAAATGCCGAAGTCTATTACTATAACACTCGACGTGGAAATCATATTCATCAGGTGACAGTATCAACAGCTCATTACAAAAAATTCACATACAATACATGTACATTATTTTACAACACTTTGCCAGATGACATTAAACGATTAAATTCAATAGAAAAGTTTAAATCCCAAGTGAAATCGTTTCTACTGCATAACTGTTTCTATACAATTAGAGACTATACTGAGCATCACAAGAAAAGTAACATTAATTTTAACAATGATACATAATGCATTAATTACCATTTGAACTGTATAAATGAGTATAAACAACCTGTAACAACTATTGTAACACAGCTTCCGGGTCAATGACCCCCATCTCGATCAGGTTTTTCGTCCAGTTTCCCTGATCCATTGAGCAAATGCTGAGATGGCCCCTTGTTTTGCTTCTGGACATAAATGTAACTTCATTTTCTGTGCACGTCTTCTAGAATTCAGTGGGGAAATACAATTATTCAAATTATCGTTTCCACGTTGTCGCGGCAGGAAGTAATAAGAGCCAAAATTTATTGCTTATTTATCCTTGAAAATCGATTTTATTACATGGGAGTTTTTTTGTTTTTTTTCTCCCTTTCAAAATTCAAAATTTATTGCTTATTTATCCTTGAAAATCGATTTTATTACATGGGAGTTTTTTGTTGTTTTTTTCTCCCTTTCAAAATTCAAAATTTAAGTAGTATATGACTTAGTGTAGGGATCACAGAATTTTGAAAATGTGCACACAATTCACTTTTCCCCATAGCACGTCATACGCAGTTTTTAACTGTTTTTTGACGTAAAATAAATAAATAAATAAATAAATAATTTGTGGAAATTGTATTTAATATTATTTAATCGGATAATAAGATATTTAATGATTTGTGCGTGTACTTTGCCAATTTTTACCTTCTTCACCATAAGTATTCAGACAATAATTCTGCATTCTACGATCCATTAACAATCGCATTAAGGGACATCTACAGAATAAAATACATATTTCAGTAAATGGACCTTCAGATCATTCCCATTCATAAAAAGTTGCAGCTATAACTGAGAGATACATTACGGGCACTGGCATGAGTCTACCTATTGCGGGCACTCTCGAGTTAAATTGTACAGACGGTTATATCCCGAGACGCCATTGTAGAGGAACTTGCAGCTCATTATGAAAATATCTCGAGTTCGGCGAAGTACGCTCCACACTTTCTTTTGTTCCAACAAAGAATGGAAAAACCTCGCACTGGATGTTTCGAGCAGGGCAAACGAGGATTACAATACCTCAATCTCCGTGTGTGAAATGCGCTCTGCTGGGGTGCTTGCGAGAAGAGTCCCCGAGGGACGGACGAAATCCACAACCTAATGCTACATCTTCCCGAAACGGCCGTGCAATTTCTCCTCCGACTTTACAACCGTATCAGAAAAGAGCACACCATCCCTGCTCTAGGGCAAGTGGCCACCATCGTTTTTGTTCTCAAAGGGAAAGACGATGATTGCCATCGAGTTATCGACCCATCTCGCTAACCAGCTATGTTTGCAAAGTGCACGAACTTTGCGTCATTCAGTGTCAGCAGTCAATCAGCGCTAGACATGGACCCTGGAGTTGTTGAAAACCTGTTGACGCCAATCTAAAGCGGGTTTAGAAGACACCGATCAATCTTGGACCACCTCGTTGCGTTGGCAACAGCAACCTCTACATCTTTCGTCTTGAGGCAACATCTTGTTGCCTTATTATTTGATCTAGAAAAGGCCTACGACACAGTTGGAGATAAGGAATTCTGCGTACCCTGCACTCGTCACCCTGGGTTTTGGGTGAGGCCCCGTCTATTTCTCTAAAACTTCCTTTCTAACAGATCCTTCCGTGTTGGTGACAGGCCCTCTAGCTCTGTCACTCTCTAGACAATGGCATCCTCAAGGAACGGTTTTGAGTGTCACTTTGTCATCGCCATAAATACCATAGCGTCAGGTGTGTGAGAACCTGTAAAGGCATTGTTATTTGTGGATGATTTGCATTCTTCTGTCTGTCCAGGAGCATAAGTGTGATCCAGAGGCAACTTCAACTGATATTCAATCAGCCCAACGAATGGAGCACGTCGACAGGGTTTAACTTCTCTACTACTAAATCTACTGATGTGCATTTCTGCAGGATGATTCTCTTGAATAGTGATCCAGTCCTTTACTTGGGAAGCAATCAGCTTCCATTCGCTGAATCTGCCAGATTCCTGGGGATCGCGTTTGAAAAATCCCTCACGTGGCCTGCTCAAATCCGCAGACTACAAACCAGATGTCTCCACCTTAATCTCCTTCGTATGCTGAGTGATATGCATGGTGAGACAATCACATTAGCCCTTTTGTGGAGGACTCATCCGTTCAGTTTTGAATTACGGTAGTCAAGTAAATGGATATGCAGCTCTATCCACTCCCCGACCCAGCAACAGCACATACAATGCTGGTATTCGCCCGTCAGCAGGTGTGTATCGCACTAGCCGAACTGAGTGCCTTCTAGCTGAGGCTGGGGACCCGTCCTTAAAACGAAGACGGGATATTCTATTGGCGCCTAATAGTGCTAAAATAATAGGACTCTTTAACCATCCTTGTCGCCGAATAATTACCCACCCTAAATATGAGTCCTCTTATATTCTTCGAACATTGCTACACCAGCCTTCAGGTATTCGATTGCGAAATCTTTTGCGGGAAATTAATGTCGATCTCCCCAGTCCTGTGAAATTCCCAAGTGACCCAATTTCCCCTTGGAAACTCCTCTGCCCCAATATTGATATCAGACTCTCCAAACTCCCCAAACAAACTACTAGTCCTCTTGTTTGCCTGATGCAGTTTCAGGAAATGAGGGCAGCCTATTCAGATCATATACACAGATGATTCACTCTACAGTGACGTAGTGGCATGTAGTTTTCATTGTATCAGAGTCACCAAATCATATCAGATTCATTCTCCGAACAGTGTATTCAATGTTGAGATGTATGCAATTCTCGAAGCCCTAAAGTACATGGAGTCAGCGTAGTTGCGACGAGTTGTTCTCTGTTCTGATTCTCTCAGCTCTCTTCCGTTCTTCCTCAGACCACCTGACGAAATCAGTTCAAACTCTGATTGTTCGTCTACTGTCTCGCCGCTATGATCTGGTACTTAGTTGCCCCCCAGCTAATGTCAGAATCACAGGGAATGACCTTCCTGACCAGGCGGAGAAATAGGCGACGTAGAAGACACATACTGACATTCCTTCTGTACCATCGCCCGATATCAAGGCTTTTTTGAAATGATCTGTCTTCAGAGCATGACTGAGCGGCACGATACAACTTTTACACTAAGTGTGATAAAGGATTCTTTTAAACTCTGGCATTCATCAACCCTACCTTCTAGGCGTGAGGAGTAATTTTAATCCGTCCTCGTATCGGCCACTGCCACTTTTCTCATGGTTTCTTCCTTCGAGGTGAATCTCCTCCCACCTGCGACTTCTGCAGGACGTTTCTTTCTGTGGAAAACGACGTCCTGCATTGCACGAAATTTGTTGGCAGCGGACAAATTTGTAGAAAAGAGACATGGCTCTTTACGGGAGATGCTCGACGATGACTACTTCGCGCTCTCAAAGATGTTTTTTATTATTTTTTTATAGAAAACGGAATATGCAATTTTATTTTCGAGATAAGGACAATATTTTATATGTTTCTTCGCCTCTCTACAGCCAGTTGGCAACGAAAATATCTAGTTTTTGACATGTTAATCTCTCGCTTTTTTAAATTTATTATTATTATTATTATTATTATTATTATTATTATTATTATTATTATTATTATTATTAATCTTTCAACTATTAATAGTTAAATTGTTGGGAAGGGATTCTGAAACTCAAGAAAGCGTGCGCAGATGATTTTCTCCCCCATACGTCACATACAGTTTTTGACTAAATAAATAAATAATAAAAACGTATAAAAATATACGTTTATAATAAATATTACGTGTTTGTCTTAACTGTTCTTTTTGCTCTATCTACTTGTATTTTTATGCGGAATTCAAGCCCACTTTTTAGGTTGAGTAAATGCTTTTAATCAGCAGATATGTTGCATCTGCTACTCTCCTTTTATTAAATATATTTAAATTTAAAAAAACTTTGGCATGGGGGCTAATGACTTCAGTAGTTGAAGCGCCCTTTAAACGCCAATCTACAATAAAATTTCCCTATTAAACAAACGCTTTATTCTTCGATAAATTGTAAATTTATTGATAAGGCGGTATTGATTACTCGACTGTTCATATTTACATACTGTTGTCACTTTCCAGGACACTTAGGTCTGCTTTCCTCACACCACCTATTTTTAAAGCATTATTTTTTAGGACGCTCTCGTAGTATTTATAAACTTCAACAATTTCAATGTTCACTAAGTTGTTTTATATTAAAGTTGCTTATATTAACGATTTTTTAAATTCATTTTGTTTTCTCAAAGTAAATTGAATTTAATTTACTTGTATAAAAATCAAGCTGGGAAAACATTAATAAGTTTCAATTTTATAGGGTGCAGATACAAGTCTTATAGACTACATCGCAAAGCATGCAGAGTTTTATATACTTCCTCCAGAAGAAATAGTTGTATATTCAGGAGAGCCATGCCACGAATTCTATGTGGTGGAAGAAGGTTATTGTGAAAAATATTCTGGAATTTCTGGAGAACTGGAGTACATTGTTGGGCCCAAGGGAAACTTCGGTGCAACGGAGATGATATTTAGTAAGTTCGCTAGAAATTTCTTTAAAAACTGTCTAAATTTTCACTTTCTTTTCTATTTCTTTGCACATGCTTTACAATATTCTGCTCACTACAAAATCGTTAACCGAGGAAAATGTTATTTATTTGTTGTTTAATTACTTATATTTTCTGATAAAAGTGAATGCTTTTAGACAAGAACAGCATTTGTGAACACAAATGAGCTTAAAGGGTATAGCCAAATAAGTGCCGCCAAACCAAATCGATAATCGCGATGCTCGTGTGAAAGAGAATACAAAATGACGTAGATTCACAAAAAATTATCGTCCTAGGGCAATCTGTTGCAGAGATACGAGAAACGTGTTTTGCGTGTTTTATTTTTTTCTCAGTATCTAATGCGTGTATCAGGCTGAAAAAAATTGCAGAGACATAGTTCAATTCGAAGGTATTTTTGTCAACGAGTTTTGACGCCAAATTCATAAAGAATTTCAAATTTTTAAACCGAAAAAATTGGTTTTAATTTTTTTCATTACCGTCCACATTGTTTAAAAATCTGAAAAAATATATGTTATAGAATGTTATAAGACCCATTTTAGGGGAAAATATTGAGACGGTACTCATCATTTTCAGTACTCATCAGTTATCTATCGATAATGAATTTCATTTTTTTTAATATGAATTTGGCGTGACTCGATGCCGAGTTCGATTCCCGGTCTGGCAAGATTATAGTGTGCGTTTTCCTTGCAATGTCCCAGTATATGTTGCTGTGTGACGATGAGAAAACTCACTTGTCAGGTTGAGGAGACCAGAACACGGCGTAGTGATGCCTACGTGCTAGCGACACGTACCCCTTAACTCATGGCCGTACAGCCGGGGCGCCGCTGGTAGGCTCAGGCTTCGTCAAACTATTGCGCCAAAATACATACATATAAATAATTATTCCAGCTTCGCACTTGTTAAAGTGGACTGTGTTATTGAGATTGGACTAGTGCAAAGCTAGAGCTCTTGAGATGATTCAATAGGTAATTGACTGAGGTCTGGTTTGCGGTATCCTCATTGTACATTGTACACATACTTGTAGATAGACAAGTAACATTCACTTGAATCCACTGGCACTTCTAGACACATTTACATAATTAAGAATTTATTATGTAACTACATAACACTAATACTACATATTTGAAGAACTCTAAACTTGCGGTCCGGTAATGTACGTCGCAGCAGATATGTGCTCGTTTCCAGCACCGAAAAGATTAGCAGTCTAGCAATATATATATATATATATATATATATATATATATATATATATATATTGTAACTTACCTGTTGGTAGGTCCACAAGAGAATAAATTTTAGCTTACTAAGTTGTAAGAATCAGGGTCAGATTCCTTTCTCGTGAATGGGCTGGGTGTATGTAGAAACGTAGGGGCGTGGGTGTATGTAGAAACATTGAAAGGCGCATTGAGGCATTGAAAGCAAAAAAAACATGACCATTTTGTTATATTAATGCTAAAGAATTGTAGTACAAATGAAATAAATAAAGACAATGGCTGTTCATTAATCGCTAAATATTAATTGAGAAACCAATAGAAATTAGTGGATTGAACTGTACTTCTTGCAAACTTTACATTTCTCCTTTTCTCAACTTATATTTTTATGACTTAGTGGGACCTCCCTTTCATATACTGAATGGTTATTGAACTCATAGAGAGAAACACTTACACTATTTCTATTGAAACTATACTACACTATTTCTGTTGAAAATCGGCGATTTCTGCCGGGGCGTGTAATAATGTCTCTTTACCTAGTACGGCGGGAAAGTGAAATATATTAACTGACATTAACTTACCTATTAACATGAATAATCGTAAAAATAATCAGAACATTTTTTTATTTTATGTGTATAACGGTTGTATCAATCAATGAAAACGGTTCTGCAGTCATCTTTCATTTTGTCAGTGGCAGCTCCCCGATTTAAGAAAATTGAAAAACCTTACTTCTCTAAATTACCATCCGTTTAAAAAGCAATAATATGAAATTGTGATATGAATTTTAATACAAGGTAAATAATAATTGTCTAATCTTGATTATTTGGCCGATGGATTGTGTGACTACTTAATGAAATGAAAGTAGTTGTGTAGAATCTATGTTTAAAATATGTACCAATTTCCATGCTAACTAACAAGTTTATTTCTGAAAGTAATTAAACATTTTTTTAAAATACAGAATTCTGTATGGTTCCCTTTAAAAGTACACGACCATGGCTTGTTCACCATGTACAAAGAATCTACCACGCCCTGCTTGCATACGCTATGGATTTTACTGTTACGTGAAACTTAAAAGAGACTTTTGCATTCTGTTATCTCATGTTTGTGATACATCAGTGAAGTAGCAAAATTATAATGAAAATATAATTAAGAATAACATACAGAGGAAGCGGGGGTAATGAGGATCACTTTTTGTTTTTTTACATAAATCAGTACGAATTGTTCCTATGAACAAGTATGTGCTTTTATATCACACATTAGTTATTAAGCTTGTGTTTTTACCCCAAAAATTTACTCAAACCCTCTGAAATATCGAATTTCCAAAAGGTTGCATTTGATCCCCATTCCCCTCACATGCGGGAATTGGAGTCACTAAAGAAATACGAATCAAAATGAACACATTAATACTTTAAACAATATTTATTTTGTTTACAATAATTGTAGGCGTCTAAAGTAATGTAACTCTCAAGGTTGTCCAAGATCAGCAGCACAGGGTTCTGGACAATTGGTTAAGTAAGGCTTTTAAAGTGTTTGAGCCATTCGATAAATTCTTCATCCGATCAGCCATTCTTGCTACATGTGTAAATAGCATCACGGGGCCATTTAAACACATTCAGATCAATAAATTATTTTGTTTGGGGCAACGAAAGCCACGCTGCGATTATGAGAATTACTGACCACCGTTACCCCACAAGCACATTTGTATCATAATAACTCATAAAAATGTATAGATTATTTAAAATTACTCGCAATTGGTATCAAATGATTTGCTGAAGTACTTTCCTTCCAACAAATTTTAATTCTTATAGAAATCTCCAAGTGCACGTTTGTAAGACCTTATTTTCTGAGAGCACTCTCTAACGTCAACCACTCACTTTTCTGGTACGAACACGATAATCGCCGATGTAAACTTTCTCTCGCTGCGGCGATTAAATAGCTATAGTTCTCATGACTAATGGTAGGTAGAAGCACATGTTTTTGCCTTTCAATATGATTTTATTACAATATTTATCGATAATTTACCGCTGACTCCCATTATCCTGTGACCCCCATTATCCCCGCTTCCCCTATAATTAAAAATACAGAAACATAATACTCAAATAATTTCATAATAAGTTTCATAATTCAAATTATTTCAGATATCCCTGCAACCAGTGAGATACGAACAGCGACCCATGTAAAACTATTACGAGTCACTAATCTCCTAATGCAGAATGCTCTGTGCCATTCTCCTCTATCATTCCATGAAATATCAGATCTAGTCGATGAATTTAATGAAGTTCAGGTAAGCATATGTTTTACTTACCTTAATATCTCAAACAATTACGTGTTATAATGATAACGTTCACAAGTGACAAATTTTATCAAGTCAATGTAACAAATTGCATTGAAATGTTCTTAGCTTCGGAGATCAAGAGCGGCAGTTTTTCTAATCTTTAAATAACAAAACAAATAACATAAAATAACAAGAGGGGTTAGATCATAGCACAGACTTTCTCGTATTAGTGTAAGAGTTAAATAAAATTTTCATTACTAGTTCACCCCTTGCAATCACATAACAAAACGAAGAGCTTTAGAAAACTTAGAAAATTACTACATACGTGCCAAAAGCAACTCGAATATTATATTAGATAATTTGTATGTTGACAGTATACACAATCCTTTACCAAATATTTGAACTCGATCCTTATCAAAAAAATATAGATTATCATTTATCTGTTTTCGTACCTGACATTATCTCGGAAACAACCGCGGATAATCGTGTGTGTAAAATAAAATTTGATAAGATGTAAATTGTTCGTATTTTGCGCAACATATGCACGCATTTCTACAAGATGTTAATATGTGTTGAATAAAAATAAAATTACCTCCGAGCATTGAACATTTATAAGGTAGATATCTAAAAAAGGGCCTTGTAAATAAAAGAAAAAATCGTTTCGAGCCTATAACTGGAAAAGGGTTAATTTTGCAACAATACTTTATGGGAACTTTTTGTAGTAAAGTTTGTCTAATTTAATTTTATAAAGGGCAAAATTTTCGATAGGATTGATAGTTATGAACTTATATGCATAAAAAAAGAACTTTAAACTCCCCTACCCTTCAGGATTTTTAATATAATGTGTAGTAGATACCAATAAACATTCATACCAAATTTCAAAACTCCCGAATATTTTTCCTTCGATCACCCATTTTTGATCTCATTTGACTGAGCTCTATATTTTAAAACGAATTGAAATACCTCGATGTTTATTAATACAATGTGTCCCACGTTGGGCACGCTAATCTGTAACGATTTTAAAATGATATTTAACTTTACCATTTGCCCAACATTGTGCAAACCAATCTGAAATGTGCGTGCAATTCTGAAATTATATATGTAAGTGCTTGAGAATATTTATCTTAGTTATTCATTAATGCCCAGATTCCACGTTCATTATAATTAAATATTACTTACACGGCCGACGTCCCATCCAATAGGGACTAGGTAAAAGCTGAAAATTTATTCTGTTAAGAAAAATACATGATGGATAATCTGCGGAGTCTATCTATTAATAAAAATCAGCCCTGATGTTTCGATATCACAATTACATTATTTATTGCTGCAAATTTCATGACTTATTTGCAATACTCTTCTTTCTAAATTACTATCGGCATGCCATCAAATTGATCAATTTTTTTTAATAATTAAAGACTTTACTTTAAAAAAATTGTCCAATAATTTCTTTACAAAGAATGACTTGGCTATCTTGCGAGATGTTTTTCGTGGCGTTTACAGTTTGTGTAGTTGATGTCCTCGCAGCTCGCACTGCTGAAGTCAATCTTCCCTGAAGCATTCCGTCGACCACTTGCAATCTTCTGGCCTTCTTTCTTGACGTTGAAATTATGTCAATGTCTTAAATCTAATATTGAACAATTTACACTATTCACTTCAAATATTTACTCGCAAATGCCTCAGGCACTCGCAAATCCCTTCTCGAGACTGCTTCCGATCACGATATGTGAACTACTAATATGACCAGCAAGTCTTACATGTGTTCGCGACGGCGGCTAAATATCTTCTCATGTGCTTGGATCGGCGACTAAATACCTTCTGCTAAAATTACGGCTCCCATGAAACATGTCACATTCGTTTCCGTTTGTTTTCCAAAAAACAGGTCAAAAGGGGTTTATCCCCGAACCTGGTTGTCTCGTCAATGCTCAAATTCTTCATGAAGCAGTCGCCGACGTACCAAAAGCAGCTGGTGGAGTCGGTGCTGTACTAGATGTATCCAAAGCGTTCGGCATAGTTCCTCAAGCGGTGATTCGGTGGGCCTTGACCAAAAAAGGGATTTCCGACGCCTTTACAAGTTTAGTAATGGACTCTTACGCGAGCATTTACACCGTCATTCAGCACCTCTCGAAAGGTGCCAATTCGTAGAAGAGTAAAAAGGTAGGCCCTTTGTCCCCGCTCCTCTTTCACTTTCTCCCTACGGAGTAGAAAGATAGTTACGTGAGGCTCGCGAAATACGGCGAATTTTCGACAGAAAAACTCTTTTTACAGGGCTCTGGCAACGAAAAAAGCGGATAAATCCAGTTTGTTAAATTAAGAAAAATATCCTCTAACACTTGGTGTAACCAAAATCCATATTTTGTGGGTTCTTCACATCGAAAAATCAAATGACGGCAAAACGTCTGTCTACTTGCCCGTTAGTTCGTCTGTCTGTGTATCTGTCTATCTATCTGCCTGCCTGCCCGCCCGCCGGTCCGTCCGTCTGTGAACAACGCTAGCGGCTAAACCGTTCAACCGATTTCCTCCAAAATTGTTATTCTCGAATCGATCTGACTTATGTCACGTCCCCTTGAATTTGAAATCGATATTTAAATTTTTTTGGACGGGGTACTTTACATGAAGCCTCTGGGACATTTTTCAAAGTTTCATCAAAGGAAAATGGCTCCATCGTTTTTGATTAAATTTTCTTGTTGGATAGTGTGAAGGACGTTTAAGAGAATGGTGCATGTCTCATGTACGTTGAAAACCTTGATATTTCGAAAGTTGCAAAAGTTCAAAAAATGTTAGGGGACTTCCTACAACTAAAATATTAAAGACAGATATATTTCCATAATGAAATCTGTGCCTTAAAGATAGATTTTGAAATAAGGTCATGTGCAATTTTTCGAAAATTTGAGTACTTTTCGCGTAATTTTGCGTGAAAATACGGGTGAGAAAGTATGTGATATATTAGCACCACCAGTTTAATCTCATTATGGAGTGCCTGCTTGAGAAATTGGAAATACCCGCTATTGTAGTGTCTGCGTCAGAATTTGCTGACGATCTGGTTCTGTTAGCAAAATGTGTCCCAGAGGTTTAAGAACGGTTCATATGTTAGTGGAAAATCTTGGGGCCCTTGTAATGACATTGTCCATACCTAAGTGTACATCATTTCAAATTACATTTAAACGATTCTGGTTCATTGAAGGCCCCTTCTGGAAAATTTGGGGAAAGGATTTACTTTGGTCAGTAATGACCATACCTTAACATTAACACCTGAGGGTGAACGATTCTATTTTGGAACGGCTTCTCCTCTAAAACATCCATTTCCAATTTGATGAAAGCAGTGACAAGGTTTCATAAGGCGCATTTGAAGCCCACTCATAAGTAGACATTGCTTCAAACTTACGTAATGCTATATTATCTCTACTAACTGGTTTTGTCGATCCCATCTAAGTCGATGATGAGAGAAACGGATGATCAAATGAGAGTGGCAGTTTTTACATCTGCGTATGAGTACTGTAGATGGATTATTCTATCTGGCGAAGAGATGGAGGACCGTGCTTGCGGCAGCTCGCCTAAGACGTTCATGGGGTAGCATTGAACCCAGGTTCATTAGAAAAATCCGCAGGTCCTTCTTGCAAATGACTGAGCTCTTGTCCAAGTTCCTACCAACGGACTTTAAAGGCCGTCAAAGTTTTGAGGCCCATCTAGCTTAATACGCAACAAGATAAAAGGTCTTATGAGAAGAAATGCGCAGATGACGAGGTACGCCGATGACGCTTGGGGCGAGCTGAGACCCCAAGGTAGAGCGGGAAAAGGCGCAGTCAGAGCCCTCAGGGGAAGTCTAGGGAATCCAGGGGATCCAAAAAATGTCCATGAATCAGTTAGTTACCACGTCTTTAAGTGGGAAGTGTATGCTATTTAAAGAGGCAATTGTGTTGTCAGAAGGTACATTTTGTAGGACCGCCGAAAATTTGGTTGACGGCAAAACTGTCTGTGGTGATCGCTAGTGCCTAAACCGTTCAAACGATTCTCTCCAAAACTGATATTTCCCGATCGTTCTGGACGGACTCGAGGATCTGTGAATATGAATCTGATATTTTGATTTTGAGGTGTATATAACATGACGTCTTAACTTTTAAAAATTTTCTTAAAAATTGCTCCAATTTTTTATCAAATGTTTTTCTCAGATTTAGCAAACGTCCCTTAAAGACATCGCAATTCGGAGTTTTCTTGAACACTGAATTTTCATAAAATTCCAAAAGTTCAAAATGTTTTTGGCGATTTTTTTACAACTACAATATTAAAGATTGAGATTTTTTTCTTAATGAAATCTATTCTTCAAAAACAGCTCTTTAAATCGGAATATGTACAATTTTTCGAAAATATAAGTAGTTTTCGCGAGACTTTGCGTGAAACACAGGCAAATTAAAAGTATTATTTTCTCAAAAATCGCTCCAATTTTTTTCTTTACATTTTTTCTCGAATAGAGCAAAGTAAGGAAATAAAAATGCACACTGCCCGTTACAGGTGAACTCTGTATTTTCAAAAAATTGCGTAAAATTAACATTAAAAAATTACAATATTGAACTAATGGTAGAGATTTTTTACTTAATGGAATCGGTTCTTCAAAGTTAGGTCTTTAAATAAGGTCAGGTACAATTAGGGTTGCTAAATATGTTCGAAAGAAAAACCGGACAGCTTTTATTTTTTATTATTCATAAAAATTACTGGAAATGAAAAAAGTTTACAGTCTTTTTTTTTATATATTTAGCATTCGATATCACTGCTTGTAATAAAGGTTTATTGCTAAGCTGCTACGCTGGTATTGTCAGGCTATGTTCGGTTGAAAAAGTGACATTGTATATACAAAACTAAATAAATTATTTCAAAACGCAGAATACTCAAACATAACCCAAACATATGGGTGTAATTACAGTCGACTGCGGTTATAGTGAATTTCGGGGGACCATCATGTTTGGTTCACAATATCCGAGGTTCACTATATCCGATGATGTCAAAATTAAATAGAATCTCTCCACAATGATTGATTTTATTAATATAGAGAGATACAGCAAAATTCATGATCAAAATGCACTGAAAATTTCAATATCTTTATTTGTACTTAAAAAAGCAATTATTTACAATTGTTTGCTTTGTACATTTTTAATTAGTATTTCTCTAGATTCTTCTCTAGAGTTCGTGCTCTCTCTATATTTGATTCTGCCTTGTCTTCTGACTCTAAGTATCGTAATGCAGTCTTGACACTTTTCAATGCCTCTTGAACAGTTGGAAGACCGCCCCACTCTCCGAAGACCCTTTCATTGTCCTCGTAACGTACGAGATTCAAATTAATTTCCAGGGCTTATTTCCTACGTTCACTATAGCCGAGGTTCAGGTTCTTTATAAGCGAATCTTCTTATACTTATTTGTAATGTAAATGAAACGGGACCAGTGACTGAAGTTCACTTTAACCCAAGGTTAACTACATCCGAGTTCACTATAACTGGAGTCGACTGTAATTAGCGACTGCCGACTAAGCATTGGCTCCCGCGCAACAGTGCAATGTGGGAGTGGGGATGGTGGCGGCGGCTCAGCACGCCATTTACCTACCTTCCTCCTACCTACCCTACAACTACAACCTAAAATCCCTCTTTTGCCTCGTTGGTTGGTGATTGGCGCAAAGCCAGAAATTTTGAGTTAAAATCTGACGCCACCGGGTTTTTATGTTACATAGTATACTCTATCATTTTTAACTACATTTCATCATACATGTACAATGTTTGAAGACAATAATATTGGAAACTAACAACTAAGGATACCCAGGAAAGGTCCTTCTGAAAAATGCATACAATATTTGGATTAAAAACATAAATATTGAATTTAGAAATGCTTGAACCCGAGAGTACCAATTTGTTGAATAAAACTGCATGAGAAGTACTGTTTAGTAGTTTTTATTTCACCATACCTTAACAAGATTTTTGCTAGTGCAGGTTTTTGTCTCCGAGTTCACGAAACCATGAGCAGCTGCTAATTTTACACAGTAGTTACAAAGAATACGAGAAAGTCTGTACTATGCTGTAGCGCCACCAGTTACCCTAAATCGATATTTTTCCGTCCGATTGTTTTGGAGGCAAAGAATATTTTTTATATGGATCATATTCCCAATTATAATATTTTATTTTTATTGCTTATACATTCACTCTAGGGCAGTACTTATTTTTACTGATATCGATATACATCTTTCTACAGGCCCTGAGAAAAATAAATGTCAGAGAAAGAAAACCTCATGATATAAGATCTCAAATAAAGGAAAAATATTCTTGGGTGTTGTTTTCTAAGAATCATGAAGAGTACATTAGCCCTTTCCTCCATCACTGGACAAGATATATTCGGTAACACTTCATTCAGTAATGTACAATTTTCCAGATTGATAGAGAACCCAACTGCACAAAACGCATGGGAAAGGTTGGCAGCGTTTTTTTTCTGAATAGAAAAGTCAAAGTAGAAGTTCTTAAATCATATTTGTGGGGCTCTTAGGTTTCGCAGAATCTTTCTTAAGAATCTTCAAAAGAACTCAAGCCGTATTTGAAACCGTATTCGAGAATTCCTGCCGATTTCACTAAAGGTCTTCAGCTACAAAATTAAACATCAGACACTTCCCCCAAAATTTTAGACATGATGTTCGTTTCCGAAACTTCTTCCTATGAAATTCGCAAAATAATCGGTAAACTAAAAAATAAATATTCCACCGGTTTAGATGAATTCCCGGATTCTTTGTTAAAGACCTGTGCGTTTGCCATTATACACCCGTTAACTCACATATTTAATGCATCCTTATGCACCGGAACGTTTCCAGATATTTTCAAAACAGATTAAGATCTAAGATTAAGCCACTCTTCAAAAAAGACAACAAAAATGAAATTCAAAATTATCGGCCCATTTCTCTTCTATCAGTTTTTTCAAAAATATTAGAGAGACTGTTTTACGTACGTTAACTTTATGGTAACTGTGAACATGAAACGATACGGTGGTGATAATGTGTGACAGGATGAACACAAATACAACCATGCCCGAGGCGGGACTTGAACCCACGATCCTTCGGTCCGAGATCGCTACGACACTACTGCTTTAGCGATCTAGGCCACCGGATCGGCAAAGTACTTCGACGAACATTTTAGGCGTCGTTGACTGTTGACGCTCCGCCCTTTGACCTCTACAAGGAATATAAAACATAGTTGAACCTTTCAACCGCATTGTATTCCAAAAGTTTGCTTTTTTAATTCATTAAATTGCACAATTTCCGATTCGCCCTTCGACCTCTACAAGGAATATAAAACATCATTGAACCTTTCAAACGCATTTTATTCCAAAATTTTGCTTTTTTTAATTCATTAAATTGCACAATTTCCGATTCGCCCTTCAACCTCTACAAGGAATATAAAACATCATTGAACTTTTCAAACGCATTTTATTCCAAAATTTTGCTTTTTTAAATTAATTAAATTGCTCAATTTCCAATTGAACTACGAAAGATGCCATCGCTCCCACCATTGCTTTTCCGCTTTCGTTCATCGCTCGCGACTTTTGAATCGATACGATACGAGGACGGGTAAGACTCAATTGTTTTCAGTTTCTGTGAACGTAAAAATATATTTAAAGTTGTAATGAGTGGTTCATTGCCCGCTATTTGGTTCTTAAAAGAATCGTAAGTATTGAGATAACAAGCACAGAATAGATGTTTTCCATCACGACAAATACGCGTACGTACCGCCACGATTTTTCATATTGTTTCAATTGTTGTTTCCTAGATCTCACTGATTCATATTCCAAGCATGTTTTTTGTTTGTGGTTCTGAGCGTTAGAGATCCTTGTAAATGTATAGGCTTTAAACATTACGATGAAAATAAAGGGAGAGGAAGTCAGGAAATGTAATGCTCATGTGTGATAAGTTCAGCATGTACAAATAAGTCGGGTTGATTTTAATTTTTTTTTTAATTTGAGAACTTTTTCAAATATCAAATTTATTTTACTGTTTTGTTCTTTTCAGGTATATTTTACTTCCAAGAACACTTATACCTAATGGCAAGGTTTTTAAAATGTGGGAAAAAACTCGCATTGTGTTTATTATAATTTCAATGTTGTTTTTCCCATCGTATTCTTATATGTGGCTTGTGTCCAGCTACTTCGCAATTGTACGATATCTGCTGGATTTTATTTGCTTATTGGATATGTGAGTAGCTCGTACGTGTATTGAGGTACTAAATTTAGTGTTACACTAGTAGGTACCAGGTTAATACAGATGTCGTAACTGCCGTATATCATGTCCAATTCAAAGTAACAAGAGCTCTCGCTTCCTGCCGTGATACCATTCAGTGAAAATATTAAAAAATTAACGGACTGAGGCAACATAACCTCATTACTGTAAATGAATAACCCAGAGGAAAAAGAAAGTTTATGTAAATCCTCCACAATTTTTGTATAAGTTACGCCTTAAGTCCGAAAATATAGCTAATGATAAGAGTTCCCGGTTAATTGTCACTTAGTGTGAATATGTGGAAATGTGTGAATGTCGAAAAACGGATCGTTTCAGACTTCATCCGCCTAATCTCGATTATAGTCACAGATAGGCTTCTACTTAGAAGAACGCCTTAAACAATCTTAAACCGTATATCTCATTTAGTTGGGGAGGGGCGACAACATTAGGTCCTTTTATTTCACTAGTAACAATTTCATGTAGTACTTGAGAAAATGCTAACGAAAAAATTGAACAATATTTTTCAGTTAAGCATATAATACAATACGGAATTAAGTATAATTATTGATTATACAAGAAAATAGAATACTTTATCCTCGAGACAATGTTATTACCTCACAAGCAACGGTCGCACATATAGAGCGATTTTCTTAAGGATGAGCCAAAGTGACAGCTAGTGCTGGCAACATAACTGAAGGGTCGTTCAACCCTTCAGCCTATTAAACTCCCTTCCCGCATTCGTTCGTTTGCAGTTGGCTAACTTGTAAATGGCTTCGACACTTCCTTTTGTGGTGTCCTCGTCCGACAAAAATATAGTGCGCTGCGAGAAATAATTGATATTAGGAAGTGCAGTGTAATGTGCTCTTCTGTAAAAGTTCTTTTTTTCTTTATGCGAACTATATTACATTGAATTTACTTTTTCTGTGATAAATATTCGATTTATTTTAAAACCGAGACTTGAATGCGAGATGCGTACCGGTGCACGTGTTTCCGGCTTAAAATCTTTCTTTCTATTTACAATCGTGGTAGTATTCTTTTACTGATTGTGACACCATGTTAAGAGATTTTCCACATACGTAATTAAATTTAAATACTTCCCGGACTCGCGGACATGCATATTCCTCAGCGAAACTCTTAGACTTCTGCATAGGGGTGTTTTCACTGGAGCCATTAGCACTTTACGAAGGGGCGTGACTGAACAGCTGTCGCGGCGGAGGGATACTTCTCTGAAATAATGTGATGTTCACTTGTTTTCGCGAACTGTCACTTTGGCTCATCCTTGGGAAAACTGCCCTTAGGGAGACGTTACAGGCCATAGAGCTTCTCGATCGGAGGACGCTCTGGTAGATTTTACGCGGTTGTTACTTGTTTTGTAAAAAATTACCCATAAGTTTTTTCTCGAAAAAAATATTGCAGAAAACAAAATATGATGAACAAAAAATATTAAAAATGAGGAAAATTCAATATAGGCACGTATAGGCTCTTAACGGCAATTATCTCTAAAATAGGCATTTATAGGCATTACAAAACCCTCACAAAAGTCATTTCTGAGGTAAACATTGATAATGGGGTAAGTTTGCCTAAAAATACATTCAAAGCAATAAAATATGCAAAAAGGGCATTGTCCGGGCTATAGTTAAAAGGAATAAACGCATTTTTGTTGGAAAATTGTACAGCATTTTTAATGATTTAGATTTATAATTTAAAAATGAAGAGAATTCAAATTCAACAGCTGAATGAGGCTTTTATTTTTGTATCAATAAGGTTCATTCACTAATAGAATCAAACAAAAAGAAACTATCATCGTTATCTTCATCTATATTTGAAGTATTTTAAGTATTTCATTTTTTAAACACACCTATTTTATGTATTTAAACATCTCTAAAATGCATGTCCAAAAAATTCCAAAATACAGTTATTCAAATACAAAATTATTTAAAATACGTATTTCAAATACAAGTATTTAAATACTGCCCAATCCTGATTATTGCATTTCTGAGTAGAAGTGCTTCAAATGACTTTAAATGACGTTTTTCGAAAACTCAATAGATTCCTATGAAAAAGAACTTCAAATTTCGCATTTACAGTAATACATAATCGCCATTTTCTTAAAACAACTACGAATTTTTTAGTGGAAAGTTCTATTTAGAACGAGTTTTTACTATTCTTTAATATTATTGCAGTAATATTTCGGTTCTGCTATTAGGAAACCGAAAAGTTGAGAAAATGTCAAAAAATGTATTTTGGCATTTTATGTATAGATGGCAGTTGGCAAGAGGATAGGGCAAGACCGTAATGGCAGACCAAACCAAGCAAATTAAAAAACTTTACTACGAGAAAGTGTGTGCCATTTTGTAGCACCACTAGTTACTTTCTCGTATACATACATATCATACGTTTCTCGTTTACGTACGGAGTAATGTACCTAGTATAAAGTTATGTAATGCTGCGGAAAATCGATTTCTAGATTTCAACAGAAATGCACATTTTGAGGTCCCCTGATACCGAAAAAGTGTTGTTGTTGGTTTTTGTTGTTGATTTTTTCTTTCTTTTCTTTTTCAAAACGTCCGTCCGCCCGTCCGTCCCTCCGTCCGTCTGTCTGTCCGTCTGTTACCGCCTAAACCACACACACGATATTTTCCAAATTGAAGAAACCTCTGTCCATCTGGCTCTAGTTGAAGCTTTGACCTTTCGAAAAACATTCTTCAAAGTTTGGGGGTACTTTACATGAAGATCACCGGAAATTTTCGAAATTTTATTTATTTTTTAAATTTCTTGTAAGAATAGAATAAAATACACTTAGAAAGGGCGCAGAGGTCCGATTTTCACGGTTAACTCTGAATTTTCGAAAATTGCAAAAGTTTGAATTTTTGGGGTGTCTTTGTACAACTATAAAATTCAAGGCAGGGATTTTTCCTTCCAACGAAATTTGTTGTCTAAAAATAGTTCTATCATTAAGTTCATGTAGATTTTTTTTAACATTTCAGTAGTTTTCGTGCAATAGTGCATGCAACATATAAAGTTTTAAAAAATAATAAAATTAAGATTTACTCAAAAACGGCTCCAAATGTTTTTTCAATATTTGGCAGGGATAGTGCCAAATGTACCCTATTCAATGACATAAATGCTATATTGCTCCATTCTTTTGTTTTTTCAAAAATTACAGAAATGTAATTTTTTTTACTTGTGTCTCACGTTGATAATATTTACATTAGGGACAATTTCATCACATTATTATATTTATAAGAACATATTCTTTAAATAATGTTGTATAAAGTTTCTCAAACACTCAACAGTTTTCTGTTAAAATGAGCTCAAAATTCCACATTTTCAGAAACGATCAAACGCCAATTTCTCAAAAATTATTCCAAATTCTTTCTTCATACTTTTGCAATGAATAGTGCTAATTACACTGTTTAATACTACAAGAAAGTCTCCACCATTCTATAGCACCATTAGTTTTTTAAATAAAATCTCTTAAAAAAAATTTGATTTTTAAACAAGGTCATGTACAATTTTTTGTTTTCACAATTAGTTTACACATAATTTATGCTTGAAATTAATACAATTAATAAAAAAATCACAAAACAGCTCAAAATTTTTTCTTTAAATTTATTCCACTGATAGAGCGAAGGACTTTAAAATTATGGCACAGCTCTCATTTTTGTTGAACTCTGAATTTTCAAAAATTACAAAAGTTAGAACTAATGCGAGAAAATATGTGGTGTCATAGCACCACAAGACTGTTATTATGTTTGTCTGATCCCTAGAGGATGTCAAATCTTCCTAGAATCAAAGAATTATTGAATGGATGAGATACAATTTGTATTGCATTATTCTAAAAGACTATGCCTGTAACAAGTATATGTATTGGTTTGTGATGACATGAGGGTGCAAAGGAGGTGAATTCAATTTTCACCTAAACCTATATAAAGAGGACACTTCTGTCATTCAGAGGAAAAATTTCTTCATTCATTTTGGATGAAAATTGAGTTATGATAGTTTGAAGTTGGTCCCTTTGTTTTTGTATTATATGTGACATCCTGCTTATTATGTTATTTGTTCCAAAAACATCTAGCAAGTAATAGGTAAGGTAATGACGGGTAACATTGCCAGGGGTGAAACATTGCCACAACTTCGAAAAATTTAAGTAACACAGTCTGTATCTTAAATTTATTTGCTGGCTGTGTTCCCATAGTTAGCTACTTCTCTTAGTAACACTACATACCATCATTTGTTGCGTTAAGTTACAGTTGCAACCTAAAATATTTGTAAATATGTATGGTGTATGATGATGCAGCCAAATCTCGTAATTAAAACTTTGTTAATTCTGGGTTAATTGAGTTGAAATAAACGGCATAGATAGGTAAATGTGTCATATCTAAGGCATGCTATGTCATGACTTAATAATTATTCATTATAAACAAGACAAAATGTATTATAAGCATATACCATTTACAGGGTAACATTGCCATACTGGCCATCTTTTTTTCTCATATTTATATCCTTTGAGAAGATATTCTTACATTGAAACAATTGACATTTGTGAGTTTATATATCATTCTAAAGCATATGACTTATAAATTGTAAACATTGATTAATTACATTTAATAGTAAATTACTCTTTTGTTGTCACCATTCTTGCGGTGTAACTTTGAGAATCACATCATTAATTTACTTCGTCTTATTTTTAGAGAATGACACATAGCCAAATAAAAATTCCAATATCTACGGTTCACAAACCTCAGAATGCACCAAGCAATGGAAAATGTAAAGAGTGGAAAATTAAGTAGGAAAAAGCTACTAAACTGTATGGAATTATCAGATCAGTCCACTTTAAATGACATGGATGAGTGTGTTATGCCCAAATATCATATTGTTGCTGAGCTTCCCAGATCAATATAAAAAGGGAAAAGCACTTTTTCCCTATTGCATTTTATCATGATGGAAAACAGTTAATACAACTTATTTTGGACTAAGTTCTCAAAGTTGTATTTATCTCTATTTATTGTATTTAAATAGTCTAAAACCCAAGACTAATAATCATTAAATTTGTTCTGATGCATATTTATGTGTTTCTGTTTCCTATCCAACTCTCATACATATAAACATTGCCAGAGACTTGGAAATAAATACAGGTGGCAATGTTTGACCACTGTAACTTGACATTGCCACTTTGCTTGCTTTTAAAAAAATAATAAAAGCTTTTAAATTATAGAAGCTGTGACCAATATTTTGAAGAAACATTATACTATTCTGAAGGATTAAATTGTCAAAGAAATCTTCGTGAAGATTGATACAACAAAGTAGAACTTTAAAAGAAACAAAGATGTGGCAATGTTACCCCCCATTACCTTATATTCTTCTTACCCCAGAAGTATCCTGGATGGTTAATTCCGTGAAACAAATGTTCCTCATTCATTTAAGAGTTTTTCTTGAAATTTCTGAATAGTTCGCAGTAGGCGTGTTAGACGAACTGACACTGTCGGTTCACGTGGTAGCACACTGGGTGTTACCAGTGACGTTGGCACAATAAATTGTGAGTTTGTTTTCATGCGTAAAGTTTTTACTTGTTGTTTAAGGGACATCAACTGTAAAATGAAAAAAGTAAAAACAATTCTATAACAGATATTTAACTGTACTTTTCTTACACTAATTGATTTGACAGAACTTTTTCCTTTTAAAAAAACAATTTATTACTCTCAGTCTTCCATTTCAGAAACTATAAGGTTTAGTTCAAATACTGACTTGCTTATGTAGACCCAGGATGACTGCAATATCATTTTCTTTTGCTTCCAGTTCAGATTCTAAGTACTCTAATTCTTTTGTTGCTTTCATTCCATTTACGTTAGGGCTCTCAATTTGATTATGAATGCTTTCATATTTCCTGTAACATGGAGGTCAATTAAAATAATGTATTTCAATCTCTTCTCTGGAAGAATCTTGCTCTATAGTGCGACAAATTTATTAGCACTTTCTTAATTTTCAGTGGTAAAATAAACTTTAAATCAAGAATAATATATGTGAAATTGGAAAATGAACCAAGTTTAAGAAAACTAAGTGTTTTCTTTTTAATTGTCAATACAAAAATTTTTCAAAGAAGTTCATGGGAATGTAGAGATCAATAAAAACAAGAATTTCACATTACGTAACTTTCAGTGTAAGGGAATTATTGCAAATACATTGAAAAAGGAGTTCAGTAATTTAAAACTTGACATGCATTTTTAATTGAAATAAAAGAAATCTCTTTTGAAATCTTTTAACAATGAATTAAAACTTTGGACCAGAATTTATATAGAATCTCGAACACTTTTGAAGTGTTAATATTTTGAAGTGTTCATAAATAAAGTTTGAGTTTGATATATATAAGGTAGTGCCAAAGTCAAAAAATGCTATTACGATAGAAAACAAATCGTCAAAATCAAAAAGCGAAATGAAGATAAAAATGTGTTAATGAGGCATCTAGACTTTCACATTTTTATCTTCAGTTGACTTTCTGATTTCAACATTGGTGGTCTTTTTAGAAATAGTTTGTTTTAGAGTCCCTTCCATTGATTTTTTATTTTATTTCTTTTTATTTGATTATGATTTCCACTTGTAATTTTTAATATGTTTTGCCTTTCTTTGTCTCAAGAAGGACTTTGTTTCACCCTTAATAATTTGTACTTATAATTTGAGATTTTTTTGTAATCATACAACTTTTGGTTTATTCTTTGAATATTGTATTTAATTTCAATTGTAATTCTATTTTTATATCTTGCTTTGTTTGAATTGTTATTTTATATTTAAATTTTTATGATGAGAGAAACATTTTTAACTGATTGATTGCAGAACACATGATGTGACTATTGTTAAAATATTAATTGATTTGACTGTTTTTAATGTAACAGGATATCACTGCACATAAAAACAAAAAGTAATCCATTCAAAATTGAAAAGGATATTAGAGAAGAAAATAAGATAGAAAAAAGAGAAAGTAACTTCATGCCATTGTGAGAGTGAACACATAAAGAAATTGTATTATAGTTTTTAATTATTAACTTAATTATGTAAAATAAATCAATTTAGTGTGTTATCAGATTACTCAGTCGTGAGAAAGAGTAAGATGTAAGTCTTATCAATGCATAAACCTTCTAAGATTTTAAATGTTTGAGTGCTCTGTGAATGAACCACAAATTCATTTTAAAAATATTTAATTGCAGACCCTTACTTCTGCTCATCACATTCTCACAGTATTTTGGAACTAAAGAAAGAATCTTCAAAATAATTTCTTTATTTTGTATATTATCATGTCTTCAAATAAATTGAGGGAAATGTTTTTAAGAATTCTTTAAAAAAATTGGGTACCATATCCTCTTGCAGGTGGAACCTATATCAACAATTTCTATTAGATTGCTTAAGCTTCCGCAGTTGGAATTTGTATTGTCTAGGCAATCCAGGATCAGCCGCGCCTTTGTTGTCATGGCTGACATTTACGCCAATAAGTTGTGGCCTTCCTCAGAGCATACTGCAGCAGTATTCTCTGAGGAAGGCCACAACATGTTGACGAAAATGCCAGCCACCACAACAGAGATGCGACTCGTTTGGATAGCCTAGACAATGCAAATTCTATTTATTCAAACGAAAAATCCAAGTAAACTGGATTTTCAATTTTGCCAGAAATTTAATCTCTGACTGTAGTTATGCACCCTACTCAACGTCACAAAATAATTTTTAAAATATAACATTATCTTGTGGTACTAATTATGTGAAATGGATTCAATTCAGTGTGAGCATTAGGCATGGTCAGACAGATTTATCACTTGATGGCGTGAAAGTCAGGACCAAAAAATGGTATAATTGGAAAAAATAAAGGGAAAAAAGAAATAAAAAAGAGAATTTTCATAGTAATGTTTTTATATGTTGATATTGAAAAAATTACAATTTGATTATAGACCTTGAATGAATTACAAATAAATTAAAATTAAGTTGAGAAGAATTTATTGTTCAGAAGAATTTTCAAAATGGTAATTTTTTGAAGAGGTTCTGAGTTTTAGTTTTGCTCCAGGCTTCAAATTCTGGCTTTAAATAAAACTATTCAACCTCAGTTCTTTATTAAGCATGAATATTCAAATTGATATCAAACTCTAACTTTTTGTAAATATTCATATCGTTGGTACTGTGCTCTGTCCCCATATATCACCTACTGTAGGAAGAAAGATGATTTACGGAATGGATGTATATTAAAATATCTTCCAATAACAGAGAACCAAGAAATGTCACAAGCCACCATAAAGTGATGAATAATATGAACCTTTTACATATTTGGTCATTTCGTATTATCATTTTATTTAAGAAAATCGAAGGAAGGGGTTTCTGTAACACAATAACATCATGAACTCAAAAATAACCTTTCTTCATTTTTTTGTTTGTGTAAAATTAGTAGCTTTTTATATATATGTTTCACTCTGTAAATGTCAAATCTGAATTAACAAATATAAAGTATATCAATTAGTTATTTTAAAACTATATCGAACTTGAATAAAAAGAGCACTCATTCTGTAATTGCATTTTCTGACAAATGATTTTTGAATTATAGTGATATTATATTTAATGCAAAAAAAAATTAGAAATAGAAGTTCCAATATACATACTCATTTAATTTTATAAAATCTTTATGCATGTTCATTAACACTTCTTTCAATACTTTTGAACGAGCTTGGATTTGTCCATAGATTGGATCTCTACCATCTAAAGCAATATCAATATCTTTTATAAAATTGTGAGATTTTAAAGATTGTGTCATCTCTCCATGTTTTACCCTCAGCATATTCTGAGAAGTATTTGTTTCCCTTTTATCATTTGAAGGTAGTACCAACTGAGCAACTTGAGTGTCATCACTATTTGATAAATATTCATACAAAAGCTTTTGATAGTCCATACAGGGTCGTGTTGGAAAACATGTGCAACGAAGACTTCCATTTATAGATTTAATATTATCTTCAGCTTGTTCAACTTCCCAAACATTTTCTTTTCGTGTCAAGTGCGAAAATGATGAGCTTTGAAAATTTCCTGCTTCAATCTCAGATTTTGACAGAGAATCAAATGTATCTGTGGCAGAGTCTCCTTCATAAAAGGCCATTTTATCATTTCTTCCATCAAAAATTGGATACTCAGAACTGAGATCTATGTGGGTTTTTAAATTCTTCATTTGAGCCGTTGCAACTGGACAAAAAATCTTATGTGGTACGCAAGGTCCAGCAGATGAAGGTCGAGACTGGGGTCCAAATATAGAGCTGGCTACCTCTGTTGCTAAATCACTACCAATACTAAGAGATGAACTGCGTAACTTGATTATAGATAGTGCTTGTTGTAGATTGAGGGCAAGATTATGACTTCGGGAAGTAGATGTTCCAGCTACAAATGGTATGTTTCGAAAATTGAATAAATTTACTATGGGTTTCTCAACTTGTTTCAGTTTAGATGATAGCGTGGGTATTGAAAAATTTGGCGTTTCTTCACAATGAGAGAAAGGATAGGAAGAAATATGTTCATTTTTAAGTTTTCCATTGAGTTCTTGAGTTGCTGGATTGCTATCAAAATTCCTCTCAGCTATAATGAATGATGTTTGCTTATTTTCTCTAGACTTTCCATTGTTCATTGCCTTGTTTTTGAATACAGACTGTGAGGAAATCATATCACATTGCCTTTTCATCGTCTCCCCATTCAGGTATGATTTTGATAAATCTTTTTTATGCATTTTCACCATTGAATAACAATTGGAATCCCTTGACTGTTTATTCTCCATTGTAGCTGCGACAAGTAACTGAGATCTTGTACTTCTAGCTTTACTCTGCTTTTTCTTGTCTTGTTTTGTGTCAGCAAAAATATATTCAGAATGACATTCTCCTGTAACATATTTGAAGAATAATCGACATTAATTCTCTCAAGATATTACATATTTGATTTTTTTTTTTTTAATGTTAAATTCCATATACAAATTTGTACAACTACAACACTTGGCATAGTAATAATAATCATCATGTGTCACTATCAAGAATTTATTGCAAAGAAATCACATTCAATACATGTACATATTTTTTTAATATATTGCCAGATGACATTAAATTATTAAAATTGATACACAAGTTTAAGTACTGAGTAAAATCTTCTCTGCTGCATCTTTTCTACATAATTAGAGATTATACAGTGCATCAAAAGGAAAATATATTGATTTTTACAATGGTATTTAATGTGTTAGTAACCATTTGGATGGTATAATTAGAAAGACTAAATATGCCTTTAACAAATTTTGTACCTCAGCTTATGAACAAATGACCCCCATTTCGATCAGATTTTTTGCTCAGATCCCTGATCCATTGAGCAAATGCTCAGAAGGCCCCTTGTTTTCCTTACTTAAATGTAGCTTCACTATCTGTGCACATTTTCCTGAGCTCAGTAAGGACTGCAGTCTTTCTAATATTTGTACTCCATGTTTTCATGGCAGTAAGTCGAATCCAACGAGCAATGATATGGGTCAAGAAACTATGCACAGATTGCACTTCTCCCTACAGTATGTCACACATGGTTTATAACTACTTTTTGACTTTACATAGTAAATAAATAAAAGTGAGGAGTGGTATATTAATAATAAGAAATATATAAATAGCTTATTGTGCTTGTATTACAATCTGTGTATAAATATACTACTTCTGAAAAATTCATACATTAATCTTCAAGAGAACTACAATAAAAAATATTTGAAACATAAGACGAACTTTTTCCCCAATATCTTCTTTCAACTAGTGGTGCTACAGAATGGCACAGACTTTCTTGTACTAGTTTTCTAATTTCGGTCAGGGCTAACTATTCGACTTGCTACTTCCTCTTGCCAGCTGTCATCAATCGCCGCTCAAAGTACTTTTTTTTTCCCCCCCTCAACTTTTCAGTTTCCTAATAGTAGAACTGAAATATTACTTTAAGAAAATTAAAGTAACCTCATCCTAAATTGAAAGTTTCATTGAAAAATTTGGAGCTGTTTTTAAGAAAATGGTGATTAAGCGTTACTGTAAATGCGGAATTTGAAGCTCTTTCTCACAGAAATTTTTTGAGTTTTTGAAAAACTTCATTGGAAATCACTTGAAGCATTTTAACTCACTAATGCACAGTGTTTACAAATTGCTAGAAATGTGCATATTAACGGCGTGAGGGATATTTAAAAAAAATTACATTTATGTAATTTTTGAACAAACAAAAGAATACACCAAAATGCACGTTACATCATATTCAAGTGTAATAAGCACTATCCAAACGAAAAATTTGGTTCCATTTTTGAGAAAATGGTATTTGAGCATTTCTTTTAATGCAGAATTTTGAGTTAATTTTCACAGAAAACTGTTGAGTTTTCGAGAAACTTTAACGTCATTATTTAAAGCACATGTACTCATAAATATAATAATGTGATCAAATTGCTGTTAATGTAAATATTAACAACATGATAAACAAGTAAAAAAAATTACATTTTTTAATTTTCGAAAAAAACAAAAGAATAGAACAATATGGCATTAATGTTATCGTATAGGGTACATTTGACACTATCACTCTCAAAAATTGAAAGAAAAAATTTCAAACTGTTTTTGACATTTTTTTTATAAATTGTATTAATTTCAAGCATAAATTATGCGAAAACTACTTGTTAAAACAAAAAATTGTTCATGACCTTGTTTAAAAATCTAATTTTTTTGAAGAGGTTTTATTTAAAAATCTAGTGGTGATACAGAATGGCACAGACTTTCTTGTAGTATTAAACAGTGCAATTAGCACAATCCATTGCAATTGTACAAAGAAAAAATTTGGAGCCATTTTTGAGAAAATGACTTTTGATCATTTCTGAAAATGTGGAATTTCGTGTTCATTTTAACAGAAAACTTCATTTTTCAAGAAACTTCATACAACATTATTTAAAGATCATGTACTCAGAAGTATAATGTGAAGAAATTTCCTCTAATGTAAATATTATCGACGTGAGTCTAGGAAAAAAAATTAAATTTTTGTAATTTTTCAAAGAACATAGGAATCGAGGAAAATGGCATTTATGTCAGAGTACATTCAGTACTATCCCTACCAAAAGTTTAAAGACAGAATTGGAGTCGTTGTCGAGAAAATCTTGTTATGTTATTTTTCATAATTGTACTTATTGCATGTAATATTGTGCAAAAAAGTTTTAAGATTTCAAAAAAATACACATGAATTTAATGAAAGAAGTAACAACTCAGAAAAAAATGTATTTGAAGAAAAATTCAGGATCTACAATTTTGTAGTTGTAGGAAGACACCGAAAAAATTTCAAACTTTTTAATTCAAGTAATACTTAGTTACTAACTACTAGTTAAATACTAAGGACCTATACCATCTTTATAAGTGTATTTTACTCTAGTCTTTCAAAAAATTTAAAGAAACATTTGGAGCCATTTTTGAGACAAAAAAAATGTCCCTAGGGCTTTGTGTAAAGTACCCTCAAAAAAAGCCAGATTAACCAGGGAATATCTATTTTGGAAAAAATCCTACGTATGGGTTAGGCTCTAGTAGTGTTCATAGACAGATGGACGGAAGGACTGACAGACAGATGAACGGATAGACAGACAGACAGACGGATGGATGGACAGACAGATAGTTGGACGGATGATTGAAAAGAAAACAATTTTTTCAGTATCAGGAGACCCCAAAATGTGTATTTTCATTGAAATCTCGAAGTCAAATTTTTGCAGTATTACATAACTTTCTCTATACTATGTATATTACTCCATATATAGGTATGTGTACGAGAAAGTAATAATATGGGTCAATTACAGCTTCTCTTCTAATGTAAGAGAACCAAACAGTTTTTGTGTTTCAGTTAAACTACTTTTCACTTTCTTCATTTTCTTTCACAGTGCCAAACAACCAAAAAATCTAAATACACTAACAAACCCAGTAAAAGCACTCAATCAGGGCACGCACAATGCACCGTAGAGAAATTAATTATGTTTATGTCTACCTAAACGCATACAGTTCATGATGATGATGTATTGGGAAGGGGCAGAACACTTGTTTGAAATAAGGAAATAAAATACCCTAGGGCTTTTGTTTTTTATGGCACCCCTGGATGGAAGGGGAGCTAAAATTTTAGAGGATGACCTGGAATGGGAGGGGTATCAGAAAAAAACAAAACCAATGACACATATGAAGATGGAAGTAACAAAAATGTTGACAATGATTTTAAGGAACAAGAAAATAGTGAAAACTCAGACAAAAAGTTTTAACATTCTCACCAAGACAATTTTCTAGTGAATTAGACAATTAGCCATTTTATTTTGACTAAATAGTAACAATTTGTTAAAAAAAAATACTCAACGTTCTCTTCAAAATCAGAGAGTTGTTTTGTATTCAGGAAAGTTCAGTAGACCTCTTTTTGCAAATATTTCAAATTAAATTACATATATATCAAATAGTAAATTTAAATTTTCATAGATGTCAATATTTTGTGCACCTGTGCTTTGAGCTACCAGAAGAGATAAATTTCTTTAACTCTTGCAGAAGGTCCATAAAGATCTAATTTGTAGATTACTGCTTAAAAAACATAACTCTGAAATACAGGTTTTAAGGGGCATACAGTGAGTTGTGTGCAATGATAATAAATGTTGCAGATTGCATTTGCCCTTACCAATATCTTTGTAACAATCTACAAAATTCCATATTCTTCATCTTAAAATCAGTTTGATGCACTCATGGAGAGTAATTTCTTATCAAACAGTACAACAATTCCAGAGTTTTATGTCAATGGCTTCTTATAAGTGATAAAAGAAACAGCTTTTCTTAGCATATTATATATAGAGGCAACTTTCTATACTTACCAGAATCTCTCTTTGGTGACTCTTTCTGTGTAGTATTAGGTAATTGATCTCTTTCTGCTCTAGAATGTTTGGATTTTGATTTTGGAAAATTCTTACTAATATCTGGCGATGAGTTTTGACTAACTGTAACTGATTTCTTTAACTCATTTAGGGATTTTTCTCTTGATCTGTTTTCTGACCTTTGTTTATGTTCTTTGAATCTACTCTTTTGTTTACGATGGTAAGAGTTATTTATTAATTCCCCAAGAGTATCAGTCTTTGAATGAACGAATATTTGATCAGATGTAGGAAAATTACTCTTATTAGATAATGAGTCTTCATGATGACTGTGCTTATGATGCCGACTGCAAGTGTGATGGTAATTACAATGGTGTTGATGGTTATTATGATGGTGATGTCGATGACATTTTTTTTTGAGAGAATGTCTTGATTCTCCATATGAATTTTCCATTACTGTATTGTCTTCAAGAAAGTCACTTATAGTTTGTTTTTCTGGTAAAAGTTTTGTTTTTTCAGTGCGATATAACGCAGACTTCTTAGATGTACAAGATAAGGTTTCTTGTTTGTGTGTTCGTTTTCGTTTATATTCTTTCTTTCCAGAATCAGAAGCATGCACACTAAGTTGAGATATAATATTTACACTGTTTGTAATTCCATTTAAAATTCCTTGAATGGTCTATATAGGAAGAAAAAAGGGGTAAAAATGGTAGAATTAATCACACAAAAAGGTATACATTCAAGTATGTAAAGGCAGATGTGTGAAAATCATTTTCATATTTTCATTTACAGTTTAAGTTATGTGGAAGGGAAAACAAGTTGCATACGTTATGTGCTAATTTTTTTCCCCCCCTCAAAAGATTAACTCTTTTCACACATTGTTTAGAACCTGCACTACCGGCAATACATCTTGAAGGAAACAGTATTTCAAAACAATCAAAAGATATGAAATTTTACACTGAAAAAATAACACAGGACCATAGCTTTTTGGCTATAAATATTTTAGCAAACATACACCACATTTTATTTGGAGAGGGTGCAGAAAAGATGCGTTCTAGAAATAAAATATATTAAAACCATAGTAGTACGAACATGATTGTTGGATGACTTTTAATTAGAGAATAAAGAATTACTGGTCTTATAATAACAAAGGGGGAAACAAGTGAACCAGGCCTCAGGTTAAATTTTTGGACTCCCACTACCATTGGATTACACTCAAAATAAGTAATATAATTAAACTTTGTTAACTTTCCTAAATTCTGTGTATAAAATTTAAGGACTTTTCACCAATTTCAGAGGATTATATTAGTGTGACATCTCTACATGAATCACTAAATATTCTTTTCAAAAACTTTTTTAAGCTAAAATAGATTTGTAAAATTTTCTATTAATGCTTTAATATTAACTCAATGTTTAGTTTAATACTCAATCTCAAGAAATGTGCTTCTTTTTATGTCAAGAAGTCAAAGAAATTCAAATTACCTCAACAGGATTCATTCCATTGCTTGTTTCTAAATCTAGAACAGAATCCATGGATCCATTGAGATCAATGCTACCATTAAATGGTTTTACATTGTTATCTGTATCAGAGTTGGCATCTGTGTAGTCATTTAATGATTTCTCATAATTGTCTCCAGTAGAGTCATTTTCTATTGACTGAAGTAAATTATTATCACAGTTTGATTTGTTTGGAACTAAGTTAATACTTTTTGTATCAAAAGAATGCTCTGAAGGACCAATCACCAATGACTGGAAATGATCGTGATTGGAAGTATTATGGCAATGATTCTCCATATCATTATTAACGGTGAGTTCCGGAGATGAAGCGCCGTGAGTTAATTCCTTACATACATCATTACATTCTTGAAAATTACAATCAGATATTAAAGGACATTTAAAATCTACAGCAGATTGAAGTGTAGATGATGCTACACATTTATCTTCCATTATTGTTGGTGAAATAACTTGAGCATGTTCCTCTATCTGTCTTTCAACAAAGGAAGAGTCAGACTCAGGACTGAAGATTGATTCTTCATAATCGTTACCATTTTCAAGTTCAGTTTGGTACTGACTGAACCTCTGCAAAAAACAACAACAAAAAACAAAATGTGGTTGCAAATCATCAAATCTAATTTATAAATAAACTTTCAAGAACTTTTTTCATATATAAAATAATTACATCTTGGTATAGGGTTCTCATAAATTCAAGTTGTTGTTTCAGTGTGTCACATCTTACTTCTGCACTCTCCACTTGATGTTCCAATTCTATAAAATAGAAGAAAATTTAGAATCTAGTTTTGAAATAAAATGTTATTTTTGGCATCTTCATGATCAACTCCTGAAGGATAGACATAAGAGATGTCTTTAATCCAGATGTAGTGTCACAATTGTAAGTACCTATTGTTACCCTTAAAATACACATTATATTATTTATAAATTTTAATCTGACATGAGTATGCTATACATCCACCAGTCAGGGAAGAATAAATTTCCACTTCCAAGCAACCTTAGCAGAAGAAAAATAAAAGTACTTATGAATTAGAACTTCTATGCAATTTTGGGAGGTAAGTAAAAAAGATTCAAACGATTTGATAAAATGAAAAGTACGATAAGTTTCTTAAAGTGTTACAAGCAAAAACCTTGGAAGAACAAGGTTTTTGCTTATACATGAGGTACAAGCTGACAGACTTTACAAACTGACATACAACTATGTCAGTTTGCCTCACAGTCATAATAGACATTTTCTTCTCACCTCTTGACACTCTACCATTAGTAATCATGGTGTGTGTTGGTGTGATATGTATGTACATGTGTTCCTCAAAATCTAGGAGGTGTCCACTTATAGGAATATGTAGCTTTGGTTCTTTGTTTGTTTTTTTCTCTTCTGGTAGTTGCAAGGTATGGTAAATACATTGTGTTATTTACTTCTAAATTTATTTCATTTCAACTGTATCAAGATAGAGTAGCCTTTTAGTTATTTAACATTTTTTTGCGGCCTTGTAATTTTTCTTGTTTTTTCTCATCTAGTATAATAGCCCTAATGATGGAAATATAGGTATTTTCCAAAACATTGGCAAACAAGCATATAGTGAAAAATTTTTTCTCCACTGACTAAGCCTTCACTATATTAGAAGAAAAGGTGAGTATGTAGATTCCACTATTTTGAACTAGGTTTTTATCTTTAATAAACCGTTTATCTATTGAAATTTGTAGTTTAAGTAAAATTGGAAAAGTATTTACACTGAAGAAGAAATGGAGAAAAGTAGAAAATTACTGAGATTACAATTTAAAATTATCAAATTTCTCTTACATCATCCCAAAACCACAAGTATTATCAAGATTGATTGTTTGAATTTCAAGCAACTATTTACATTGTGAAATTTATTAACCCATTAGTGCCCAGTATTACCATCTGGTAACAAAAATTCCAGCAACAGCACAGTGGTGTTGTTTTAATTTCTGTGCAGTAATTTACAAATTTTTATTCTTCATAGACGAGGACATCCTAAAAGACTCATATATGCAAGTTTTTGCATTCCTGAATGCCAGATGTCAATTTAGCTGTGATCACTACGGCATTATTCACTCCTGGCCAGGGTGTGCATATGACTTGCATCAGTTCAAATCTTCATCTAAAACCATGCTTAGCTACCATATGCCTGTTGTTAAGTTGAAGGGAGAGACCAGTGTAAAGCAAATAATGGTTGGACCGCACCGAAGTTGACAGGGCATGTGCAGTTAAGTTCTACATTAAATTACACAATCACACTAAAATATCAAGGACAAAAACATCAAATGTGGCCTGTAAGAGGATAAACAGGGAAATTAAAATGACGATTGATCAGATGTTAAATTATTTAAACATTTAACTTCATTGAGAAACATATTAAATGCCTCAACTAAACTATTAAAATTTTAAGGGGCCTTTGTTTAAAATCAGAAAAAGGCAAGTAATGTAATGTTGTTTTGGAACAGTAGTAACAACAACAACATTATGAAATACTTGATAACGAAGCACACAAACGAAAGCTGCTCTTACAAGTAATTTAAATAACTTTTGCTCTGAACTTCACGGTTGTGTTTTCTATGGTAAAATGGAGATGTGCTGGTAAATTTTCCAGCAACAGAATGTTTTATTTTGTTCTATAAAAGACTAAAAATTTAAAAACTAGTGGTACTGAAATGCAGATCTGGAACCAGTTCAACTTAAAAAAAGATTTTAGATATATAAAATTATTCAATATTATAATTGGCTCTTCAAAGAAAAATATTACTTTATTTTTTAAGGAAAACCTATAAACTACATAATATTAAAAACGAGTTTTCACACACCCATTAAGTAATTTGGTTAATCTTAGGTTATGTACATTTGTGTGAGGAGTATTATTGTTCAAAATAATAATTACCAGATAGATGGTCATTACTTTGATTTCTCATAATTTTTTCACTATCTGCATTGTTTGTCGTGAAAGAGAGGTCGGAAACATCATCATTGTCAAGACAACCATCTTCAGTATCTGAAATGAGAATTCAGAAGAAAATAAAAATTGTTTAACAAAATTTAATTCAATCATGTGAAGGATCTGAATTACCGTTTTTTCTGTTAGGATTCATATTTAAAACAATTCACTTCATGAATATTATCAATCAATTTCCTCAATTATATTGCAGCTTTTAAATTCACATCTTCAATAAATACGTTTGCAGCACTCAATAAATTATTATTATTTTTTTATATTTAATTTATAACTTCTAGATATATCAACCCTCAAATAACAAGAAAAATAAAAGGTCTCAAAATTTTGTAACTAGACCTTCCCCTCATTTCCCACATAGAAACTATGGAAACATTTTCCATTGAAATTAGAATTCCATTGTTTACACTCTCCACAAGACCAATGAGTAAACAATATTATTACGCATCTTTATGATACAATGTATTTCTGCTGTACAAAACAGCTTTTACCAATATGCACGAAGTTCATTTTTCCCGCGAATGCATTCATTTTGATCGTTGGAAGGTAGTGACGTCAACAGGAGCATGGTTGCCATATTCGCATATCCGGATGTTTACATCTCGGACGTCGCATTTGAAGACATATGAAGTAACTCTAATAACAAATTAGAATAGTACTTTGGAATATGTCTGCTCTTTTTGCATGCTCAAGGTGCTTTTCAAGACACCCTTTTGAGGAGTTATCAGCAGGGCAACAGTTATGTAAGGTAGGTTAGATCATTCTATAATAGTAGTGATGAGGTTACGATAGCTTTAAAAACATTAAAAGAAGCCGGGTGAGTATATTAACTATATTTACAACCTTCATTTAAATAAGAGCTATGTTGTAGAGTTAGGGACAACGTAGCCTCTGTTTTCCTGTTTTTGTTAGTGGAAGATATTTGTTATTTTTTGTGTGTATAACCTTAAAATTACTTCGATTCTTTTCATTCCAGGAATGCCGCGGAGCTTTTCCTGTAGTCAAGTGTACTTACTGCCGATCGGAATTCCAGCAAACTAAGTTAGTAAAAACATTCGGTTTTGAAAATATTTTTAACCAACGCATTGTGAAGTGTAATTTCTTCCTCACAGAATTTATTGAAAATGTTTGCAATGTTTTAACAAATTACTGCTATTACAATTAGAAAACTTACAATAATTCAATTGTAATAATAATTATTCATTAGTGTTTACACAGTTAACTTATTTGAAGATTACAAGTCGTACTCGATTATTGGAAGGTCTTCATATATTCATACAGAAAAATTTTTGTTTTTTAGTAAAGGCAGCCCAAGTGCAATCTGCAAAAAATGTGAAGCTAATGTTAAACAATTTGGGAAGCCCACAGCTTGTGAGTATTGTAACATAATTGCTGCGTTTATTGGCAACAAATGCCAGCGTTGTACTAATTCGGAAAAAAAATATGGCCCACCTGTTACTTGTGAGCAATGCAAACAGAAGTGCGCTTTTGATAGGAAAGATGAAGATAAAAAGGTAAATATTAGCAGCATTAATTGATTTTACAATTTTATTATGAATGTTCCTCTAATAGAAAAATTTTTGTTTCAGGTTGATGGAAAATTACTTTGTTGGCTCTGTACCTTGTCTTACAAAAGGGCTCTGGCAAAAACAAAACAAACAGATGCAGAAAGACGTGCGCATCTTAAACTTATGGCTCAGAGGTCTTCTAAAGGCAAAGATGTATCAAAGTAAGCCATTTATAATATGTTTATTTTAAAAAATGAGATTAAAATACACTCGTAGAGCTTTGTGAGCAGAGGTGGGAGTGTAGGGGGGAAGGAGAGTGTACGTTTTGATTCACTTGACGTAAAATTACAAAAAGCACTTGCATGGAATTGAATAACGCTTACATACTTAGCACTTGGGTCTTTGAGACACCTCCAATAAAGTATCTAGCAATTCTATATCACACAAGTGAAACCTCTGCAAATCATTGTGTACTTCACTAGCATTTTTATGTCAAATTACTTTTATGGGTAAGTATGTGATGTATGTGATCTATGTGATTTGAAATTGAGGACAAGGCATGGGTTTTTGGCCCTTGAAATTAACATAAAACATCCTTGATTGCAACACATAATTACCAACCATTTTAGCAATAAAACGTTAAGTACAAAAATTCACATCATGAAACCACCAAATGTTAAATATGGATATCTTTTATTAGTTTTTGGAAAGCACTAACTTCTTAACTTGAAAAATAGTTATATTTCACTAAAAATATGCTATTTCAAATTTTCATAATTTTTCACAGTGAATAACACTGTTCATGGCAGATATGACTACCCTGGCAATCAAAAGGTTTCTCTCAAAACATAAATTCCCCTCATCCCTGTGGATTTCTCCTTTGCCTGAGCAGTGCGAACTCCCTGTGTACACAACTTCCCTAAGTTGTAATGTATTCTATGTTTCAAGCTAAAATGAATATAAATTATGTATAGAAACATACAGAATAAACGGTATGTGTGTGTTGAATGAATGAATCTGGTGAAAACAATTTGTTACTTGTACTCTGTTTTAGGCACAAAAGCCACAGCAAACGGCCTCATCGAGTTGATGTTACTAAACTCAGCCAAACTGCAACTGCACAGGATGGAACTGATGGTACTCCTCCTCCTAAAGTGGCTCGTGCCTCTGGTAATAATAGAGGGGATCCTCCAGACCCGAATTCTTCTGATCATGTGGTTGCCATGACGCAACTGAAAGAGCAGATTGCTTCTCTTCAAAAACTTCTTAACCAGAAAGATGCCCAATTATTGTCCAAGGACAAAATGGTAAGTTTTGAATGTTCACATAAGATTTTTTTGTTTCTTTTTTAAGCACTTGTAGGTCAAGATCAATCATTTTGCACAGTAGGCACTTGTTAAACATTCTATTCTAATAAGGGGCTAAGTAAACTAATGTATGTTATTTATAATAAATTCAATAATTGAAGACTGGACATCACTAACAGGCTACCTGCCAAAATAAAATTTGAATTAGACCAGTAAAATCAAGGTAAGTGCCATTGTCAACAATCAATAAAGCAGTCAAATTTTTATAACCATTATACTAGAGTAAACAAGGCCCGTCAGTCGATGTGAAGTATATGCTGGGCCACTGGCAATGCTCAGATGAGTTATGTGTCACCAGCTTTAAGTGCTGATTGTGAGAGTTTTCAAAAACCTTTCCCACAAATTTTATTCCATCAACCAAGCACTGAAACACGCTCCAAAAGTGACTTGCTATAAGGAGTGATGTTGCCAGAACCTGGTGAGAGAACCACAAAAATCACTCCACAGAAAAACTGAGAAAATGATAGAAGTAAAGAAAATAGACATTATTAACTCCCTACTAGTCATGAATGTGTGTTCAATGGAGCTTGAATAAATTCTATCTCTGCTTCTTTTATGCCATAGTTGGATGTCATATGTTGTGTGTCTATGCTGGAAACAAGACTGGGGCATGCAATTTTGTTGCACCAGAGTGAGTGGCCGAGGTGGAAATAAAATTTCTTCAGAAATCCTAAATTTACGAGAGAATGAACACTTACTGTCTGGGCTCTAACTGTACTGCTGTAAATTTTGACAGAAAAAAAATAAGATGTTGGTATTTCTTTGGACTTTATTTTTTTATGATTACGGGCAAGTATGATGAGACAAACACATTTTTGGTCTCTGGCCATTAATTTTTGTCATGGGATAGATTTTGCCTGGATTGAGAAACAAAAGTGGAAAAAAAAAGTGTCAAGTTTGAAAGGACCTGATTAAACTTGCAGTGACAGCAAACTGCTCCTTTAAGGTTACTTGCTCCAACCTGAAGACTTCTTTGATTTTAGACAGAGTCAATTCATACATCAATCTACAAAACTTAAGTATTTCCAAATGCAGTTGAATTGGAGTTGGAAAATCTGGAGTTGTCAAACTAAGAACAAGCAATAAACCTATAAAATGAAACACTAGCAAGGTTCTCAAGAACAGGGTTGTTTCTTGGTTTTACCATCATATGATGGTGACAAAACTACTTGTTAATTGAGATGAAGAGAGATCTGCAACATGCTGTTGTCTTCGAAAAATTAATCTATTAAATTGCTTTGTATTCTTTAAAAGTAAAGAAGAATTATCCAATTTTTTGGTGATAAAGACCCATAAATAAGATTTTCTGTTGAAAAATTGCTGATTTTTGCTGTAGCATTACAATAGTTCCTCTATACTATGTAGTAAGCAAGAAAGTTAAAATAAGTGATCTAAATAAATGTACAATTTTATTATTGTAAAAAACTGTTGAAATGACCCAAAAACTTGACATTTCATTACCATTTACTATGCTTTTGCCAATAAGATATGACACTTGGTAAGTTGTTTGTTTTTCTGAATAAAATATAATTTTCCATTGATAAGAGGAAGGGAAGTCAGAAGAATTTGCATAAGTAATATGAATCTTTCCCCAAATAATTAATTTAAAAATTTGGTTCAGTTTTTCTTCAACAAAACAAAAAAAAATTAATAACTTAAAATTAACTTTTTGTCACTTAGCCCATTAATGATGTCCAGTCTAAAATTATTAACTTAGTTTCCTAAATTCTTTATGAACGTAACTCTTTTTTGACAGTCATGGAAGGATGCATTTATTGGTGAAAGAAATGAGTGTTCATATTACCCATCCTTGATGTGAAAAATATAATTACTGATCAAAATTTTACTACTATTTCAAAATGTTATTTATATTGAATATTTCTTGTGAGCAGCTGTTACAACAGATTCATGTATGTCAACTAATAAAATAATGAGACAGGTGAGCTGTAAATGACATTGTACTGGTTTGTTGTCAGTATGACATTGTGATTTGTTGATAAAAAGTGTAGAAAGTATTTTGTTGGGGTGTTTATTTGACATCCTTTTCTTTCTTAAATGCTCTGTTATAACTTGTTTATTGTAATAAAGAAGAGAGACTATTAGCAGACACTGTGATAAATTTAAATTGTTATTTCTACTTTTTCTAGGAATCCATGGCTTCAAATCTTAAGATTTTATGATTTTTTTTATTGTCATGAATGAATTTACACTACTCATTAGGAATTAGAGTTTTATGTTAAGGAAAGGGATTGCTCTAAAACCATTATCTGTGTCATTGAAAATACAAATTGTGTAATACTTGAAATACAATTTTGAATCTAGATAACTGAGCTGAAAGCCAAGCACTTCACTGTTGAACAAGAATTGCGTGGGAAAATGAAGAATTTGCAAAAGGATTATGACAAGAAGTGTGAAGAATTGTCATTGAAAGTGAAAACGTTGCAGAAAGAAGTTGCTACTCTATCTAAATCTGGCAAGAAACAACATCTTGTTGCCCGTGATTTAGCAAGTGGAACTGGTAGTGGTAGTGGCACTGATAGCCCTTCTTTGGCGTAGTAATACTTGAATTCTAAGTGGCATTTTGTCTTGAATTAGCCTGCCATTTCTAATTTTAGAAAACCATTGCCTTTGTTGGATGTCCATTTTCCGTATGATTTAAAGTTGATTGCTTTAGTTCATATTATATCCAATTTGGGCTTTCATGGGATAAAAAATACGATATGTTAATGTGGATTGGTAATATTTTTCATTGTTGCAAGACCAGATTCTTAAACTTCTAATTTATGATCTGCTGCAGTTAGAAAACAAGATATATTTTTCTGGATGAAAACTTCCTGTACATTATTTCAGCTATAACAAACGATGTATGTTAAGAGGAAGTTTGAATGAGTTCATTTCAAAATTGGGTAAATATTTCTTTTTGCCTCACAGGATGTTTTTCCAGAAGAATACAAGTCTTTCTGCAGAATTAATTTTTTAACTTTATTACAGTATAGTTGCAGATTTTGTGAAAATATGCTTTATCTTTGAGTGACTGAAATTATTTACTTGTCAAAATAATCAGATATAAAAAAAATATTTTATTGAGAAGTTCATAATTTATTCTTGATATAGTAAAAGGCTGTGTTGCTGTTCATTCCCAGAAGTGTAGAAATGTTAGGTATTTCACTTTTCATAAAATAATTTCAGTTACTTGGATATGGTTATTATTTTATCAGTTGGGTTTTGAATTCTTTCAAAGACAATGGATTTCTGGAACCTATATTCTATATGGTGAACTTGTAAAAATAATTCCTAAAATCAGGTCTTTTCAATTTACAATGAAAGATCTTCGATTAATGGAAAGATTCCACATTCTCCCATAAACCCTATAGACACATGAACAGGAAAATTGAGCAAAATATTTTTATAACATGACTAGTGGTGTAACAAAATGTCTTTGGCTACCAAAATAGTGTTTCCATTTGTACAAAACAAAATCGAACCCACCAGCTTCAAAACAAATTTTGTGATGATATTTTTTTGTAGAAGATTCCTACTGTAAGTTCGACTGTGGTCAATTCAAATTTTCTTTTAAATTTGATATGGATTTATGTTTATCTGTAATAGGAGCAGAACAGAACTGCTGTTATACAGTTTTGATTCAAACTTGACTTGATTTTTAAAAAACTCAAAACTTTTACTCGTGTAACACTCCAGAACTGTGCTAATCCAACTATTATAACTTTAGTAGTTTCTTCTTTGTATTCTTTTTAGTTGTTTTTCTTTCTAGAGTTCCTTGCTTCCATTAAAATAATTATGTACTATCTGCCCTTTAATTTTCTGGAGAAGCTGCTGTCGTAGAAGAATATTCTTCCATGCAGCATTATTCTGTGAATACCCCTACAAATTACTTTGCACATATATTGAAGTAGCTCTAATTTTTCTGTTGTATCAAGGGACTTATTGTCTCCAATCATATGTGAATGTCATAACTGTTATACTCTTTCTAGTTTTCGTTACACAATTTTAATTCACTAGATATAAAGCATATTATTTATTAGAAGGAGATTCAATTGTTTTGTGTGTATGTGTGAATGATAGTTAAGTTTGGAAAAATTCTGTATATTAACAGTTTCATATTATATTCAACATAGACTGAATAGATTGTCCTGTGAATAAGAAAGACAAAGATGTAACATTAATTGTGTATCCTTGGTGACACTGAGAAGTTTTTGTCTTATATGAATGTACACTTGTTTTAATCACAGTTTTGAATTTTAGGAACAGCTTAAACTACAATGAACCAAATTATTACAGTTGTGTAAGTAATCCTCCCTTATATATATATATGTCATTCCTGTGCCAGTTAATGGGGCTTTTAGTGCGGTAATGCAACTGTGTGAAAATATTAAGGACATGAGGGCTCTCGTATTTTCATAATTTGCTATGAAAATTTGGTAGGTTTTGAATTTGTTTTCGAATTGTTTACCTTTGGCCCTTCAGAAAACTTATTCACACAGTCTTGTTATCTCTTATACATAAAAAGTGTACATAGGATATGCTTGGGGGAGGTATTTCCTTTAATAATGAATGATGTGGTGTGTGTGGGAGTAAAAAACTTGGTACAGATTCAGACATTTTATGTGTGAGCAGTGTTCATTACAAGGATGATGCATGCAAGTGTATAGATTTTGTAAACTGAGAAATATTTAATAATATACTAGTTCAATTTTAATCCACTTCATATTAGCAAATAAATGTTATATAAAATAAACAAATGGTATTTAAGAGTTAATTTTGCATTTCTATTTGGAAGATATGGTCATGATCAATTTTGGGAGAGGCTATTTTTACTTAATGAACAAGTAGATTTTATTGATTTTTTAATTGGTAGTGCAGTCTAATATGATAGTAGTATTTGCTGTGCTGTATTTCACATCAGTTGCAAATCTGAACATTCATTGCAATGCCTTGTGAATGATAATGCTGCCTATTTTTTTAATTTAAAGATTTGTGTGTGATTTATACAATTAAAAAGAACAAATTCTGTACATATTGTAGAATATGTTCATTATTGTCATAGTGTGTACCATCATCTCACATCTTTGTACACATGTTATACAGATATGGTATTGTCGTTGTTATTCTTATTTATTTTGGATTCTGTGTAATAATTTACATCATGTAATTTGTAAGTTGAATGATATCAAAGAGAACAATAAATTAATGAAAGTAAGAAAAATAAAGGTTAACATTCCATAAAATCTAATGTGCAGTGAATTGGCATTTCTACTAACCACTCACTCATTTTCTAGTTACTGTCCTGAAAACTGAAACAAATGATTTCTTAATGTAATATACTTTTACTTACCCTGGTAATATTATTTTTTGTATTACAAAAACAGTAATAAATTTTTTATGATTTAATTAGAACTAGCTCTAGAAAAACCTTTGTAATAGTTACTTGTGAAATAAGTATGGTTTCTCAAGGGAGGGGAGGGATGGGAGGAAAGTCGTCCTCCACACATTTTCTTCTGAATGTAATTACCAAATAAATTATTTGCTTTGATGTTTCAAGAAAAGTAAAATTTTTTATTTGAGGAAATTTACTGCGATAGAGATTTAAACAACACCTACTTTTAAGCGATGCAAGATCAATTCAAAATCACTCGAGGAATCAGGATGCAGCCCTTACAGGGAATACCCAATAAACTGCACGGAGAGATGCATTGCTAGAAGTGTGGAAAGAGGCTGATGAGTCTTGTGCCCACACACTATAAGCAGGTCATTCAATGTCTTGAAATACCTTGTGCCGCAAGCTGAAGAGGTCATGACTGCAGTTTGCCATGAGGTTAGCTGTGACTCCTATATATAGTTTTATTGAATGCTCTTGTGTAATTTTAATCTGTAAAATCCTGTTGTCGCAGTGATAAATTCTCAGTTTAATAAGTTGGATTTGCCCAAAGAGATACACATTATTGCTTTAACATAAAAAAGGGTGTTGGAAATGGGGTAACTTTGTCAACCATGTTAAACCCACGTGAAAATCACAAAAAAACAAGGAAGAATGGGTTTTTACATTATAAAAACACTTTAAACGTTAGTACCAAAGAGGGTGGGAAAAACATGATTTTTAGAATTAAAAAATTGATTTTTTTAAAAGAATATAGCCAAATAAGGAGGTGAGAAAGTGCCCCCAAACCAAATCAATAATTGTGATACTCATGACAATAAAAAAATGCTGTAAATACCCAAGAATCAGCATCCTGGGGCAATCTGTTGCAGAGATGCAACAAGAAACGTGTTTTTCATGTTTTATTTTTTTTCTCTACTTTGGTTGCATGTATCAGGCTGAAAAAAATTGCAGAGATGGGGGGAAATAGCTGAATTTGAAGGTGTTTTTGTCAGCCGATTCATCAGATTCGAGTAGGAAAAAAAATTGATTTTCAACATGATAACATTTGAGTACTATCTCAGTTGTTTTTTTCCCTGCAACGTATGACAACATTCTGTAACATGTATTTTTTTATTCAATTTGGACAGTAGTGAAAGAAAATAAAACCAACTTTATCAGTTCAAAAATTTGAAATTCGTTCCAAAATGTGATAAACAAAATATTCAGCAATATTTAAACTATTAAATATCTATATTAATCAGAAGTTTCACTTTCAGCATAATATGCAACTTTTTGCTGAAAAATGTTGGATATTATGTGGAAAGTATTTATATTATCCAAATAAAATCATCAAACCTCTTTGTTTTTAGATTTATGTATTGTTTCTAATACAAATCAAATTACTCAATTTTACTCATTTACGTTTATATTATAAATAAAATTACTCAGTTTTCCCTGTTATTGATAAACTTCTTGCATAGACAAGAAGATGATGTCTGCACTTTTCCTCGAAAGCGCGGATGGTTGGCCGGTAGATGAAGGTTTGCACATTTATAGTTTGGAACTCGTGTTGATTATGCTAGTTTCAATTAGGGGAATAGAGAAGGATGTTGGTTGGGAGGGCGAGGTAGGTGGAAAAAGCACGAGACAAAAAAAAAATTACAAAAAAATGTTTTTCGTGGCACCTCAATCATCTTGATTGCCACCGTATGCGGAGGGTTGCAAATGTTGGCCTTGTTCGAATCTAGCGAGGTAGATGTAACGTCATCATCGTTCTCCACGTCAGTTGCAATAATAGTATGGTCTGGTTGGGTAACTGTCCCTACGTGTAATGGGAAATTTATTGAAAATATATTTCCTGGAGATGCATAGTTGACAGCAGGAATGGAAGGCAGATCCAGTAGTTTTGCCTCTTTTTAGTGGGTGAAGGGATAGCGTCTTCCTCGTCATGATAAATTACCATAATGGTGAGGTCCGGTCGGTGTATGTTGGTCGGGTAGAAACAGGTCATGATATCTTCAATTGTAATTACCACATAGGGAGAGATTTTAACTTCTTGTTTCACTGGATCTCTAAATTTCGGTGTCTAGCTTTTTTGCGGTGCCCTTACATTCTAGATCATGTTTATCAGCTCCTAATGAACTAGTATTGTACTTATTTTTAGTACTATTTGTATCCTATTTCCTTAGTTTTTTTATCACTTTAACATTGTGTTCTAACACTTTCTCCTCAGGTCTAAATGAATTGGCATTGTACTCTTTCTTAACATAATTTAAATATTAATCCTTATCTAGTTTCCCACCAGGGACATCATATTGTAGCACTAGATGGCCGGTTCCCAATGAACTGGATTGTACTTCTTAATATAATTTAAATCTAATCCCTTATCTTGCCTCCCACTGGGTTCATTATATCGTAACACTGAGTGTCCAGTTCCCAATGAACTGTATTTATTATAAATATATTTTAAATTTAGTTCCTTAGCTCTATCGGTGCTGCGCTCCTCAGTTCCTAATGAACTGGAGTTATACTTATTGTACCTATGATCTAACTTTTGTTCTTCAACTTCTATATTAATATGTACGCTATTATTATCTAAACATTGTTGGAATTTGGGCTCGTACTTGTCATCGAGACAGGTTTCATCTTTCGTAACTACCTTTTAGTGTAGTATCTCTTCTAGATGTCGCGTATTAACTGGAATCAATCCTGTAACATTATTTTTTATGACTGTTACTTTTTTTCACTGTGTTGCAGTGCTTCCCTGTCCGTGCCACTCTGTTTTTTGAATTTGCATATACTGCTTTCTCGATCGTTGCACCTTGCGCGAACGATTGTGATGTCGCTGAGTAGGCGGCAAGCTGTCTGTGCGCATGCGCAGGTGCGTTGCCCCCAAGGAGTCGCTGACACCGAACTGCCTTCGGTTGGAAAATTAATGGCTTCATTTAAAAAAGGTGGGGTGGAGGCTTGATAATTCGTGACCTGAGTGTAGGGGGCATCACCGGCAGTTTCGTTTCGTACTTCCTAAACTGTTGAGATGGCGGCGCCACGGTGTAAGAAATATATTTTACACCGTGGCGGCGCGCATATGCTGACCGGGTCTATGCAACCACAATCTACACCAATTGCTATTGCATTTTGAAAATTTCGAGTTTAGATACCAAAATAAAATTAAAAACAAAAAAGAAGGAAAAATAAAACAATTAGAAATTAAATCAAAATTTTAAAATAATCCGTTGAGGTTCGTAAAATCCCACCTGACACCAGATGTCGCGGTTGGACCGGGATTCTACTTTGGAAAAATGAACACATACTGATTTACATATTCTATATTTTTCTATAATTTACATAAACAAATTATTGACATTATTACATACATTGATGACTGAATACATTATTTATGGTGATTGGTGAATTTGTTTTCATTTGATATTAAGTTTGTTAATTCAAAATGTACATTTGATGACTTCTTTGTGTAAAGTTGGCCGTCCTGAAAGGAAGTCCCTTTGTATCTCTCTCGGTGCATTTTTTCGGCTTCAATCTGAGAACTCTGTTGTGAATATGAGTGTGTTTGGAAGGATATTTCATTATTGCAATATACAGAATGTCCGGGGAGGAAACGTCGAAAATTGAAAAATAAGTTCTTAAGACAATTTTAAGCATCTTTTGTCTAATAAACTACTTGGATATTCTGATTGGCGGAGCCGCAATAAGTACTCAAAAGTTGAATTGAAAAAATACTTTCTATGCAAAAAGCTGCATTGTAGAAGCATAGAAACATTCAAGAAACATTAAGTGGTTTGTTATTTGCAAAAGAAATTAATATATTCGTTCTAAAAAAAATTAACCCAGAAATAAAAATATCACCCTATTTACAAAATTCGACTGCTTTTTTAATTCTCGATTCATTTTTGTTTCTGCACAAATATACTCATTTATTTTGTAAATAATAAACATTTTACATTTTTTAGTGTTTCTATGCTTCAACAATACAAAGTTTAGCCTAGAAAGCATTCTTTCAAATCAACTTTTGAGTGCTTATTGCGGCCCAGCTATTCAGAATATCCAAGCGGTTTATTAGACAAAATATGCTTCAAGTTGTTTTAAGAGCTTATTTTTCAATTTTCGACGTTTCCTCCCCGGGCAATCTGTATACCAGGGTAGAGAAATTTTCGAAATAAAATAATTTTATTTGTGTAGGGTGTGCCCAAACTATGGTACTTGTTGCAAAGTGCTGGAGTTCCATCGCCCTATTTTCGAAACCAAGTTATGGCTTCTATTATCAATTATCTCAATGCATTACTAACACGAAACCTCGAGTCCCCATTGGAAATCAAGCCCGGCGAGGGAGGTGAATATACCACGCTACGCATAAAATTATGTAAGTAATGTTTCAATATGGACTTTTATTAAACTTAATTTTAATTAATTTATTTGAATTGCTTACATTTTATTATATTATAATTACTGTTATAATAATTATTGTTCTGGATTTTGAAAATTACATTTCTGTCATTTGATGGAGCTGGAACCTCCAGTTTGTTAGACAAAATATGCCTAAAGGTTTGAGTTGGAACCACGAGTTGCCCCTGATCCTGACTTATAGTCAATGGATGGAGTACCATAGATTTCATTAACAAGGATTTTCACGTATCTCTCCCTTTCTGATAAATTATCAAAAAGTGATTTCATGAATGCCTGCTGATCTGAATATGAACATTAAGACGTCTTTTCAAACGGAGATGCTTCATGAGAGGAAAAAAAGATATTTTGATTCCTTACAGCAGAGCAACAAGATGGAGAATAAAAACACATTATAAAAATGCGTCCTTAAATAGAAGGGGTGTATACCATCCTTTGTTTTCGAACAACAAGCAGAGCTGATCCATGAAAAAAATTAGTGAAATATTGATTGTTTTCCAGGAAGTTCTTAATAATATGGAGCTTACTTTTAACTTAATTAACTAAAAGTTTGTAATAAAACTGAACGTCTTTTGCCAACTGGTTATCCACTACGTTTCTCCTGTAGTGAATTTTCCAATTGTGACCATCTTTCTCGTTTACCATGGGAGTATCCATTTCAAATCTAATTTGCTTATTTGTCTGGACCCAACATACAGTGAAACCTCCAAATTTCTAAAAAGGTTTACACTTGTACTAACTGCTGGAGGACCTTCTCTTTCCAAAAAGATAAACTAGAGGTGCTACAGAATGGCACAGACTTTCTCGGGACAATTTTTTAGTTTCCTTGGCGTCGACTGGCATTGAGGTCTTCAATTTTATAATTGTAGGAAGACCCACAAAAAGTTCAAACTTTTGCAATTTTCGAAAATTCAGAGTTAACCGTGAAAATGGGATCTATGCCATCTTTATAAGTATATTTTACTCTATTCTTACAAGAAATTTAGAGAAAATATTTGAAGCCGTTTTTGAGAAAATTTTTAAAATGTCCGGGAGGCTTCATGTAAAGTACCCCCAAATATTAAAGAATGTTTTCTTCAAAATTTCAAAGTTTCCACTAGAGCCAGATGGACAGGAGTTTCTTCAATTTGGAAAATATCGTACATGTGGTTTAGGCGCTAGATTTGTTCACGACAGACACAAGGACGGACGGTCGTTTTGAAAAAAAAAAAAAACAATTTTTCGGAATCAGGGGACCCCAAAACGTGCATTTCCGTTGAAATCTCGAAATCGATTTTCCACTGCATTACATAACTTTCTCTGTACTACGTATATTACTCCCGTATATACGTGTGTATACGAGAACAAATCTTCACTAAAATATTCTTTCCAGTTATAATCAGAATCTCGAATACATGTATCCATTCAAGCATTGGAAATATACTTTGTCTTCATTCAAAAAGTCTTCCTCTTTATCATTTTGTAGTTTTATCATAGCATTCTTTCTTCTGGATCACGTCTTGATTGTGGAATCCTCCCTTACTAAATCGTTCAGGGAGTCTAGGAAAAATTGTAGGCACAGCATCAGAACTGAACCATGACTTGTTTCTTTTTCTCAAGATATTCATTTAATTTTATGTATTGGCGCCAGCATATCAGTAATGTTTCTTCTAAAAAGCCTGTACCCAAAGAGTATATCTCTGTAGATGTTCTGTACCCAAAGAGTATATCTCTGTACCAAACTGCCGTGCGCTGCCGTTGATATTACAAGGAGGGTCTAAAGTCCATGTATTTGGTTTTCCAAAATATTGCGACGAAATACATCTACATCGACATCTACATGCTCTACATCGACGGACTTTCAATTTTCAATTTAACAGATTTGCCGTCGCCACTTCATGAGAGTGATATACTGTGTGAAACAGTTGTGTATGATACGACGAAAAATAAAAATACTCTCAATTAAGAGTAATTATTAAGAGTCTGTCAATTAAAACTACGTCGTGTGTTCCGTATTTCTTGACTGACCTACCTATCATTCTAGAAAAGAAACAAGGCATAAACTCCAGCAGAAAAGGAAAGAAGACTGAAGAGCTCCCAACCGGTTGTTATAGATGCTGCTATAATTAATTAACCTGCTGCTGCTGCTGCTATTAACCAATTCTTAGTGTGGTTTCCCAGCAAGTTTATAAACAACAGTTTTCTCTTATAACTTGGAAGATTTGATGAATAATTTGAGGAAAGTTACAGTGTCTCCAATTTGGACAATTGTTAAACAAAGTGATGATTGTGTTTCCTTTTTAAAATTAGTGTGGAACCCTCATCTAATGATTTCTCTTTCTGTAGTTGTAGATAGTGCTTTGAAAATAGCAACACAACAAATAGCAAAAAAAGTTTATACAGAACAAATGCTCCTGTGACGAAATTAAGAAATCAAAATTTTCCAAGAAACATTAACAATATTCATTTAATTTCAGATGCGTTGGATATGTTACAAGACTATTTTATAGAAGATAACTGTGTGTCTGAAAATGTATCAAAATTTAATACTCTTAGTAATAGAGTAGATAAATGAAAATTGAAGTTATTTTAAGTTATTGGAAAAATTATAACTAATTCATGTTCATAAAAACGGTAATATTTTTAGCTCCATTTTAATTACGCTTTGCTGCCATTTATTTTCAATTTCATTTCATGACTATAAATTTTATTTTAATTGGGAGATTAGATTGTCGGAGATTGAAATACCCAGCCATAGTACCAGCACATAGCGGCTGTGGTGACTTGTACCAATATGGTTATAGATACGAGTACATTGCTTTTTCAGCATGAAAAGCATGCAAATGAATGCGCACTTTTTGATGATATTTATCCCAGTGGACATTATTCAGTACACATAATTAAGATGATGACTTGGACAGCAGTGAATACTTTTTTATTGCAAGAAGATCAAAAACCAAATATTTTGTAAAATTGCTGATTGGGCTTTTTGCACATACATTATGATTTATAACCTACTATCTTTATATAGTTTTCACTGTATTCCTTGTAATAATGTGAAATGCTTCGGGGTGTAAAGTATCTGCAAAAATATGTTCTTAAGATCACTCTTAAAAACTTGGAGGTAAATGCATTTAGAACGAATTTCTTATGGATTCTTGAAATAAAGTACTTAATTTCACTGATGTGGACATTAAATGGGAACATATTTCTTGTAATATATTTCCAGAATAATAATCGCAAACGAAGTAAGGGTTTCTAGTATAACTGGGAACAGTGCAGCTATCCAACTTTCGGACTACCTATGATCACGTCACAAATCAGTGTGGAGGCTTTCTATATCCAAGGGGGTGTTGGCTATGGTCATAACCACATTTCTCAACGCTACACCTTCGTTTCACCGAAATGAGTATGCTGTGGTTGGCCACTTCTCTGGCAGCTAATCTCTCCATAGCCTTCTAAAATTTGAACTTGAATATGCCTGAAAACAGGCCACTTAAATTAATTTGACAATGGTCGTCAGTGCTGTCAATAGAAGAATGTCGACTACGGACATACTCTTCTGGAGATCTTTGTAACCTCTTCCTAACCTGATAGAACATTCAGTAAATGCTTCAGGGTATTGTTGTATTTATATTTTTTCTTCTAGTGTTTTGGTTATATTTTTACAGTTTGAAGCAAACCCGATTCCGGCCAATTAATTTTAGACGCCACTAAAAAATTGCGCTATTCAACTATTTGTTAAAAACTGTGTAGTCGTGGCATACAATTGTGCTGGAAATTTTGAATGATCGATCATCAGTTGAAAAATATTTTTTCGCATAAATGATCGGAAATACTTCTCAACTAATAAGGATCCGAAGGAAAAATTAGGATCCAAAAATGTCAGGAAGAGCTGTTTTTCAAGGTATGCAAAAAATGTCTGCTCTAAATGATTATTTAGTAAATTCATGTAGATGTTTTTATTTTGTCGCGTAAACCCACAACAGCGAGCAGCCGTTGTGTCTTTCTCATTTTTTAAATATCCACAAAAATTTCGATCAGGTGTGAAGTACCGTCATCACGAGCTACTTGGACTCTTAGGGTACTACTTGAGCCCACGCAAAAAAAAATGTTTTCAGTGGTTGAAGCCACGGTATATATTTTTCATAACAGAGGTATATATTTGTTAGTATAAGTATTATGGTTTCTTCATCATTAGTAGAATGTCTTTCCCATTTTTTTTATTTCCTAATTGTTAACACATATTCCCAAAAATCGGGTTACTTGGACCGATGATTACAGTGGGGTCAAAAAGCCCACAAGTTTCTTTTTTTCTTTTTAATGCATTGATCGTTTTATTTCGATATTTAAAACTTCAACAATGTTTAGTTTCTCTTGCTTCTTCAGTAACTGACCGTTATTATACACAGATACAAAATATTGCCTGAAGCCGGAAATATGCGGAATATACGGACCACCAGCTTGAGGAATGTTTGGCAGCAATTCAGTCGGAAATAAAGTCACAAAGGCAAGATGAAAATTCCTTTAAAATAATTCGTTCGACTATAAAAAGGAGTGTGAAAAACAAATCCATTCAGATACCGGGCCAGCCAGAAGTTGTTACTGAAGATGAATTAGCCTCAGCAAGTCACCTTGAATTAGCCTTAACAAGTCACCGCAAGTCACCTCTGTTCAAAATATACCTGAATGAAATACTGAAAGATTGGCAAAATAAATGCAGAGGTATGGGTGTATGTATCAATGAAGATTATCTGCATACCTTACTATTCGCTGATCAGGTTATTTTAGCTAATGATTTTGATGCGAAATGCGTGATATATGATGCGAAAACTGAAGAAAACGTACGAGAAAGCAGGACTGAAGAGCAATTTTTCCAAAACAAAATATCTGGTGGTAGAAAAAAATGCAGGCTGCAGCATACCAATAAATGGAGAGCAGATAGAAGCATGAGAGGAATTTAAATATTTAGGAGGAGTCATCAGTAAAGAAGGAGACTAAAAAAAACACTATCTCAAAGATCACGCAAGGGAGACAAGTCACTCGAAAGTTAAACTCTCTACTTTGGGGAAATGAAATATCCAGATCAACTAAGAAAAGGCTGTTTGAAACCATCGTACAAAATGTAGTGCTGTATGGATCAGAAAGTGGGAAATAAGAAAACGAGAAAAAGACAAATTAAAAAGCCTGCAAATGGATTTCATGAGAAGTTGTAGAGTGTCTAAAATGGACCATGTAAGAAATGATGAAATTTTGAAAAGAATGCAAATACAGAAATCGATTTTAGAGGAAATGGAAACACGAAGATTAAAATGGTTTGGTCACGTGAAAAGGCTCGGTTATGAGAGATGGCCCAGAAAGATCTCTGGGTGGCTCCCCTTAGACAGAAGAAAAAGAGGTAGAATCAGAGAAGAATGGCAAAAGCAAGTTATGAAGGACATGCAGAAAAGAGGCCTTGAAGAAGACGATTGGAATGATAGAGAGGCATGGAGATTGGGATGCGAGAGACGGCCGCTGGAGCTGTAGACAACTCGCAAGAAGAATAAGTTACCTTGACAAAATCTATTGTGAAGACTTGCTTATCAATGCGTGGCAGAACTCACATTGCTTTCAGACAATCTCCGAGGGTGAGATTGGGTAAAATTATTTTTAATTCGGCACTCACTGTTAACGATGAAAAATTTGATAGTAAAAATTGTCTTTCAGCTATTGAAGTTATCTTCGTATTCATAGAATATTTATTTATATTAATGTATCTTTAAGAAAATCTAGGAACTTTATGGTCCCAGAGCAAATCTCAGTGTTTTTTAAATGAAAACATCCTGTGGGTTCAAGTAGCCCACGCCTCAATGTAACTTGAACCCATTTAAAAAAAATCATTTGTTCTTTGTGTTGAATATATCTTATCAAACTACTCTTGAGTACTTTACATTCGGCCGTTAGATTTTGTAGAAAAAATATAAACTTTTTTTAGTTTTTCATGTATTTGTAAAGAAAAAACTTCGAAAGAATTGAAAAATTGGGTCCAAGTAGCTAGTGTTTACAGTATAATATTATTACTCTAAGTTTGATCAATTGCGATTGTGATGAGATTTCTTTGTGGAGCTACACGAAATGATGTAGATGTTCATTTATTGGAAACTACATTTGAAGAGTTCACTACTTAATTTGTTGAATCAACATTTTAAAAGTTAATTATATGGGCATCTTCGTAAAAGTGATCAGAATATTTCAATGACAACATGCGGAGCTTGTTTGTAATGTAGCATTAATAAAAGTCCCATGTTATGGGACTCCAAATCCGTTATTCTTTACTAGCAAATGCTCTTAACTTGACGATCTTTCATGTCAGAAGTGATATCTTTGCTGCCAAATCAAATCTATCGATTGTCTACTCAAACCCTTGTTGAACAATAGAAGTTTTGAAGAGAGTATTTGTGAAAACATTCCCATCATAAAAACTACATCTGCCTGATGTTCTTGATCAAAATGCAATTAGTCATAGGCCCCTTCATATCCACGTTGCTTGCGTACTTTCGGAAAATTTAGAGATTCAACTTTGTCTATCCCAAATACGCTGCGTGAAGTTGCATGCTCGTGACATGCCATTGCCTGACATACACACCGCACGATCGTCATTGACGAAATTCAAGGACTGTTATGCATCTGAGGTTTAGAATGTTTGTTGTTTAACTGACATTTCCTTTTAATTCCCGTTTTAAGATTCCGAACTGATTTCAATATCAATTAGCATCATTTTTCGCAATAATTATATTTGTGAAATAAGGTATAATATGGTACATTAAAACGATGTTTATGTCCAAAGAAATAATTTATTTTTCTAGAAAGGGGTCGGTGGTTGGATCAGGCGCAAAGTTATTGCTACCGTCTTCTAGAGACATATCACTATTAGGAAATTGCGCGTTACGTTTTTGTCATGTGTTCCTTCGCCTCAAGTGTTTATAAGGCGGCGGTCACAGTATAGCCGATTTTGCCCGAAATTTCAGTTGGTCCATGTCGGACGGACAAAATCGAAACATCTGCGTCCGACAGCCGATATTTTCGGACGCCATCGGAAGAGGTCGTTAGGGTTCGCTATGACTATTTACGAATTGCGTTACGAACGTGTTTCAGCGAATCCGGCACGTCGGGCAGAAACGTCCGATGTCTGTCGAGACCGAAATTTTGGCCAAAATCGCCCCCACTGTTACCGCCAACGAAATGTATTTCGTATTTTTCTGTTGTCATTATCTGGTCAACATTAAATACTTTCTGTTTGATGGAGAAATGACACATTTTACATCAGTATTGCCTAAGATCCCTCACTGTAAACTAAACCTCGATCTGTCTTAGTGCGTTTAATGTTAACACAAGTGGTGGATTCAGGAGGGACCAACCGCCACTTTCCAACGATTTTATAATTTTTCTCATTTAAAAAAAATATACTGCTTGTATTGAAAACATATTACAACCAAAGGGGTTTTTGTTTTATTTTTTTTTTAATTCAAGCTAATAATTAAAAATGTTCCGAAAATATTTATGAGGAGAGGGTGGTAGATCTGAAATTGTCGCCCAGATTCCATTCCTGTCTGCATGCCTCGCGACTCTGATTGACAACGTCCAGAGCAGATGGTCGCATCAGGAAACAGATAACATGAGACCGTTACATATCGTTACCTTCGGCAACGCATTCGAGGGAACGTAGAGGTGTGTTTACAGTAGTACGAGTACACATGGATGGCGGCATTCCATTAGCAATTTTTTAATTTAGTTTTTTAAAATATTTACAAAATTTATTACAAGGTACTTGGGGAGGAAAAGTAATCCGTATATGCACTAGAATTATTTCTATGCGATCAGCGTGACGTGGATCCCACAATGTTGCATAGTCGTTGAGCTATGTTTTAAAGTTGTGTTGGTGCATTAGTCCGTTTTGTTTCGTTTGTTGGCGCTCCTGTTACTGGTGGGTATATATTTATCTGTAAAAATTTTCTTGGAGATTTAGAATTGTGCCTGTAGTGGTGTATTGAATTATTCATTCCTGCAACAAACAGTGACTGTTGCTGTGGGCGATAGAAAATGGAGTGTGGACAAAGTGGAACATTTCTGACATATTGTGCGCTTTCAGTTCAATAGAGAAGCGAAGACCACTAGAAGTATTTGCACCTTGTAAGGGAACATCGGGAAGACGACTGGAAAATAGTTGTTTTCGTTTTGACTTGAGTGACTCTCTACGACTGCAGACTATAGTAGAAAAAAAGGAGAAAATATTGTTGATTATCTCTTCTCTAATGCGTGTCTCTTAAGTTCAATAAACTTACGAAACACGCTACGGACTTATTCACACGCACACTCACAAGATTTCCAGAGATCTTTGTGGCTTGTTGAGTGAGCAAAATCTTGGTAGACCCATTTGTTAAACATATTCACTGATACAGAAGATGACCAAACTCAGGTCCTGGGGTGATGCGTTGCCTCTGACGGCACATTGCCCAGGAGCCGTGCATCAACACGAAAATGCCCGCTCACCAACGGCTCGAATGCTCCGTTAGTCGTCTAGTTCCACAGGTCTAACGTCTGCGACAACGTATGGAACTATCTAAGTCGTCGGTAACGCTTATGTTATAGGAGCATGTCATAACAATCAATGTTCAGAAAAGTATTGTACTTAAAAAAAACACTTTGAAATCACTTTGACAACGTGTTATACTACTCGCGCAACTTTTCTTGAACGATGAATTGAAGAAATGCGGGTGGAGTGGGGAGTAATAGTTACAAAGTCAGCCACTAGGGTATTGACAGTAATGCTAACCTCTGGAAAATCAATGTCACACCTGCTGCGTGTGCGGCCAGGTCATCGCTCTGGGTAGGCAACAGCAGGGACACTAGATAGGAGTTTTAGATGCCTCCCTTGACGGACCTGCCTCAGGCCATTTGCCTCCTGCCATTTTTTTAGATAATGGTAATAAAGCTGAAAAAAGTTCTCGACTATGAAAGCAACTAGCTTCTGTTTTGCGCCAACGAAGTTTTAATGCTTGGAATGTTGTCATGAGTGCTCGCTGCGGGCTTTTGCCTTCAACTGTTCATTGCTCAAGGGAGGGGGAAGCAAGGTCATCGTTCAAGAAAAGTTGCGCGAGTAGTACTTCTTGCAGTGTTGTTGACTTTTTTACGTTGAAATGAACTTATTGAGAAAATGAAAAGATATTATATTAATTGTAGAAATGTTTTTAATGAAAAACATATTTACCAGTGAAACATTTCTTGCAGCATTTGAACAATATAAAAAGGCTCGAATAGCTTTCATTACAAGTGTAGCTGATTTAGCAAGTCGTTCTCAGAATATCGAATTTTTGGACAAATGTGGAGCTCTAGATCTTATACGTCCGCTGTTGAAGGATACTGTGCCATCTATACAACAAACTTCAGCTGTTGCACTGGGTCGCTTAGGAAATCATAATGAGCAAATGGCACTTGATATCCTTGAGAAAGATATTTTGCCTGATCTTCTACGAAATCTTGATCAACAAAATGTAAGGTACCCAAGTAGAAAATGATTATGTACGACTATTATCAAATAAGAAAAATTCATAAAAAAGAAATACTCAGTTACATTTTGTCACATTTTTACAACAAAATAATGATTCCATATAAATTGTTGAAATTGTAAAATAAAACATTTTGCAACTGTATTTCTTTTTGCTTCATATTTTGGCCTTGATACAATAGACTATACTACTTTACAAGAATAGTATTCAGAAAGAATTAATTCATTTCTCTTAATGTAGAGAATGTAACAAATCTCCAGTGCCAAACGTTGATGGAATGTAAGGTTTTTGTGTGCGCGCGTGTGTGTTAAGAAATGCAAACTGCAACTTACGCTTGCGCGCGCGATATGAGTTCCAGCGCCTGGTGGATAATTTTGTAACTCTACACAGCTCTTCCGCTTTTGCTGTCACCGCCTGCATGAGCCATTGGGAAAGAAGCAACAAATTGCTTCGCGCCACTAGGCGAGTTTTCAAAAGGTTTATTGCCAACAATCTAAGCATGATTGTGGTGAACACACGTTTTTGATGGGTTTTAGGATCAGAGCTATGCTGTGCTCTTTGAGTATATAGTACCACCAAGGATTCCATAAACCTAACTACAACTTCCTTTCATGTTCTAAGAAATATTTTATTAATAGGTGCACATCACTCTAACATTAGTGTGTTCAAAGATTTATTGATTAAATGCAAGCGTTGCGTGTTGCTTTTATGAATGCAGTAAAAACTTAACTATTCTGTTGTAAATTTAAAAAGATATTACTTATTAATTGGAGGTTCCTTCCTAGATGATCCTCGAAAAGTCGATTTATTTTGTTATTTTTCATCACATTTGTGAAAAAAATTTGGCCGATCAAGAGCAATAAACAATTGAAAACAATCCATATCCATGCCCTAATTCAAGACGCCAGCCCAAATGTTTTGCGAGAAACCGTTCATAATATACATACAAGTGTTTCGCATGCGAGGGTTACTTTAGGCGTAAACATGTAGCAGACAGCGTCCCCAAGTGCGCCCTAAACATAAAAAAATCAGTTCTGCTAAACGATGTCCGAATTATATTGAATTATATGCTCAAGGTACCATCGAGTGAAATTCATACGCAGTGGGAAGTTGCCCAGAATCATTTATTTATTTATCGTATGGGCTATTTGCGGGTAGACTGCCCTTATGAGATGCCTGTTCCGCACCCGTTTCCCACCCAGGCTTCCTTGGAAGCGTACCCACGACGCGGGTCTGGGAACCTTTATCGAGCAGACGCACCTCGCGGGCGGTCCCGTAAATGCGCCTGGGATTTGACTCTAACATTCTCCGCCAGATGTCGGGCTCAGTTAACTATATCCGAACTGTCTGGTTGAGAGAAAGTGAGATCTCGTAAGGGCAGGATGTTGTCGGAGGGGTTTAATGTTACTGGCCATCCGCCAGGGTTCTTTCACATGCCACAAGCGTGACATGGCTACTGTGGATTTTCCGCCCTTCGGAAATCTGCGCACCTCGGTCGGGATCGAATCCGCGCACTGGAAGTTCAGAGACCAGTGACCTAACCCCTCACCCATCGAAGAGCGCTGCCCGGAATCATTATCCGCACTTTGTCTGGCGCAGTTTCAGAATGTTGAGAACAAATATCACTCCATCATTTGGCCAGCTGTTGATGTCGGCCCTACAGCGCGTGTGCTGGTGCTCGGACCAACCACCTCCACCCTTGCAGTTCCCGTCCCGCTTCTGCTTGTTCTACCCCCCCCCCTCCAGACAACCCCGCGGGCGCTTAACGAAGCCAGAGAAGATGAATGGCGAGGCGAGGAGGCTGCCGGTGTGGCCTCAGCTGCATTACATTCTATCACCTCAATCACTGCATGGAAGGTGTAGCGATCCTTTCTGTATACTGCGATTTTCATAGAGTGGGACTTCAACGTCACGAACTGGACGGAGAGGAGGGGGATATCATCCAATCGGGAGCTTCGATGCGACTTAAATTTTTGGTGTTGGGGCTCCCTTTTGGATGACAATATCCCGCTCTCCTATCAGCTTGTTACTTTGAAGTGCAATTCTGTTTAATCGGAGTATAGTACAGAGATGCGGTCAGGTGAGACACTAAACTTGTTGGAATGTTATCGCCGACTGTGCTCCCAGTGAACGGGAAGAAAATGATAAGAGGAGGTCGTAGGGTAGTGGAGTAGGAAGTGTGTCCTGTCCTAATGATAAGACGCTGAAATTTGCCTTCCCTGGGAGACAGTAGGTAGCGCCGTAAAGTTTTAATAGCTTAACAAAAAATATTCATTGCCCCCCCCCCGTCAAAGTTTGGGAGTGGAGACTTGTTACATCAGTAAAGCACGACACAAATTTTTTACAATTTAACTTGTGTTTCCACATGTCTAGCAGGTTCTTTTGCCCTAAAATGAAGGGAATAATGGCCCTGATTCGCTCGCGTGACTAGACCATTAAATTTTGTCTGCTTCTTTTCCACATTTCTATCTAAAGTTTGCTCTGGACATCCGACATTATTTCTCTCCGCCCAACGCGGCCCGAGAGAGTGCCCGTGCATTGAAAAAGTCTTGGGAAGATCATGGCCGGCTTTACAGGTGTAAAGGAGGCCTTGCGAGACCCGTCTCGAAGTTAAAAAGAAAATGTTATATCATGACTAGCTTGTTACCCGGTGATTCCGATTCCGATTTATCTATGAATCCTCTTTAAACAGCCCCGGGCGAGCCTTCTCTCCGTCCCCTATCCCCGCTGCCCCGCTCCGCCTCCACCGCCGTCTCCAGTACGTGTATCGATGGCTGCAGAACTATTTTGTCAGTGTCTGTCCCACCCTTACCTATGGGTTGGGGTGGGACAGATTACACTATTGATTAGTACCTACATATTGATTAATGATTCCGGACGCGTCAACACACTATGTTCCGTTAGTTTAGTGCTTGTCTTAATCGCGGAAAGTGGCAGTAATTTTCCTCCGCTGGATGGCGAGATCCAGGGACGCCCTACCTGTCGGTTAGCGGGGTTTTCAGTATCCGAGTATCTCCCAAAAGCCTGGCACCGTCTCAGCCGGGACAAGATCTAAACTTCCATCCGGTATCCCGGCAAGTGTGATAGTGTAGTGCAAGTAAGTGTAAATGTAAGTAAGTGGTGAGGATATGATAAGGAAGAGAAAGAAAGACGGTGCGCGGTCCGTGGCCCATTTGTTAGGGCACTGCTTCGGCGTTCGCCCAGTATTAATCGGAGAAACCACCGATTCCACCGAAAACTACCGATCAGAGCAGCCGGCCGCGAGAATTTTCCTCCTGACAGCGACTGAATTCGACCTAGTTATCTAATGTCGAAAATCCTGCCACCGTCGGGACTGGAACCCTAGGACCTTCCGGTCAGACGCACTGCAATTGATGTCCTGAGCCGTTATGGAATGGTAGAAATGTGTACCTCCATAATAGTATTTCCCCATTGTAAACACAGGGAATCGCAAGTTTAGTGCTTGCTTTAAATATTTCATGCGTAATGATAATTCTTGAACATACTACATCATATTACATTCTGGAATAGGATAATTAAAGGAGTATTCACGTGTCTCAAGAGGAAACATCAGAATATTGGAATGTCACTGATTCTTAGCAATAAAGTTCATGTGAACATGTGTCCCATTCACTTTTTGTTTTTGTTTTTCGAGATAGAGCTACAATGCTGGAGAGTATGTCTTATTCTACAGGAACTCACTGTAATTACCTCTCTATATACAATGCAATAGGAATAACTACGGTATTTTACAATTTTTATAAAAACTGAACAAAATTCTGAATGATCATGGCTGTCCGGGCGACGCCGCGTCGAAGGACTCCGGCCGCGGAAGCCTACGACTTCACTTGAACAAAATTCTGTTAATGCGGTTAAGGAATTACCCTCCGGTCTAGCATGAAGCATACATACAATATGACGAAGGAAGCTGTTTCGGGGGTCCTCGTAATTACGCGATGGAGCTGGCGCACTTGCAATCCTGCTCACATGCAACGTTGTGAAGCACTTTGCCGTCGTTCATAAATTGGGAACGGTTGTCCTACGAACACCCATGAGTGCATGGCGTCTATTCAATGACACGACGAAGTGTAAATTATAAAATTATTACTTCTGCATGACTGTACTATTGCCATGATATTTACTTTCTCCTACTTACCTCTTGAGAAGAAACTTATGTAATCGTACGCCGGAAAACGGCGAATTTTCGGTCGAAAAACTCTTATTGCCGGGCTCTGGTTACGAAAAAGTGGATAAATTCTGTTGATATATACAGATGATGCAAGAATGGGGAAATAATTTCAGGTATGTATTCCCCACATGTAGACAATCAAATAGTTCATTACAGCAAGCATCATTTTCGAGTTATGGCCATCACAACACTGAAATTCACCGGAACTCTTTTCCTTCCGCAGGTCGTTGCCGTGAATGGAAACATTAACAGGACGCTTCCGAAGCGAAGGTTACATTCAGTATTGTATTTGGTGTTCGACTGTGCGTCTAGTACTCAAATCAGAAGCTGGCAGGCATGCTTTTATGTACGATAAGATGGACGCCAATGCTGCGCTGGCTCGTCGTTTGTACCAGGAGAGGTCCCTTCAGCGACAATGTCCACATCGAAGACATTTGTACGTCTCCATAGCCGTCTGCGCGAGCATGGAAAATTTAACTCTCCTGGTTTGGAGAGGGGACGTCCAAGATATACAACTCTAGCTGTAGAGGAGGACGTTCTGGACGCTATGGACACGACTCCGGTCAGTACACGAAGGTTAGCATCGCAAGTGAATGCTCCTCATACGACCGTCAGGAGACTGTTGCAAGAGTATCAGTTGTATCCTTATCATCTGCAACGTGTACACACCCTGTCACCAGCAGATTACCCTGCACGAGTTAGGTTCAGCCAGTGGTTCTTGCAGCAGTGTGGTGCATATCTCAACTTTCTTGCCTTAGTATTATTTACTGATGAAAGACAGTTCTCGTGAGGTGGCATTGCAAAGTTCCACAATCAGCATGTCTGGGCAGATGAAAACCCTCGTGCAACTGTTTCACCTCATCACCAGGTGCGGTTCTCTCTCGAATGAGGGACGGTATCATTGGTGATCGATTAGTTGGACCCATGTACTTGTAAACGGACGTATGAGGCAGCCGTACACAATCTTTCTGAAAAACACCATACCGCATGTTGATGAAGTCACTCCACTGATGCCAAACACAACATTGAATGTAACCTTCGCCTCGGAATGAACTGTCAGGGTATTCTGATAATGTCTCCTTTCACGGCAACGACCTGCGGAAGGGAAAGCGTTCCGGTGAATTTCAGTGTTGGGAAGGCCATAACTCGGAAATGAAGCATGTTGTAATGAACTATTTTAATTGTCTACATATGGGGAATAAATAACTGAAATTAGGCCCCCTATTTTTGAAATATTCTATATAGTAAATTACTTTCTCTAACAAGTGGAATAGCCACAATCCATGATTTGTGAGTCTGTAATACCGAAAAATTGTTTGCCAGCAAAACGTCTGTCTGTCATCTGTGGTCAATGCTAGCGCCTAAACCGCAAAAGTGCGGAAGAAAAGGTTTTCTGCGAATAAAAGTTCCAAAAGAAAACGCCGAGGTCGCGAGCGACGTCAGGGCCAGACACATAGCAAGAAGCATTAAAGAATGGACATTTAATGTCTCTACTGCAAAAGCAAATCAGGGCCACTGTACTATTAATTTTCCCTTCATTTCAGCGCAAAGGAAACCATTAATACTTATTGAGAACTGAAAAATATTGTGTTGATCGATGTAGGTAATAAGAAGCTGGATTTATGTATTTAGAATACTTTACATTAATAATAAATTTTTCCAATTTGTTTAGAAAGAATTTTTTGACAAAACAATAATTTATTTTTAAAACTTCAATGTGTATTCAAAGATTTACGTGGAACATATTTCATTGAAGAAGCTCCTTTATTTTTATCATTCTAACCACCCCATGTTATTTATTTTCAATCCAGAACAGTTATCTAAATGCTTTTTTCCTGCTGTATACAATATTATTTGTAGGCAATAAATGAATCGACATTTCTATTGGAGCTTAAAATTTTCAACAACTTGTAGGAACAATTTCAATCCTCAATACAGTTCTTAAAGACACTACTTTCTTTTCATTTTTTTCCTTTTTTCTGGCGAATAGATTTGTTTTAAGAAAGCTGCGATGTTTACATTACGAGCAATCTGCAAACACTCTCCACAAACTGCTCAAGGTGTCGTACAAGCAGGTGGTATCCACGCAATGGTTTCCGGCCTACAAGACTATGATCCAGGAATTAAAGAATCCTCTGCTTGGGCAGTTGGATATGTAGCTCGACATAATGAAATACTTGCTCAAAGTGTGGTTGATGCTGGAGCTGTACCTTTGCTGATGGGCTGCTTGAGAGACAAGAGACTTTGTTTAAAACAAATTGGAGCATCAGCTTTATGTGACATAGCTAAACACTCGTTTTTATTAGCCCAAAATATTGCTGATTCCGGGATTATTCGCATCATGTCTAAATGCTTGGATCATCCTGATGTTAAGTTAAAAGTGAGTAGTGAATTTCTAACTTCTATTTTGAAATTCCATTTCCTAAGGATGCGCCTCCAATATTTTTACTCGTAGTAAAAAGCACCATCACGGAAAAAATCAAATTTCATGCAGCAGAATTAAATCAATACTCATTTCAGGATTCAAATATAGGTAACTACACCTATTGCAGAACCTTTGAATATTCAACGAATATTTGTAGTATGCAACATTCAATTTGTATTTGAATCTGGAAAGAAATTAAACATTAAAAATGGTAGTAGCTTTTCTAATAAATGTTCAAATTCTGAGAACTTTTCTTTACACACAGCGAGCAATATTAGCTACTATTGCCAATGTTGCTCGGCAGTCAGTAGATTTAGCAGAACACATAGTTGAATGTGAAGTTCTTCCAGAAGTGTTTCTGCACATGAGACATCCAGATGATTTAGTTCAGAGAAATGCTGCAAGTGCTGTACGTGAGATAACAAAGCATTCCTTACAGGTACGTAAGAAAATTTGGGATTAAAAATTTGATTTTCCTCTCTGAATTCTGTTTCATGCCATTTTTCTTCCTGCAGCTAGCACAAATTGTAGTAAATCTAGGAGGGATTGCATCTCTCCTTGATTTGATAAGTAACTCCACAACTGACAGTCGAGTACCAGCAATCCTATCATTAGGTTACATTTCATTGCATTCTCAATACATTGCAATGGCAGTAATAGAATCGAAGGTAAAGTTCAATTAATTCCTGTAATGAAAATGTAATGTTTCTTATTTGTGGAATATTTTTAAAAAATACATTAGATGAATTTCTTAGTAAAATAGTACTTGAGGTCAATATCATTAGTTGCAATCAAAAGAGTGCATAAGATTTATTGACTAATTCTGATGACTATTTATTTATTTATTTATTTTATTATACGTCAAAAAACAGTTAAAACTGCGTATGACGTGCTATGGGGAAAAGTTAATTGTGTGCACATTTTCAAAATTCTGTGATCCCTACACTAAGTCATATACTACTTGAATTTTGAAGAAAAAAAGGAAAAAGGGGAAAAAAGGTCCCGTGTAATAAAATCTATTTTCAAGGATAAATAAGCAATAAATTTTGGGCTTTTATCCATGTTGTCCTTCGGGATAATACTTCCTGCCGCGACAACATGGAAACGATAACTTGAATAATTGTATTTCCCACTGAATTCTAGAAGACGTGCACAGAAAATGAAGTTACATTTATGTCCAGAAGCAACACAAGGGGCCATCTCAGCATTTGCACAATGGATCAGGGAAACCGGACGAAAAACCTGATCGAGATGGGGGTCATTGACCCAGAAGCTACGATACAATACTTGTTACATATTGTTTAGAATTATACAGTCCAATGGTAAATAATGCATTAAATATCACTGTTAAAATTAATGTTACTTTCCTTGTGATGCTGAGTATAGTCTTCCTGCATTCGTTCGTTTGCAGTTGGCTAACTAGTAACTGGCTTCGATGATTCCTTTTGTGATGTCCTCGGCCGACAAAAATGTAGTGCGCCACGAGAAATAATTGAAATTAGGAAGGGCATTGTTAAGTGCTCTTCTATAAAAGTTATTTTTTTCTATAAACATTACATTAAATTTAATTCTCGTGAAAATGTGATATCTCGTGAAAAACTTCAGCAAAAATAGAGCTGGAAATTCGAATTTGCAATTTCGAAGACCATCCGTCCACTCAAAACTCATTAAAAAAATTATATGATATAGATCTAATTTATAAAAAACAGATTTAGGTAAAAATATCTATCTTCATTATTCCAGTTTTGCAATGTTAATTTTCTGCAATTTTCAAAAACACGGAGACTACAGAGTTCAATGAAAATAAGACCTCCGACAATTTTATAAGCGTACCATTTCTTGCTCGAGAAAAAATATGAAGCTTTTTGTAGAATTTTTTAAAAGTTGCATTTACTTCAAGAAAAAAATAGCCGAAAACTAATCTTTTATTTTTTAAGTTATACATGACTATTTAAATATATAATTTTTAGAACACATTTTATTGAGGAAAAATTCTTTATTGCCAATACTGTTTATTTGCAAATCCATATTTTACTTTCTCGCCTCACTACATACATAGTAAAGAGAAAGTATTGTCATGCTGCGGTAAAAGTCGGCGATTTTTCGACAGAAAACTCGCATTGTGGAGCTTTCATATCTAAAAAGTGGATAGATGTCGGTGCGGACCAACCACAATTTATGAGTTCGGTAGTGTAATGGTCAGCGTATTGGACAGTTGTACCCATGGCTACGAGTTCAAACCCGATCGAAGCCGTGGATTTTTAAGGGCCAAAAAATCCTTCGGAAGGGAAGTAAAACCGGCTGTCCCATGTTGAAGATTTACTGCAAGTAAAAGAACCTCAAGACTAAAAGGAGCCTCTTAGCTAATTTCAAAATCGCCCGTTTCGTCGCCCGGATAATACCTTCTTTCTCCGCTAGATAGTGGAAGGAGCGTGGCGAAAATTGCGTGGTCAGACGGAAGAGCGCGCCTGATGGCCCGAGTCTCGGCATGTAAAATAAGCATTAACTAACTAACCATTTGCTTTACACCGACTTCACCCTCGGACTTAACCATAGGTTTGCAGTAACTAAGCATCGTTTTTTATGAAGATTCGAACCGACCCAAGTCATGAAAACACGCTGGCCAGGACCGTACAATACTTTAGCGATCTCAGCTAAATATACATCTGGCATTCAGGAATGAAAAGACTTGCTTATGTTTCATTTATGACGGCTCCGTCTTTTGAAGACAAAATTGAGTTTGAATTTGATTGTTCCATGTTTGGAACAGTGGGCTCTTAACAGGTTAATGAAACTGAATAGTGTTTTACTATATATTGTAATGCATTATTAATATATATGTAAGTTTGATTTCGTCCCGTCGTTTTTGACGGTTTAACTCTAATATAAACCCAATAGGTTTTGATTGAGATCAAAACTTCATCCCATTCTAAATATCTAAGTTCATCCATGAAAATACTTTACTATGTAATAAAATTAATGAAAAGTCCTTTTCTGAAAAATTATGAAATTATCAAGCGTTTTGTTAGTTTTTTTCCACACATTACTCCGATTATCACATACTTTACATCATGACTAAATATTGTGTGAATTAATGAGGAAATTAATAGTTACAATTTTTTGCAGGGAGTGGAATACTTGTCAGTTATCCTTCATACAGAAGAACAACAACATGTACTAGCTCCAGCTGCGTGGGCAGTAGGTCAAATTGGTCGCCATTCTCCAGAACATTCTCATGCATTAGCTGAAGCCAAGGTCTTCACAAGGCTTCTTGAGGTATATACAAGAAACACATTCTGTTCGTTACACCTTTATGCTGGTATGCTTCTTGATGCTTCTGAAACCTCTCTGCATTGCTTGGCTATTGTTCGATTTGGCCTCGGTGTACATTTGACCCACATACGAGTTTGGTTTATTTTGACCTGTATTAGTTATGAACTGGGCTGGGATTTGTATGTAATTACTTATTATTTGTTGTTTAGTTACCCCCAAACCTGTCACATATTTACGAATTAGGCTTTTTGGATTGATTCGAAATATTTGATAGTCCATTTTTTTTCATATTTCCCACCGATCCACATTTTCATATATTTAAGGACAATTTGTATCTCTGCATACTTCATTATTTTACTCTCTGCAATATATTTCATATTGCTTTATACTAAATTAAAGAAGTGACACAGAGTTTCAGTACCATAATTTTATTTTACACAATATCCAGAGAATTAACCGTGAACGAAGCTACAAATCTGAACATCCTGGAGAGCAATGTTAAAGCAGTTGTAACTACAATCAACCAAAACCCAAAGAGAACAACCGTTTTCAGTGCCTACAGCGTACAATACAATGTGCAAATTAACTTGTTTGGATACAAAATATTGCCCGTGGCGCTACCGACGGCTTCCTTTAGTACTCGGACATGCTGAATACAACACCATCCCCAGCCTCTCTTAAGCTGGCACTCCCACAAAACCAATTATGCCACCATTTAGAACTATTTAATTGCTAATGAATTACGCAAGAATTAATTTACTTGCTCTGATGCTCTCCCACCTGATTGCGAGTGTAGGGGGCGTGGCGCGTGCTGCGGTGCTTGGGTGCAGCCTCCTGCTGCTGATGTTGCTGGGTTCCATCTCCGCTTCTAGAGGCGGTCGTTCCATATCGCAGTCCCTGTCATGCGGCTGGGCATAACCTCTGCTCCGAGACGTTGCTGCTCGAAAGCACGCGCTGTTATTGGCTGCGCGGCGGGTTGCTGGTTCTCCTGTGCCGGAAACAACCGTAAAGATAGAATATATATAACGATTTTCCTAAGGATGAGCCAAAGCAAAGAGTATATCTCGCGAAAACAAGTGAACATCACATGTATTTCAGAGACGTATCCCTCCGCCGCGACAGGAGTTCAGCCACGCCTCTTCGTAAAGGGTTTGGTTCTGGCTCCTGACAAGACATCACTATCCAGAAGTCTAAGAGTTTCGCTGAGGTATATGCACCTACGCGAGTCCGGGAAATAATTAAATTTAATATAATTAATAAGAAATATAGGTACGTATATGGAAAATCTCTTAACATGCTCTCACAACCAGTAAAAGAAAACTGCCACGAATTTAAATAGAAACCTCTCAATCACAACTTGCCACACAACAGCACAAAGGCCGGAACCACGTGCATCGGTACGCATCTCGCATTCAAGTCTCGGTTTTAAAATAAACATAATATTTATCACACAAAAAGTAAATTCAATGTAATATATAAAGGAAAAAATAATTTTTACAGAAGAGCACATAACACTGCACTTCCTAATTTCAATTATTTCTCGCGGCGCACTATATTTTTGTCGGACGTGAACATCACAAAAGGCAGCGTCGAAGCCATTTACAAGTTAGCCATCTGCAAACGAACGAATGCAGGAAGGGAGTCTAATGGGCTCGAGAGCACAACGACTACCGAACCTTCAGTTATGATGCCAGCACTAGCTGTCACTTTGACTCATCCTTAGGAAAATCGCTCTATAAAGAAGGGAATACAATGATTTATCATTTGTTAATGTTTCGATAGTAATTTGAGTATAAAATGACACTTTCTTGCATGTAATTTGAAATTAAACCGACAATATTTCCTTTTAGTGCCCCTTGCAACGGGCCCCTTCGCAGCGGCGGGACTATTACGAAGAGAGGGGAAAGATTGAGAGGGGTGGCAGTGAAGAATGGAGGCATAATTATGCAATTCAAGGTCTTGACACTATTCAATTCAATGATGCCACCTGGCGAGACTCAGGCTATCAGGATATTTCTTTTTTATGAAGTTGTATTTTAAAAAAATTAGAGATGATTAAATTTCTCGAAAACTAAAAATATTACTATTACTATACGAAATATTACTTGCCCCATGATTCAGCATTGTTCAGTAAAGACTATTTCGATATTGTTAACCGTTTAGAAGTTACGGGGGTGGCATGAAGTAGGAGGGTCATGACTAGTACCATTGTCGGTTCAGCTGATTTCGGGATAACTAAAGACAGATTTTCTGGTATAGAACAGTCCAAACCAAAAGTTTGATAGCTGAGATAACTTAAACGAATAGAAGAAACCTTAATTATTTAATTAACGTATCCAACAGCTGGTGGTGTTCATCCGAACTGGTTTTATTACATTTTTTATGTAATTTTTCTTTTTTTAGGGCATTTTAAAAACATTTTTAGAGTATTTTATTGATCATTTTTGGAGATGTTTTGGATCATCAAAATCCGCCCCCTTGTCATAGCATTTAAATATAAATCCTAGCCCTGTTTATGAACATTATGAGAACATTATGATTGTCCTTTTTTTGTGCTTCATTGTTGCGTTGAAAGTCATCTTAACTATTGATGTCAATTTGTTTGCAAGGCATTTCCTTTATGTTTACAAGTTAACATTTTGCTATTTATTATAGAACCTTTGTATGTCATTATCCTTCCTTCCTAGAACTAGTGGTCCTACAGTATAAAACAGGCATTCTCGCACCAGTTCGTTTTCTAATGTCTTAAGTCTAAATTAGCTTTTCGGTATTGACCCACTCTCTTCCTTGCTACCACCTATCGCCACTCGAAATACATTTTTCACATTTTCTCTTTCTTTTTTGGTCCCCTAATAGTAGAACTGAAATATTATAGAAGAGTAAAATATAGTCCTATTTTATAATTAATCTACCAATCCGCCAAGATGGATAAAGAGAACATACCTTATATTTAATATAAAAGAATAAATTTCATCGCTTGTCAGCAAAAACAAGACTGGGATTTTATTTTCTATGAATTACTAATAATGTATTTTCATTTATTACTTCTGTTTTCGAGACAGCTAACATTTTTATTACCACTTATTTTAGATTTTGTGTAAGACTTCTTTGAGAATTTGAAGTAAATTTTCAATGATAAAACCTTTTCAAAATATGCTTTTATTATTTTTATTTCACAGATACGAATCATGGTTCAGAAAATATTTATTAAAACTATACAAAGTTTGAAGCGGAAGAAACATTTTGAAACAGTGAAATATTTACTTAAAAATTAATATAATAATTTTCAAGAAGTTATATTATGTCGAAGTTCAAATGCTTTATAAGAATTATGAAAAATACAAAAGAGTACACTATTGAAAAAGAAGAGTTCAAAAGAGGATACCTTCCAAAAGTGTACGTGTACTCTTAAAAGAGTACATCTGGTAACCGTATCTTAAATGCAAATTTTCAATTAAAATTTGGGAGCCGTTGCAACGCATTGTCGAGAAAATAGTTTTTGAGAGCTTCTTAAATGAGTAATTGTTAGCTCATAGCAAATAACTTGAAACACTTGTACTCAAATAGGCAATAATGTATGAAAATGACCTATGTAAATATTAACGACATAAGATATATCAAAAACCTTACGTGTTTAATTTTTGAAAATTTAAAATAATTCATCAAAATAGCGTTGATGTCATGCTATTCATATTTAGTACTATCCGTACATAAAGGTTACCGAAAAAAATTAGAACCGTTTTTGAGAAAATCTTGTTTTTAAAATTACCTTTATTTCACGCAAAATTACGCGAAAACTGTACTCATATTTTGAGAAAATTATACATGAGGTAATTTAAAATACTTCTCAATCGAACTGGCTGATGTCGCGGCCTCTTGAATTTGAAATGGATGTTTTCACATTGGGGGGTACTTTTCGTGAAGGAATTTTCAAAATTTTCTCCAAAACGGCTCCAAATGTTTTGATTATTTCTTTTATCGAACAGAGCAAAGTACGTTTATAAAAACAGATTCAATTTTTGTTGAATTCTCTGAATTTTCAAAAGTTTAAAATATGTTCGGCGACTTCCTTCGCCTATATTATTAATCTATTAAACTATGTTATTCCACCATGTAATTAATTATAGCGATTTTTCTTTTGAATGGAATCTGCGCTTGAAAATTAGATCTTTCAGTAAAGTCATTAACTTGTTCAAAATCTGAGTAGTTTTCGGGTAAGTTTGCGTGAAATAAAGACAATTTTAAAAACAAGATATTGTCGAAAACAGCTCTACATTTCTTCTTTAACCTTTTTGTATGAATATCAGATTGGAATCATGTATCATGGTATCAGATTCTCAATAACTTGATATCAATTCTCACTTATTCTTTTGATTTTTGAAAACTTTTCAAATAATAAGTGTATTTTTTTATATCTCTCCAGTCGTTAACATTCATATTACACCTTTATACATTATTGCGCTTGTAAACGGAAGTGCTTCAAAGATTTTTTATGAAGTTTCTTGAAAACTCAAACGTTTTCTGTGAAAATGAGCTCAAAGTCGCACATTTTCAGGAATGCTCAAGCAACATTCTTTTGGGATTCAGTGGGTTCAAAATTTGCATATGGGCCATATTTTACTCTTCTGTAATATTCTTAAACTCATATGTCAATTCCACTATTAGGGACAAAAATTGATAAAATGTGAAAAAATGTTTTTTAGGAGCCGATAGATACAGCAAGGAATTGGGTGGACCAATATCGAATAGCCTATCTAGACTAAATAGATTAGAAAAGTAACTGAAGTGACAAAGTCTCTGCCGTTGTGTAGTTTTTAAATGCTCAAATATTAATAGTAGTAAGTGTATTCATATGCAGTACTACATAATACATAAACAGTTAAAGATTAAGGCTTATCACATTACATTGCTTCTTTATTATTTTTAATAAAAAACAAACATTCAGCAACTTATTGTGCTTCAATGATTAAATCACCAGTGCAAACTACTTTTGATCTAAGAAATGCTGGGTAAGGAACACTGAAATAATAGTGTGGAATTAATAATTTTAGAAACGTGTTTCTGATCTACTTCAGTTATACAAGGACAAAGCCAACACTAATGATCTACGAGTGAAATGTAAAGATGCTTTGAAAGTTACCCTTCAAATGTGCACTGAAGTTGAAGCTTTGGAACCTCTTCTCTTTGATGTGCCTCCTGTTATTTTAAAATATGTTCTCCGGCAATTTAGTAAGGTATGGCTCTGGTTTAACTATAGCAAATAAGAAGAATTTCTGTTAATATTTATCAAAAACTGTTTTTAATTATGTTGCTGAAAACCAACTTCACATTCTAAAGTACTTTAAAAATATTGTCTGTTCCATTCGTTAATCCTTTTGTTTTTTAACATTATGAAAATGATGTAGCATCAATTCCAGCTTCAAAAACGAACTGACAATAAAACGAATTCCAAGGGACCATTAAACCAACGAATTCCATTGTCACTTCCCTCTCTTCCTTCATGATGGCGCTCCTATTTGTAGCTCCCTCTCACTTACGTCTATACAGCCTGGCCCTTTCTAGTGCCATGAGATCCATAGGGGGCATGTCGGCTATCACACACACACAGCGTCATATGAAACCGTGCGAAACACCCGGGCCACCCTCAAGGCGGACCTTCTGTACACTGACTTCGCACCGCGGGCGTACGACTGGATCCCAAAGGCATCACCCCAAATGGGGGCTGCGTATAGCAGCATAGATTTAACTGCGCTAGACAGTAGCCTCCGGTTACTTTGCCTTGGACCCCAGACGTTAGGCATAATTCGTGCCAAGGCGGAGTCCATGTGAGACGCTCTCTCGTTGACTACACGGAAGTGCTCGTCGAAATGGCGTCACGCGTCAATCTGGTCTCCTAAGTATCTTAGAGACGTCTGGGAGGCTATTTTACTACCCCCAATATTGAGAGTAATACCCTCTTTCTCTTTCCTGCCTATCAGCAACATAGCCTCCGTTTCATGCTCGGCCGTTTCGAGCCCCACCGACGTTAGCCACCGCCGAATCGTAGCTACAGCCTCGTTGACAACCTGCGTGACCTCTTTATTATATTTGCCGATCACTACCACCGCCACATCATCAGCCAATCCCATAGCCCTAGCGCCTTCTGACACCTGGAGCTTCAACACGGAATCATACATGTTATTCCACAACAGCGGGTCAAGTACCGAGCCTTGCGGAACACCACCCGAGAGGTCTTTACTCTGGTCTCAGTTTAGTAAGGTAAAGTCTCCTCCTCAAAGTAGCTTCTGAATATTTTCGTTATGTAATTCGGACTCCCAGTTTTTTTTAACGCAGTAAGTGTGGAACTCCACCTTGCCGTATTAAATGCGTTCCTGACGTCGAGGGTAACAATAGCGCAATACTTCTTTGCGCCTCTTCTCCATCGTTTTTCAACATAAAAAATTTCTATCCCCCGGGGGCAGTTTTGCCTACCTTAATCTGCTACCTCCTTTGTAACGTTATTTTGTAATATGTATTTTTTGTCCAATTAAACCTTATTGGGTTAATTTTAATTAAGGTTATTACGTATTGAAAATATATGCGGCGTCGGCCTTATTAAATTGACACTTCAAATAAAGCGCGGGAACTTCGAATTTACCATTTCGAATTTGTACCCCCACTTTTTGAAAATACAGAGCGTGGGCCGATAATAGGACCAGCGCCACTTTCTTTACGTCCTTTTTAACGTACCTATGTACGTAAAAAATTAAAGAAAAAATGTGGAGCCATTTCTGAGAAAATAATGATTACGAAATGGCACAGACTTTCTTGTATTAGTTTTCTGATTTTTTGGGTCAGGGCTAGCTTCTCGGTCGTGGCCCATCCTCTCGCCCTTTAATCAAGTGTCAGTTTACATCTTTCCAGAAATTGAAATTAGTTTCAATGAACCACGTGAATGGAAACCCATATGGCAATATTAACAATTTAATTTATTAAAATATGTACAATAAATAAATCTGAGTAAAGACACACATTTTCTAGCAAAATATGAAGAATAATGAACAATTTTAAAAAAATGATTCTTGTTTTAAAAAATGGCAAAATATGCACCATAAATTCAGATTTAAATAATTGTATATTCCAAGTGCTATGTGACTACAGGGAAAAAAATAAGTATTTGCATTGAAATGTGACTACTAATCATTACTAGCCAAAGGTTCTAGTGATGAAATTTTGAGTAAAAAGCTGTTAAGAGCCAGATGAAATGTAAATTTTAACTCTTAGTAATCAAGCAATATGTTAAATCTTAGTAGTGCAATATGTGTGTATATTTTTTTTGCTTCTTTTCCATGATAAACAGATTTTGCCTCATGATTTGAAAGCTCGTCGCCAGTTTGTGGCATCAGGGAGCCTCAAAAAGCTCCAAGAGATTCAGCCCCAGCCAGGATCAAAGCTGGCTGAGTACATCACTATTATTAATTGCTGTTTCCCAGAAGACATTGTGAGGTATACATCCCTGATATAAGAATTATTAACAAATATGTTTTTCATAACAGCTATTTATTGAAAGTTTCCATTTTCAGATATTATTCACCAGGCTACCCAGAAATGTTTAGGGATCTACTGGATACTTATAAGCCCCAGTTGCCAAGCCTTTATGCAATTCCAAAAGACACTGATATGGGTGATGAATTAGAAGCTGGTTTACATCCACATATTGAAGAAACTGGCCAAAAAAATCCATATAACTAAAAAGATATAACATAACCCATGTTTTATTTAACCAAGAATAAGATGGAAAAGAGTGGTGTAGAGAAGAACCAGTAAATTTGTTCCAAACTTTCTCAATATATTGCATATATTGAAGATTGCATTTGGATACCAATTATTCGCATTTCAATGTAATATCAACATGAAATATTTGGAAACATACTGTTAACCTTCAAGAAAATAATTTTCCGTGGGTGTTAAATGACTTGAAAAGAAGCTTATATTCTTCATTTAAACAGAGAAAATGATTTAAACTGAGTTTGAGTGTAATAAAACAATAACTTTATGAATAAACATCAAGTTAATAAAGGTTTATATTAAAGAAGTACGAAATGACATTAACACAGCATTAATTATAAAAATAAATTAAAAATAATGTATATTATTATTGCTTTATGTTTTAATAAATTTTATAACTACTGAACTCACTTTATGTGCCTCTTCTCATTATGTTAAAATAGAGGACATTGTTAGTCATGAGCAGATTTTATTCTCAAATTCGATAATATATTAATAACTTTTCTTACATGATAGCGGTAAAATAAATTCTTGAAATTATACACTTATAATTAAAAATTGTAATTCCAGCTTCACTTTTTACAGTTATTTTTTATTATTTATGATACTTGCTATCACACAGAACCTAAGTCCTTTATTTTTTATACAGGTTTATGGATGCTTCAGAAAATTTTTGAGTAAGGGGCCATCCATAAATTATATAATGCAAATTTGGATTATTTTGAACACCCCCTCTTCCCCTGTAGCTTGAACCCCCTAAATAATTACGTAACACTTGCGACAACCCCTCCCCCTCCCCCATAAATAGCAAAAATAATACTACAGTAAAACTATTTGTATTCATTTTATTTCCATTGTATACTAAAAGTTATGAAAAGAATACTCTGAATTAGTTGGCAATGCTGACAGCACCTAATAATAAGAATAGGAACAAGTTTTTAGTGAAGAAAGAACGCGTAGGCAAGAAAATTTTTGACAAGCCTAACACATGCCGACATGGATGATGCTGTCTACTGCGCCAATTTAATTGGATTCTAGAACATACTATAGATCAGTTGTGGATATTTTCTTTGTAATCTAATAGATTCAATCAATATATCATTGATGAAAAAATATTTCCATTTATTGTAACAATAAATAACTTACAACTCATAACTTCTTAATTTATTTATATTTAAAAAAATGTTTGTTAATGTTTTACTATAATATTGAATAAAAGGAATTATTAAAAAAATAAATATCAGCATGACATTCCACTAAACTACCCCTCCACCTATATGTAATGCAATATCATGCTGCTTTATGTCCCTTCTCCCGCTCCCTCTTTAGTGTTATGTAACTTATGAATGACCCCCCCCCCCCCAAAGGGAGTTTATGCTCTATGAAGTTCTTGTATCGGCTTACCATATTGGACACGAATAGTGATTTTATTTTTCCACATAAAAAAGACCCTCTCGTTTTTGGAAAATGTTTAGAGCTGTTAGCTGTATGAAAAAACGTTTCTTTTGTAAAACTCTACGATAACATGTTTACAATTTCCTGCACCAGGCAAAAAAACAAGAATAGTGAAAGCAGGAAGTTGCAAATTATTATAATGTATCTCTCTAACACAATATATAATGTAGAATAATATTAATAAATAATTTTACTAATAATGATATAAGTAAATGTTAAATAAAGAATGTCAGAATGTGTCAGTGATCAAGGGTTGGATTGCCTCCTAAAGGAAAGATTTCTTCCTTACATGACAAAAAAGCTTCTATAAACTAATATATAAGTAATAAGTATATCTTAGAGACATCATTGAAAATAATATTCATGATAGGTATTTGTACTGTCATTTCAAATAAATAAAACATCTTACAAACAAATTTTGATTAAAATCAGATCAGAGAGAAATTTGAAAGCTGCAGAAAGTCTGAATTTTCTAAATCTCTTGTTTTAAAATGTCTTTGACGGGAATTCTGTTATTAATATACAGATGTTGACTTTCATATACTCTCGTACGTTAAAACCAGATTACACCGTAGTATGGTTACAACGCAATGGTACAAGTGGAACAAAAGACCATACGCATACTGTCTTTTTTTTAATCCTTTTCCCTAATCCTTTCCCCTTTAATCCTAATTCCCATCCTTATTACACTTCGGTTTTCTTAACGTAGCATCTCAAGATCACGCGCGAAAGAGGGAGAGGGAAGACCCCAATGGGGAGCTGCAACGTCACTACAGCTCCGACTTTTGCGGCTGTCTATTGGAGTTTGTCTTACCTCTCCCTTTCGCGCTTGACCTTGTGATGCCATGTTAAGAAACCCCAAATATAATCTCCGATTTAATTATAGTGACTTCTGATGTTCAATTTGCTGGAATACGGTTATCCTATAGAGAGCGTCATTACAAAAAATTATGTCGTAACAACTCTCCCGATTGATCAACTGGATGCAGTTAACCAATCGGAAGCTTTAATGTCAAATTATGATATAGCAAAGCTTCCGATTGGAAAATCGCGTCCAGATGGTGAAACGTTTGAAGTCACTATAATTAATTTGGAGTTTAAGGGCCCTACACGTGTGCCGTATGGTGCCGTGGTTTAGTTTTAGACGTGTTCTGTGAGCGGAATATTTTGAGAAGAAGATTGATACTGTTTATTTATATAGTTGAAATATAAGGTAATCTCTTTAAATTACGTTCGAAGTTTCCGATTCCATCTATTCATTCAACATATGTTCAGTTCAACACTTCTGACATTTCCTTGTCATTAACTGTTAAATTTACATGAATAATAACGAGAAACATAGATAACATGTTAAATATCATAAAACATTACTTTCTCTCCACCATATATTTGAGTAGTGAGTAAATTCCTCAACGTGAAGTAAAACTTAGCTTGTCCTGTGGTTGTCCCAGGTGTGGTTATAGTTGGTGTCTTCGTTTGGAATGACAGACAATGTGTTGCTTGGAGAGCTCAATGCTCATCTTTCGAATTTTAGTTATTTAGAAGGATACATTCCCACAAAAATTGATGCCACCATCTTCTTCTTGCTTTCTAAACATCCAAGTTTTAGATCTCGGAGGCAGAATTGGCCCCATTTACAGAGATGGTTTTTACATATATCAAGTTTTACCGATGAAGAAGTAAATAATTTTCCTCTACCTGCTAGTCATCTTATAAAAATGAATCTAATTGATAGGCTGTCAAAGGTATTAGAATAGTAGAACAGTGTAAATAGAATTGTAGTAGATGTTAGGAAAAAATAAATTATTTGGAAGTATGAAACATTGTATCTATTATTTATTTTTCAGGTGTTAACAATGGGTAGTAGCAGTATTAGTGCATCTGAAAAGTTAGAATTGATACAACGCAATCTTCAAGAAACCCTTGGAGAAGATAAACTGAAGGGTGTTTTAAAAGAACGTGATGTCCGAATCTATTGGGGAACTGCTACAACTGGTCGACCTCATGTTGCATATTTTGTACCTATGTCTAAGATAGCAGATTTTTTAAAAGCTGGTTGTGAAGTCAGTACAAATTTAAGATATTTTATTGTGCATTTATTGTTAAATACCTGTACTATTATTTCCTTTGTGTTTCTATATTTTAGGTTACCATTTTATTTGCCGATTTACATGCTTATTTAGACAATATGAAAGCACCATGGGAATTGCTGGCATTACGAGCCAAATATTATGAGCATATTATTAAGGAAATGTTAAGATCCATTGGTGTCCCTCTTGAGAAATTAAAATTTGTGAAAGGATCTGATTATCAACTTTCGAAGTAAGATTGTAGAGATTAATAATTTTCCCAGAACCTCAAAATTAATCTTGAATATTAATTTCTCTCAAATTGTGTTGAAACTGCCTAAACTTGCATTTCTTAATGGAATTCAAAGTATTCTTGTTCTATGACTTAATAATTTGTGAACTTTTTAGAGAATATACACTGGATGTGTACAAGTTAAGTTCTCTTGTAACAGAGCATGATGCTAAGAAGGCAGGTGCTGAAGTTGTGAAACAGGTTGATCATCCTCTCTTATCTGGCTTGTTATACCCTGGTAAGTTGTGTTATATTGATTGAATGAACTTGGACTAAGTATTATTTGTATTTGTTTATGTATCTTTTGAAGGTAAATTATCGTGAAGTTCTTTATTAAGTTACTCAATATAAAGGCATCAAATTTAAAATTGAATGTCCACAGGATTGCAAGCTTTGGATGAAGAATACTTGCATGTCGATGCACAATTTGGTGGTGTTGACCAACGAAAAATATTTACTTTTGCTGAAAAATACCTTCCTCAATTAGGGTATGCTAAACGAATTCATCTAATGAATCCTATGGGTAAGAAACATAACAAAAATTGCTTTGCTAGTTTGATTTATTACAAATATTATTTAAATGAAAAGAAGCAACTCTTTTTGACAAATGAAGATTGTTCAAAATATGAGTAGAGGAGGGAGAAATTTTTTCTATGAATAATACAAACGTCCATGATCTTTTATTTCAATAAGATATTTTTAATTTAAATATGATTTTTATTAGTAAAGTATTTTTTAACATATGATTTAGCACATTGAGCAGGATATGCTGTGTAGATGTAGCTTATAAACATTACAGCATATGTCTGAATCTGCGTAATTCGCAAATTAGCTGGTTAATGTTCACGTTATTTAAAAGGATGGTAAAGTCCAAAGTTAGAACAGCTTTGAAGCATACTTCGGTCTTTAGCCAGTTAAAGTGCTCATTACACAACCCATTAGACTTTAAAGTGATGAGTAGGGAGCGGATTTCTGTGATTTTGCATATTGTCTGTTATTTCAGGACATAGCTAAGTGAAATATCTTGACCTTTGGTTAGAATTGGATGCAAAGTAAATTAATATGTTACTGCATATGTGACAGATTTTTCCTTCTGGTGCATATTCGTGTAATTATAGCAGGTTTTGAAAATTGCAATAAAATAACATACATATATCTGAAACATTTCATGTTTTTATAGACTGTTTATTTAGTGAGCATTCATTGATTACAAGGAGTTTGTCACAGTTTGTGGGTTGGATTCTCTTAATTTTTAAAAGATAAATCTAAATCATTAAAAATACTGGGCAATTATCCGATTAATGTTTTGCAATTATTAATAAAAAAGCTTTTATTCATTATGACGTTAGTTTATGTTCATCCACGTCAGTTGAATGTGTTCATTATGTATCAGTTGAGTTATGTTCATCCATGTCAGGTTTTATACATTCACCAACTGGGGGTTTATTGTCTAATGATTTGTTTGAAAAAATTAGTTGTTTTAAAAGATTCCAGTTCTCTGTTAGATGTTAGACATATTTTTGATATCATTTTATTTTTGAAAATATTATAGATTTCAATAGTTACATCACAATACATTACAATAGTTATTGTTCAGAAATGTGTATGATTGTCAATTACTAATTTACTATAATTGACAATTACAATACATTGTTGCAATAAAAATATACAATACAAAATTATTATATATTTACTGTATTTTGAGTATTTGAAGTATTTTAAATATGTATGTAGCACATCAAGTCCTAATGTATTTTGCGTATGTATTTAATTATAATTACTTATTTATAAAGTATTTTTGCGAAGTATTTAATACTAAATATAAAGTATTTTGCACAACCCTGCCCTTATTTCAGATTTTAGTAGTATCATATTACTACACAGTAATAAAATTTAGCAACAAAACTTCAGATTAGTAGATTCTGTATACAGTTTAAAAGTTAAAAACAAAATCAATTGTAGAGATGTAGGTTGAGCGCTCTGTTTGAGTATCACACAAAATTTTCAAAGTGAAATTGACTGATTGCCTTTCTTCAAATCTTTGCTCATTATATTGAGTGTTCTAATACCAAGTATGTTATGTTATTAGTGTACATAAATTTTTATTTTTTTACGGAAACATTATTTGTTATTGCCTGAGGATGTGGTTTCAAGAGAAATATGAAAATCGTTGAAAGGTAGCTATTTGTTCTCATATGGAGGGAAATATGAAAAGACAAACTGAGTCAAGTTAACAACTAGTTAATTAGTAAATAAGTCTATTTGAGTTTTTAAAAAATGCGTTAAAAATTAAAATCGTGTATGTACCATGGGCATTAACTGGTTGTGGCCAATGACCCTTGGGCTATTTGTCACTGCTTCATCATTAGAACCCTTAAAAAGCCCTTGGTACATAAATAAGTATTTGTTAATTTTTGGCAGTGTAATGTCTGATTTGTTTTGATTTTCCTCAAAAGTGTATGCTGGCTTTACAATTATACAAAATGATGTATGATGGATTTCTCCATGTATCTTTTAATATGAAGTATACTATTTTCTCTGTATAAATACTAGATCTATTGAGTGTAAACTTAATTTTAATAATTCTTTTGTATATCTCAAAAGGGATAAATTATGTAATGCTAAAGTGAGGGAAAGAGAGGGGGGAGGGGGAGAGAGACTGACACGATATTTGCAAATTTGTTCATCTTGGCATGTCTTAAAAAATTATCACAATGATAATCCAGATTTTTAGTTTTTCAAAGAAGAAAATGTAAAAACATATTCCAATTGGGCAAAAGATTCAATTTGGTAAAAGGTTCAATTTGACAAAAAAAGCTGTCTTTACTTCTTTTAATAAATCACCATTTAAATCAGTGATTTTAAAAAGGTCTTTGATTTGTATTGTGCTGCTCTAATGAAAAACGTGTTTTGTTATTGTTTTTTTTTTTGTTGTTTTTTTTTTATCATTTTTAGTACCAGGATTAGCAGGTGGTAAGATGTCCTCTTCTGAAGAAGATAGTAAAATAGATCTTTTGGACTCCGCATCAACAGTAAAGAAGAAACTCAAGAAAGCCTTTTGTGAACCAGGAAATGTGAAGGATAATGGTGTCCTTGCATTTGTGAAACATGTTTTATTTCCACTTTTTCAGGGCAAAGAAGGTCAGTATATAAGTAGACATACAATTGAAAGGCTTGGCTGTAGGAAGTCATAACACATTTTTATCAAAATTAAGAGAATCTTACTAAAATTCTGTATTAATTCTTATAGTATGTTAGACTGGTGTAATAAATTATGCAGTCCATAAAAACATTTGTTCTTCACATTGTAGTTTGAGATTAAAACTTTTTAAAGATCTCAGAATCACCTCGCTTACAAAGTTGCTTTTACAGGACACTTTTTCCAAATTGCTGAATGGGAACTGAATGTTCATTGCTAATTAGACGCAATTTTCCTTTTGCATCATTTGTAGAACATGACATATGTCATGAATTGAAGTTGCATGATAACAGATTTTTTTTATTCCTGTTTAAAAAACTTAAGACTCGTGACAATCTGACATCCAGTGTGGTGAATAGAATTTTTTTAAATGAGTTTTTAGTTGTTCAGAAATAAGGCGGATGAGTGCAAGTATCTGACATGAAGTGGTGTTTTTTTTAACTCCCCTAGATTTTGTAATACCGCGAGCCGCAGCAAACGGTGGAAACATTTCATTTACTTCCTATTCGAGCTTAGAAACAGCATTTGGTAAAGAAGACATTCATCCTGGAGACTTGAAAAATGGTGTTGAATTTTATCTCAATCGTTTGCTGGATCCTATTCGCAAAGCTTTTGAGCAACCTGAATTGAAAAAACTTGCTCAAATGGCTTATCCTCCGCAGAATAGTAAGTAGTGATGGTATAAAACTGTTTCAGTTTATTGTAATTGATTAACTATAATTGGAAGAAAAAACAATTTTGATTAATCGGTTCATTAAGGGATAATTAATTGATAAAATGAAATGAACTATTCTAGTGTGGTCTAGCAAATCATAACACAATGTATTACAATTTTTGTGATAATTAAAAGCAAATAAACATAAGTTTGAAAAGTAATTAAAAAGATTTTTAGCTGAAATAGAAAATATATTATCAATAAAACATTTCATCAATGGTTTTTTCATTGTTAGTTTATTTAGTAGATTTACAACTTACCAAAAAAGTTTACTTTCTAGTGTTAGAGATAAGTCACATTGATACTGCAAGCTTGAATATAGAATGTTTCAGAAAAAAGTGCACAAACAAGTGGGTCAAGGGAAACAGGGCACTAACAGCCCTGGCTCCATGCCAGGCCCAGACGAGGCAAACCAACGCCCACTCAAATCTTAGGAAAGGTTACAGTTTCAGGGGTAAGGCAGAAAGGAGTTGCCAAGGAGCATCACATTTTAGAGGAAAGGGGGTATTAATGTACTTGAAAATGAATCATGATTTCAGCTTTAAACTTCTGTAATTTTTACAGCCTTAAGTGCTGCCTGACCCCTCTCAATCAAAAACTGTTTCCACCCATACAATTTGAGGAATGCCTCACAAGGGAATTAGCGGATTTTTTTGATAGAGTATCACTAAACCCCGGCCTCTTAGTTCCACAGTTCATTGATGATACCTGTTTTCCTTGATCCTTTCCACCTGCCCTCTGTGATTGTGCATTTTTTTAAAAACATCATGTACCTATATTGTTTTGTCTTGTTATAAGTTATTGGTCTCCAAAACTACATTTTGTTTTCCAAATGTTCAGTTAGTGGTATAATAAGTCTTCATTCAAAAATTTTAATTGTAATTAATTAATTTGTGTACTTATTTAATGAAAATGATGATCGACGGTAAAAGAGTAAATTGATAATTTAGAGAAATTTTGATATAAAGTTTTTTTAATTGATACTTTTAAAAATTTATTTGATTTAAAATCAGTTGAATCAATTATGAGCCCCAATTTTAATACACACAATAATTTTTTCTTTATCTCATTGCAGAGACAATAGTAGATGAAATAGCTCCTCATCGTCTTGATATCCGAGTTGGGAAGATTGTTGAAGTAGCTCATCATCCTGATGCGGAGTCTCTCTATGTCGAGAAAATTGATCTTGGTTTGTAAACTTACTCATACACAACTTCTAATTGTCTCATACAATTAATAAAGATTCGCTGAGTTTTGTAGAATTGTTGATTGTTATTTTTATTTCTTAAATTTCTTTTCTTCCCAAGAAGAGAAAGAATTGTAATTGTGCCTGGGGAAAAACAGCAATTTTTTGACAGAAAATCTCTTATTGACAGGCCCTGGTAACGAAAAAGTGGATAAATCTTGTTCCTATACAAAGTGAAAATTTGATGGACAGTCAGTCAGTTCAACGGAGGGTCCATCAGTTCGTCTAGGTCTGTCTGTGTGTATATGTCAGTCTCTCTCTCTGTGTCTATGATCAATGCTAGTGCCTCAAATATTCAGATGATTTTCTTCAAAATTGATCCTATTCCCTGATTGATCTAAACGAACTTGAGACCCTTCGAGCATGAAATAAATATTTTGATTTTTGGGAGTACTTTTCACAAGGCCTCAACATAATTTTCAAAATTTTCTCAAAAGTGGGGTCCAAATTTTTTAAATTAAACTTCGTCCTCAGTTTGTGTTAGTGACACTTAAATCATCCAAAAAAATGCTTGTCCAATTTTTGACAAACACTGTATTTTCAAAACTTGCAAAAAGTAAACTTTGCAAAATTACAAAATTGACAAATTTTTATCTTCAATGAAATGTGTTCTAAAACATTAGACTTTAAAAATAATCAAATATTTTTTGGAAAAACTAGCAGTTTTAACATGTTTCTTCTTGAAGTTTATGCAATTACTAAAAAATTACAATGTGTTTGATGATGATTTGTTGTTTTCCTCCCAGGAGAAAATGAGCCACGAACTGTTGTAAGTGGTTTAGTGAATTATATTCCTTTGGAGGAAATGCAAAATCGAATGGTTGTTGTGCTTTGCAACCTTAAACCTGCAAAAATGAGAGGCATAGAATCTTCAGGAATGGTGTTATGTGCTTCACAGTAAGTTCTTTTTTATCTATTATAAATTATGGAAAGGACCAATGGAATTTGTCTTACGTAAAGTTAACTTCTCATTAGAGTATTTTGTTGACGCCAATAACTTTCCTGCAAGGTTTTATCAGAATATAAATAGCTAGTATAATAAAATTAACTTGGTTAATAATAAACATCACTAATAACATGGTCACAGAAATAATTGAATCCTATTACATGTTTAACCTGGTTTATTAATATGTTTAGAGCTGAACCGAAAGCAATTGAGCCATTGCTTCCTCCAAAGGATGCAGTGCCTGGTGATCGGGTGTTGGTTGAAGGTTATGAAACAGGAACTCCAGATGATACTTTAAATCCCAAAAAGAAAGTATGGGAGAAACTACAGGTAAAATTTTTTTCACTCGGGATATCTTCTCAGTGATCCACCCTCTAATTGCAATTGATACAGAAGAGACTTTATGTGCCCCTCTATATGCTATCTGTACATGCTACCTACACACTCTCTGGTATTTGAACCAGACCTAATGTTACAACATAATTAAACTGTGCAGATTAATTTTATCAAATTGACTTGCATCTACATTCCTCCAAATACTTTTTTCGTATAGATTCCAATGTGGATTATAAATTTGTAGAAGATAACTATGTACCTGATGAAGTCACAAAAAGTCATACTTCACAAATAAATTACACTGTTCCACTGTGTAAATGATTTTTAATAGACATATCCTGTTTTGATTTTGACTCTAAACTGTCTATAATCTTAAGATACCTACAATTCAGAAAGTTTTATAACAATTATTAAAATATTTATTTATATTCTCTTTTTCAGTATTTTTTCTTAAAATAAATTGATGGCTCGCTTCTGTTGCAGGTTGATTTGAAAACAAATTCAAGTTGTGAAGCTGTGTGGCAAGATAATTCACTTTTCACCAATTCTGGAAAAATATTATCTAAAACCTTGAGAAATTGTCCTATTAAATAATACATTGGTTATGGATCATAAAAAATGTTTCATTTATCTAACTTTGAGGTTATTCTTTATCAAAAGTAATTGCTGAAATTATTTCCGTATTGTTCATCAGAAGTAATTCTGCTGTTGGAATAATGATTTAATATATATGTAATTTTTAAACACTAGTAAAAATGATAAAGCAATTTGGATTTTCAGTTTTTTTAATTGCCTATCCTCTGAAATACAAGATCTAGGTTCTGTTAATTAATGCACACTTCTACTTAAATATCAAACATTGTATACTACTGAGAATAATGGAGCCTGGATGGATCATTAAGGTGGACATGCTTAGGCATTTCTCAAAACAAAGGATTGCCAGTTTCATCCTGCCTTGGACATGGATGTTTGTTTCTCCGAGGGGCCTACCCAACCCCATGTGTCACCTCCCCAACCCTATGTGTCACCTTTAACTGTCATCCTTCCATTTTCTTGCAGGCCCAGTGACTGGTATTTTATGCAGTGCGTAATATGCACACGTTTTCTTGAGACCCGTAATACCTACCCCCCACTCCTGTGCCAACATTAGTTGAATTAAGAATAAATAATAACAACGAGCATTGTAGACAAAATCTGATAACCAGAAATGTTCGCTTCCGTGTAATAGAAACTATTTTGCATCAAAAAACGAACTACAAATTTGATATGAAATTCCATATCAAAATAACCAAACTTCCCACTCCTCGTATAACGAGCGAAGCAAGGGCTCAAGAAAATGTGGGGGAGGTTGGATCTTGTGGGTGCAGTGGCGGCTCTTGGTCATGCCATTACGGTGTGCAACGTTTTTCTTCTTTTTCCCACACTCTCTCTCTCCCTCTGTCTCTCTCACACACACACATACATTACATGCGTGCATTGACTCACATTAACATTAATAATGACAATTAAACACAAATCATCTTATGACTTCTGATAGCATGCCGAACAATTCCATTGCATTGTTTCTTTTCAGCAATTTTTTCTGTGGCTTTTTCATTGAAATCATTGATTTCTTACGTTTAATATTTTCAACGCTATTCATTGTTAGTTGCACAAACACCCTTGACAGAAAAAGAACTCTCTAATTTCGGTTTCTCAAAACACATTGAAACGTAGCCTAATACTTACGTTTACAAAATACACTAGGGGTTTCAATACTTCGGAATGATTTTGTAATTGCAACTCACTTTAAAACACAAGAGAATACACATTATATACAATTAACATTTTTATGAATGCAACACTGCACAGCAATGCGTTCGCGTTTCGCGCGCAAGTGCGAAAGCTCATTTAAGTGGAGAGATATCTCACACTTTCTTCGTTCAATGTCATACTTACTTCTGTTAAAAACTTGTGCTACTCGAGTGTTATATCTTCGAGACACGTCAAGGTTTTTCCCGAGATCGCCACTGCGCCTGCGCCGTAGAAGGAGCACCGCGCGGGGATTGCTCCAGTCCTCCATAAGCCACCGTTGTTCCCCCTCCTTCCCCTGCAGCCCCGCGGCAGCCTAGGACGCCGTTTCCTCGGTCGCATTTCCCCGAGTGTGCTCCCGTAGGCTGTCACGAAAGAAAGGCGGACGGACCGGCAATCGCAGCTTCCGATTGGCGCGTGTTTTGAAATACCATGTTTCGTAAAGCTCTGAAAGGACTTGTATTCCCCTCTTGTTAAGAGATGTTTAAGAGAAATGGCACCGAATTAATTTGGGTGTGCACATGCGAACGTGCGAATACCCACGAGCCGCCACTGTGTGGGTGGTATTGCTGGTATTGCGACCGCCGACTCCTGGTCAAGTTCGATCCTGTATACGATCCACGTTCCGGGAACCGCTGTGCAGCACTGGCCTGTTGATCGTTTCGGCGACCTACCTGTTAGCGGCTCCCGTGCGATCGAGGTAACCACGGTGGAAATAATATTTGTTAAATGTTAATAATGTAAACAAATGTTGTTTTCCACCATGGTGGTAACGAACGAATCCGACCGCTATCTGTTCGGACAGCCCCCCGTCAGCAGAGGCAATCCCCCCTCTAGGAATCGAAACAAACTCGAATCGGGGCGGGTTTATTTTTCAGGGTTGCTTGGCTGGGAAATGCAAAGGGCTTACCTGACTTTGAAATACCTTTATGAAATGCATTGAGAGCACATTTATTTGCAAAACGCACTTTGCCCGCTAGGCGAGTGGACGCCGCGAAGTTACACTGTTGACGGATGGAGTTGTCTGGCGTCACATCAGCCGGGAGGCGCCGCTTTGGGCAGTGCAAGATTACAGAACAGGCTGAGTAGGCTGCAGCCTGGGGCGCGCAATTTTTGGTGGCGAACAAGTTTCAGCGGATTCAAATTTTATATGACGAACTTTTGAATGTTTTTTATAGAAACTTTTCTTTCCATATTTGTAACAAAAAGTGTTAATTAATCAAATACATATATTTATTTAATTCTAATATATATTCAGATGAAATGAATACAAAAATATCATATATTTATTAAATCAAGATCGTGGTGAGAATTACTTACACGTGTACGTTGCACCGAACCCGGTCTCCCAAACCTACCTGTGCTTACCTGGGCTCGTGTGGCCGGCTATCTCAGGAAGCATGTAGATTCTAGAAATATGGATGGTGGACGGATTTAGCTTCGTGATTAATTAAATAAAGGTTATTTTGAACACAAGTGAACTTTAATAAAATAATTAAAATTTTAAAAGACAAAAATCAAGGTCTGAGCTCAGGAATAACTGATACTTCTAATTTTACGCTACAAAGTTAGTACATTAGAGAAAACTTAACGTTATGAGGAAGGCGCCAATGCGTGGCCAGCACTTCCTGGAGGTTGACTATAACCCTCGATAAAAGTTTTTTTAAATAAACGTTGTGCCTGAAGGGCGTGATGGAGATTTTGCCGCAGCTCGACAAATCAGTGCACAGTCACCGTTTACAATGCAGGCCCGGTGGGGTGAACAACGTCCATAGGTCACCGAACCTCACGCCAGACGGCGTGTCTCGGGGGTGCAGGGGAGCCCTTGTGTCCCGCGTCGGCGGCGGCGGTGGCTCAGTGTGACCACGGCGGCGGCGGTGGCGCAGTGTGACCACGTCGGCGGCGGCGGTGACGATGATCACAGCGGTGGTGACGACAGCTCACAACTCAGGTGTCCGACAGCGCGATAATGATCGTCACGTAACTTGTGACGTGCTACGCGGGCGTGGTAAGCAGAGATAAAAGAATTATACTCGATTTCTCTCTTACACACACAGTAATCATCTAATCGTTCGTTCCCTCGATAACTGAGTAACTGGAGGAGCTACTTGTCCGCAATTAGAGGTAGCGGGACACTGCCCTTCTCCCGCCCTGCTGTACGCCCTTCTGTTCTGCGTGCTCAGCCCATGCCAGCGCTCACAAGCCTTTTCCCCCTCCAGTTTCCCAAATTTTCTAGAAGTTTCAGGAGAATTTTGCCAAAACGTGCTTCCATTGGTGAAAAGTTTCTACGTCTTAACTAATTTTTGTCCAATCAACTTCTGCGTCTTGCCGGTGTGTCGAGTGGAATTTTCCATAATGCGCTCTCACTTGCACACTTTTAGTAAATAATCGCAGGTGGTCTATCCCGGAGTCTCCGAACTGCGCAGCCCCCCTTCCCCAGCTGAGATTCCCGGGGAGAGTCCCGCGACCGGCGTTGGAGAAAACAAACAGAGCTCCCTCCGCTCGCCTGGCGCCAAGGTGTCGCGAATGCAGCTGGGCGGAACGAATTAACCGTCCGGCGACTCTGAAAAGACGCAAAAGGCATCAGCACGTGTATTGCGCAACATTTTGCTTATGATTATCCGGATATATAGATTTAATATAGTTTTTATGTTATTTAATAGTGTTTTATGTAATTTAATAGTTTTAATGTTTTAAAAAGCAAAAAAAGGGCGCACATAAGTTAGTCAGGCACTGCGCTTAGGTCAACGTCCTCCACGGCTGAGACAGTCCCTCGAGACGTCGGTCGCAGGCTGGTCGCAGGCGGTCCGGCGAAGGGGCCCAGCGTCGCGCACGTGGTCCACGCTCTGCTTCCCCCGCCGTCTCGCGTTCGTATCGTCAATGTCAGCGTTGGGGAAGTCCCTAAATGTATACTGCGGTTTTTACAGAGCCGGACCTCAAGGTCACTGAAGGCCCGTCACCACGGTGGCATTTAGGCACGGTTTTTCCCGTCTTTCTCGATCGTGCCGCTAGGTGTCGCACGCTCGCGACCGTATCAAGCAGTGCTGCAGACGAAGCGACTAGCGGCACGTCCGAGAAAGACGCGAAAAACCGTGCCTAAATGCCACCGTGGTGACGGGCCTTGAGCGACCTTGGGAGGCAGCTCTGTATAAACCGCAGTTTATAATAATAATAATAATAATAATAATAATAATAATAATAATAATAATAATAATAATAATAATGTCTATTTCTGGCGAGGCTCAGGCCGTAAGGCCTGCTCTTCCGCCTAACCAGTTAAATATTTACATTTACATAATTACAATCGAGGCATTCGGGCGGAAATAGTGATAACTGACATTTTACGTTACTTACGAAATTGCAATGATCGTAGTAGCTAACGGTGATGTGCTACGCATAACTAATGAAACAAGGTGTGAATGTATTTTCATAGTCACTTTTCGTGATTCTAAAGCTAACATGATATTATAAAAAAAATTCATGATTCTATTTACAAGACGGGCGTGGTAAATCAATAATATTACCTTCGAAAAATGCCATAAATTCTCCTATATCCCGAATGCCTCAACTGTAAACAAATTTAAAGAAGGGGGGCAGATTTTACATTTATTTTACATTTACATATATTTACATTTTGCGTCACGGTCGGGGTTCACCGATAGCGTCAGATGCTTTGTACGAACTAGTGGATATAGGGTGATTCGTCACAGTATCTTTACAAAATCACCAAGTATCATCTTCAGCTATCTCTCCATTACTTGTTCTTCCTTCACCTAGTAACTTGATGAAACTCTTTATCTTGGTGTTCGAACCAATTTGCCACAATTTTTTTGACATCTTCGTTATCCTGGAATTTCTACCCACGTAATGCCTCCTTCAGGGGACCAAACAAATAGAAATCAGATGGTGCTAAATCCAGACTGTGAGGGGGATGAGGCAGTACCTCCCAACACCTTTTGTGGATGGTTTCACGTGTTTGTTGAGCAGTGTGTGGACGTGCGTTGTCTTGATGGAGAATCATATTTCTCCTCTGAGATCCACGACGTCTCTCTCTTATGGCTGGCTTCGCCTTGTTCAAAAGCATATCTGAGTAGTATTGGCTATTAATTGTACGCTGTTTTTCGAGATAATCACACAAAACGCACCTACAGCGTCCTAAAACACGGTCAACAGGACTTTTCCTGCTGATGCGGCCAGAGTCTCGACCACTTTTAAACTGTTCTACTCACTGGTAAAAATTCCCGCGGTTCATACAACTTTCATCATAGACTTTAGGCATTCTAGAGTCATATTAATTGGTTATTCACCTGCAGCAACAAAAAAGAATTACAGAACGTTGTTCAGCCAATGTTGAATTTTCAAATGGACTCGCCATGATTCAACTTCATTTTGAGGTAATGAACACAACAATGATGATCATCCAGGTAGTCAGGGCTCATCTCAGTGGTGCCAACTTAAAGTCCGAAAATTACCAAACTTATCCTACCAAGTTTTTTTCTCCCGACCAATTTGTCTCTTTAATTATTGAATGACCTACCTACATCACTCGACGTATTGATCATCTTCATCAGATTACAGTATCAATACCTCACTACAAAAAATTCACATACAATACATATTCATTACTTTACAATACTTTGCTAGATGACATTAAACCATTAAATACGATAGAAAAGTTTAAATCCCAGATAAAATCATTTCTGCTGCATAACTGTTTCTATACAATTAGAGACTATACTGATCATCAAAAAGAAAAATAATGTTTATTTTAACACAACAAATATATATATATATATATATATATATATATATATATATATAGAGAGAGAGAGAGAGAGAGAGAGAGAGAGAGAAAAGAAAGTCGTGTTAGTTACACTATTTATAACTCAAGAACGGCTGTATCGATTTGGCTGAAAATTGGTGAGCAGGAAGCTTAGAGCCAGGAGACGGACATAGGATACTGTTTATCCCGTTCGACAGCGTTCCTGTGTGAGAACGCACGTTTTTGCACGTTTTCGCACGTTTTCGCACGTTTTCGCGTGATTTCGCATGTTTTTCGCACGTTTTCGCGTGATTTCGCGGGTTTTCGTATGTTTGGACGGAATGGAGTTCTCTGTTAAGGCGGAACAGAGTTCGCCGGGTCAGCTAGTATATAATATATATATATATATATATATATATATATATATATATATATATATATATATATATATATATACACGCCCACCTACTACCTTCCAGCACGCGGGGAGAGCGTGATAGTATGAATGCTCGTGAAGCGAGCTTAAAATTCTCAGGAAGAAGGATCTTTTGGGTATGAGAAAGGTCTGAACCCTTGACACAATGAATCAGATAAAATGCGAATAAACTAAGCATATGTTCAATGAAAAATTACAGTGGGACAATTATATAATAGGATTATGCACTTTAAATAGTTGGTTATTAAAAAAAAACAGAAAACAAGGCGAAACAAAAAATTGGCGTCACCTAGACTGCCTGAACACACTTTCACCAATTACAATTCACAATTTGCTCATTCATCTTCCTGAATTTTTATCTACCACATTATTTTACTATTTCTACTATCTAGTTTTTCCGTGAACGGCTTTTAAAATGAGTTTTACACTTGTTCTAAGGTATCCCGTTCACAGGTGCTAGCCTTGGGCTTCGCACTCACTATAACATTGTGAACTTTAAAGAGAGAAAAAATAAAACGTAACATACACGTTACTTAAATTTGACCCCTTTACATATCACAGAAAACAATTTCTTTTAACACAATACGAACTATGACTTTTCCCGATAACATCAACTGTACAACATATGAAAATCATGAATTATTTAAGTAAAATTGTACAAGGTATGGCCTCTTTGAACGAATTCAATAACACGCGCAGTAAATGAACTTGAAACTACCACTCACATCGTTCGGAATACTTCTCCCACCTACTCTGACCTTTCACCCACTTTTAACACGGATTGTCGTATTTATTGCTATTCTCTTTCCCCAACTGATCGCCGCATAAACGTTGCCAGTTCTTTTACCTCAACAGCTCCGCATCGCTCGCCTGTAGGTAACCTTGTGGATTTTCTGCCGGTCGCAGCCTCACGTTGCCACCAGTCTTCACTTGCTGTCCCACGATGTTACCAGTTTTCTTCCCTCAAGCTCTGGACTCCGCCACGCCTCCAACTTCCATACCCTTCTCCCATTCTCCGGTCTCGTACGATTCTCGTTCCAGTCCAAATCCTTCTCGCCTACGCTTCTCTCTTCCTGGGGTCGTCCTTCTTCTGCCGCGGCTCGTACAAGTTTGTTCGCGCTTCCAGCCTCGAATAATTCATGTTGCTGAAGTTATGCTTTAAATGCTCGGCCTACCTACCACACTTTGGGCGTGTGTGGTCTCAGCGTGCAATATGAGATGCTGGATTTAGTTAATGTCCTTCTGCGCGAATTTTACAAATTTGAAATTATTTCGAAGTCAAACAATCACTTCACTTGTTCTCTCAAATATTGTGAATGTTAATGCGAAGAATGTTCGTGCACTCCACTTCTCAATTACATCACTTTATTTGAAAAGCTTCTCAAGCTAACTTTTAACTAGCAAGTTAAAATAAACTCCTATGCTATCAAGTTACAATCGCCTTCAGAACTCAGTCTAGTCGCCGTCGCTGCTGCAATCATAGAGAGCTCCTCCGAGGCGCGCCGCGATACTTATGGTACTCGCGCCTTGGGAAATTTTTGGAGGGGTGAATGTTCTCCTCTTTTCGTGACCTCCCGGAAAAACATTATTCGCTAGTTCGGGCGTCAGAGTTCGAAAAGCTGTGGGTAGATGGCGTGTTTACAAGCCATCGCTCCGCCGCGTACCCTACTCCTCTCTGCTCGTGGGCTTCTTCTCGTAGCTGATGGTGGCGTTACGGGGTTGTCTAATCCCATGACGTCACAATATATATGTGGATTTCTATATTTGAGTATTATTTACTTTTGGTTACAAAAAGTAATATTTAAGTTAAAATAGCATTAAGTATACATATAAAATATGCGTTGTTAACAGAATATCGTTTTCTCGTTTTAGTCTCGGCAAATTTCTTAACAGTGTCTTCAAACCCTTCCCCGTCCCAAACTCTTCCACGTCATTTTCAATGTATATCAGAGATAATGCATTCAATGTGTCTTGATTAAGACTCGATCTCAGATATTTTTTATGCGCTTCAAAACAGAGAAAGATCTTTCGCCATTTGCATTAGTCATAGACATCATTAGAGTCTTAAAATAGTGTCGTGATTTGGAAATATATCCTGTATCGACAATTTCTTTAACAAAGAATACCTTCCGAATTACCATTTTATAAACTCTTTTTTCGCGACAGTGGTCCAATATTTCCATACAGAACGAGATAGACAGCAATAAACGGATCAAATTTGGATATCAACTCAGTGAGCCTAAGAAGTTTTCATTTTGTAACCAATAATCTCGTAACCGAAAAAGACAATCCTCTTGATGCTAAAAATATCACTTTCTACAATTCTCTTTCATGTCATTTCTCCAATATTCCACTTTATTTTTGTGCTGTTTCACAAGTTCTGAATTCACTCTTTGTGAAATAGCAAACCTACATACAAAGTTTCTTACGTAATCTTGATGTTCGGAACTTTTATCATTGAGAAATGCTGTTGCTATTTTTCCAGTAGTTAAGCTCTATTGTAGCGAGTAAAGTAGTGGTTCTACCATAGGAGGAGCACAAAAGGAAGTCAAGGACGTTTTGCAAGGAGCACAAAAGACATGTCATGTAAATGGCGAATGTACTAACCATAACCTTTTGACAACTTCACCATTTGTCATTGTTTTCGAGAAATATGCTTTTGATAAATATCGACTTTGATCTGCCTAATGCCATTTAGAGGTAGAAAAATCGATGTCATTGTTTTGCTAAAAAAGTCCATCTTTGGCCACTAAGGGCCGTATTTATAAACTTCTGCCATGGGCCTGCCAGGCTTAGCAGGCTGCCAGTGTTCGGTTTTGCGATTTGCGAACGGCCCCCAGCCAATTCCAGTCGCCCCTTGAGCTCCTAGCAAGCCCCCAGATGGGCCTCTAAAAACGCTGCTGGCAGAGCTTCATAAATACGACCCTATTTCTCTAAAACCATCGTCAACGTTCTGGGTGGTTTGGAACTATCTTTGATTAATTAACACTTTATTTCGATATAAATATGAAAAGAAATATTTCTGTAAAAACATTCCAAAGTTCTCCTTATGAAATTTTGCATCCGTTGCAATTCGTCCGCCCTAAAAATTGTGCCCCCCAAGCTGCAACCTACTCAGCCTGTTCGGCAATCTGGCACTGGCCCCCGTTATTGCATTCCGGGACAACTTGAGGCCCAGCCAAGAGGGATGGGCGAAAGGTGAGTCTTCGGCGTCTTAGAATGAGTGTTCCTAGCTAAGAGAAGGAAATCTCTGACAGAAAACCCACCTCACACAGGGCAAGGGGATCGGGGGTCTGCAGCCCACACGTCGTGCTCCTTGGAGCGACTGACAACGGACCTTATGGACGAAGCCTGGGACGCGGGAGCGCATGGTGGCGCGCCCCATAAACAACGGGTCACCATGCATGACGACCCCAGCTTGGAACCCATGATTAGGATTCCCTTCGAGGCAAGTCCCAGCGCACAATGCGTCCAGGAAAGAGGTGGTATTGCCACCGACTTCATTTGGCATCGTAATAATATTCATAGTGATATCTCCCTAATCTCTTTAGGTTCCAAATGCAGCAAGAACTACAAAGAGAAGCTATCCGCTTTAAGTCATTTCCAGTGTTCCAGTCAAGTGTCCGGATCCGTAAGAAAATGAAGACTTTATATCTGAGTTATGCTCCGTCAACTTGGTAAAAAAGTCAGAGCTCTCGCAATATTTGCTTCGTACTCCTCCAGACGCTGCAAATAAATCTCGACTGCCAGTTTAGGCGAGAAAGTACGCGCTGTTTTAACCACTAGTTCAATCTGGAGAGGAAGTAATTTTCTACAGTCAGTCACATTGATATTCGGGCAAAGCCCTCTTTCCTCCTCTTCACCTAATTTCAAGTGCATATTGATTGATAATACAAAAAATGTTTTGACGTAAAACATTCATTGCAAATGATGGTCAACTGCAGCACTGAAAACTTAAAGAATTTATGAAGAACACTACAGGTGTATTGGGAAGGGATGATGAAGTTCCACTTTAATATTCGGATAAATCTTCGAGATCCTCGTAATTGGAAATAATTTACGTCTTTGCTATACGAAGTGGTTGGTTGAAAACGTCCCTACTCATGAACCGAAATATCACAGTTTATGTTCAGTAACTGTTTTGACAGCAGAATTAGCAGATCTAAGAAAGAAAGATTGACTGCGAAAGTGGAAACACCACGTTTGAGGACTGACAATTGGGGATTGTTCATCATCTCAAGAACCGTATGCAAAAGAAAAAGGCAGAAATGTTAAATATTTGTTAGAATGTGACTGAATGACATAATACATTGGTACAAGAAGACCGGATTGAATGTATATTACAGAGAGGGCGTCCAGTTAGAGTCAGTAACGTGCTATAGCGACGAGTCAAGAAAAATACCAGAATCAGTGCTCGGGAACTATCTGCCGAATTGTGTATTTTAAATGGAACGTTCATCCATCCAGAAACTGTGGCCAGAATGCTAAGAAATGTTGGATATAATGGGTGAATTGCTAGGAAAAGGCCTATCATCAGCGAGACAAATAGAAAGAAAAGGTTGCAACTTGCAATGCAGTATATAGATAAAGACGAAGTGCAGTAGGAAAGTGTCGTATTTGAGGGCGAGGGTAAATTTGAGATGTTCGCCAGATGATAGTCTAATGGTGAGGAGAAAGCGAGTCGTTAATATCAAGGATCTCATTCCGACAGTAAAACATGGAGATGGGCATGTCATGATTTGGGACTGCCTAAATGCAAGTGGAACAGGAGAAATGGTTTTTATTCACGTACCATGGACAAAATGCAATATCCGAATAGTCTCAAGGATAATTCGCACAGAAATGGAGAGAAACTGGGGATTATAAATTGTATTAAATTTTATCAAGACATCGACCCTAAAGATAAAGCCCATGACGTGAAGGAGTGGCTTCTCTTCGATTGTTCCAAGGTACTCCATAACACCACCCCAATATTCAGGCTTAAACCTTATTGAGAATATTTGGCACGAATCAGAAATTAGGATTCCTCAACACAACATTCGGTCAAAAAATGAATTAGAAGAAAGAATACGTAAAGAGTGGTGGAAAATTGGGAGCAATTATACTCCAAAATTAGTAACTTCAATTCCAAGAAGACTGAAAGAAATGTTAAACAATAGGGACTAACTACAAAATATTAAGTTGTAGTTTGATGTTAATTTATCACCTTTCGATACGTTGCTCGAATATTAAAGTGGTTGTAAAATTACGTATCATATAAGATTTGTACAAATTTGTGTACGTTATTTTGTTTAGTGATATGTGTAAATATAATTTCATTTTGTTCAATAATAATATATATTTATATTTGTTGTACAGTCGTTTTTCCTTCAAATAATCGTAAATAAATCATAAAATATGATAATTGCATGTTTGCCCAAATATTAATGTAACTGTCTATATATAAAGGAACAAAATGTATCCTCTTTTTCGTTACCAGGGCCAGACAATAAAAATTTTCCTGTTGAAAATTGGTCGTTTTCCGATTACCGCGAATTTTCGACAGGAAAACTTTTATTGCCGGGTCACAAATAAGTACTTACGAAAAAAGAACGTTTTCTTACGAAGTAAGGGCGAGAAAGTAAAAACACTAGCGAGTATTACATATGTTCTAGGGCGTAATCAGGGCCGGGTTAACCATAGGCACGTTAGTGTCTAGGGCCTACAAACATGAGGAGCCTACGATAGAGCCCCCTGATAAATTTTTTAAAAGTTTATTTCAGGAATGAGAATAAATAAATCACGTATACAAAATTATCGATTTTTTAATCCTAAAAATATTTTCAATAATTTTGATATTACAATCCAATGTTTAGTTCTATTATTGGAATATTATAATATAATGGTTTTAGGTAATATAACAGACTCTAAGCGCTTTTTCCAATTTTGGGGTTCGTTATTTTTTTTATTTCAAAGAACACTTATTAGTGTTCTTTGAAATAAAAAAATAATTACAGTTTAATACTGTCATTTAATTTTTTCTGAGGTCTACGAAAAAATTGTGTCTAGGACCTACGTCAAACTTAATTCGGCCCTAGGCGTAATGCTTGTTCAATCAATGCTTAGTATTGACATTGGCGTCCCGATGTTGCCCGACATCTTAGAAAGATCAGTGTTGTACTTTGTTTTAGTAATTGATTAATCTTTTTATGGAGGTAAGTTCACCTCTTTTCAATTTATAAATCATGAATAGGAGTAATGTGGATATACGTGACGATTTTCGTATTCTCCGCTAAGTAGGTCCCACGAATGAGGTATAGATGTCGACATAATCGCTGAAGGCGGGCGAATGCATGGACTAAAACATACTGATAGTTGACGAACGTCAAAATTTCCGTGTGTTAAAAGCCGACAAGTATACTTGAATAGTGGGAATAAAATTGTCATCATCCATTAGAAGAGGTAGGACAATGATAATTAGGTTCTGTTTCCGAAAGAAAAAAAAATTGATGCCCGTTAAAATAGACTAGTGTACAATTGAGTATTTCGTGCTTTCAGAATCAAATCCCACGTTGGGAATAAGAAAATATGGCGGATAGTGCGAGTGAGAGCGATTCAAGTTCCATTGATGGGGGCCCAATAATGATGCCTCCCTCGCCTGTTACTCGAGAACAATTACAAAAAAGAATAGAATCACTGCAGCAGCAGAATAGAGTATTGAAAGTAGAACTTGAGACGTACAAGTTGCGTGTAAAAGCATTGCAAGAGGAGAACAGAGGGTTACGTCAAGCATCTGTGATAATAGTAAGTTATTTCGTGACACTTGACGTATTTTCTTGAAATATTGTTCTAATGGGTATCTTGGGGTAAAGATTGGAGTAAGAGATTGAAGACCTAGATCTTCTAGTTGAAGGAGGAGAAATGGGGAATAGATATGTCAATCACATGGAGATGCTCTCTCATTGTTTCAGCAAGCTAAGGCTGAACAAGAAGAAGAATTTATTAGCAACACTTTGCTCAAAAAAATCCAGGCATTGAAGAAAGAAAAAGAAACTTTGGCTCATCATTACGAACAAGAAGAAGAGTGTTTAACAAATGATTTATCAAGGAAATTGAACCAGGTAAATGGAATGAGAAGTTTAATATGTTGATAATGCATGGGAATACACGGGCCCATTGTAGTTTTGCCAGTGTATTAAAGACTGTTTGTTAATCTGTTCAAAAGTATTCAGAAGTTGGCATAATTATTAGTGTGTTTTCTTAATACTATATCCCGTACGAATACAATGGATGATTTGCCTCTTAACATTCCCAAAAAGGAGACATTGTATGGACACACATGTCAAATAATAAACAAATATTCCAATTCCAGAAGACTGTACTTTCCTTCTATTCAAATAGATACAAGTAATTTTAAAAATGTAGAGGATTGTTGGAACTTTGAGAAAACTGAACTTTCATTGATTGTAAGAAAATAAGTGGTAGTATAGAAGTTGAAGTATTTTATATGTACATGAGTAAATTTAAATTTTTTTCAAATTGTGGTCCTGTGACTAGAACGATATGTATTGTATTGAACGTTATTTCCAACATTATGAAACTGATGGAATTTAGTTATTTCATTCAAATAAGACAGTTCATAAATAATTAATAGTGTGTTTTCTTTTATTTATAATTTAAAATTCATTTAGAATTTTTTCACTGAATGTTTTCATTCATGTTTCTCTTGTAAGAAACGTGAATGATTTGACATTCCAGTTTTGATTTTCAATCTGTTCCAAATATTTTCCTATATTTTTAGTAAATAATTTAGAAATAAATGATATGATAGAATACTACTCCTATATTTTTAGTAAATAATTTAGAAATAAATGATATGATAGAATACTACTACTACTACTACTACTACTACTACTACTACTACTACTACTACTACTACTACTACTACTACTTCTAATAATAATAATAATAAAAAATTGAGATTTTCTCAATACCTTTCCCACCCAGCCTCAAAAAAATTAAAACATTTTTTTATTTCATAATAATGCTGGTATTAAAATTAAAAAAAAAAACTTGCCTCTATAACTGCAATGATCACATTACACCTTTATTTTCGATTAAACTTTTACCGCTTTTATTAATATTATATTTTAAAAAAACTGTATATTTTGTCTTTTATTCTAGGCATTACTGATAATTTACTTACAGAGTACTCCTCAATAAAACATATGTTCTCCTATTAATTGTACAACAAACATGACCAAAGCCGTTGACTTTCTCAACAGTTTGTGAGAAACTAAGAAATTTACTAGTACCATACCTTTCTTTAAAATTTTGTAGCATAGTGACAAAAATATTACTGAATACATTCAAAATTAACTAAAAACCTAAAATCTCTTATTTTGATTTATTACTTTGAGCTTGAATTGTGGAACTGAAAGATTGTTCAGTTTCTACAGAAATTCTTAGCTATAGTTTTGAAGAAATAATAAGAAACCATCCCTTTCCAATTTGTGGCATTTTACAAACCAAACAAGAAAATTTCATCTTTGAAAAGTTCTTGAAAAATGCTTGAAAACTGCTATCTGTTGTTTACACTATGAGTCACTTCTCAAAATGTGAACACAGTTTAACAATTTGCTCAAAATAATGAAAATCATTTTAAAACCAAAACTGTTTCATTTGGTTATGGTTCCAACCATATATTCAGTGATAAAATAATTGTTTCAATTTTGCTTTTAACATTGAAGTGTTTTTTAACTGTTTTGGTTTGTTCCTTTGATTTGTACTGTGTTTTATTCCTACTAAAGTTATTGAAGTTAGGCTCACAAGAACCTTTTCTGGGTGAACAAAACTTTATATAGTATTTGATTGTAGTAATTGAATTCTCCGTGAGAAAGTCTCCTTTTCAGTTTAGTATAAAAAAAAAAGGAATCCTGAAAATGATGTATTTTCCCAAGACTAAATGGTAGGCATGTCAAGGCCCGAGGGACATGAGCAACTTCCATGGGAACATTTGAAGAAATTAACCACTTACTTGAGAAGTCTACTCTGGATTTTCGGTTCTGCAAGAAGTTATTACTCTTGTGCATTCGAATCTTGTACATTTAAGAAATAACTGCCACTTTCAAATGTTCACACTTCCATGTTAAGCTCAATTTGGAACAAGATGTTTGCTTGAAATTTTCAACTGGAGAACTAGAATCAGAGATCTGAGAAGTGAAGCGAGCAGATCCTTGTAGAAAATTTTGATAATTTATAACCTTTGAACAACTGTTTTAACTATTCTGTTTTAGTTTCTTTATTATCATCATTCACATTGCTTGACATACTTTCAATGCTGAATGCCAGAAAATTAACTCTGCAGAAGGTGTTATGTTCCCACTTCAGAGAACTCCTTATAAGCTTTGATTTGACACTAATATTTCAAAACAGTTGTACATGACATTAATTAAAGAACTAATCATTTTCAGCAAATTTCATTTTAGGAAAAAATCTCTCTTCAATAATATAGTCATGTGAATTGATCCAAAAATTTTTTAACTTTAACCATTTTCAAAAATTCAGAGATAACTGGGAAAATTGGATCAGGATCATCATACTTTATTCTATGTAGCAAAAAAATGTAAAAAAACGAATATGTAGCCAAATTTGAGAAACTTGAAATGTTCCAGAGCTTCATTGAGAGTTCCTTTAAAATTTAAAGAATTATTTTCAAATTTCCTGGTCTTTGACCCAAATCAGATAGTGTAGTTCGTAGATGGAGAGACATGGTACAAACACAGTTAAAAAACACATTTTTAGTATCAGGACATCAGGGCGTATATTTCCATTTTTTTTTTAAAAAAAGTGAGGTTAAACCAGACACAACTTTTTTTAATAACTCAAAAACTATACCAGTTTATCAGCAAATACTAATTTCAGATATTATTTTCTCACCCCCAAAACTTTTAGGAACACACATCAGCATATAAGAAAATTGACCCTTGTTGAACGGTGATTTTTAATTCAGTAATTGCTCTTATCATTCTGGCTGATGTCTTGGCCCCTTCAATTTGAATTTTGATTTTAGAGGGCACTTCACTACAAAAAAAGCCCTATTGGCCTTTTCAAAATTTTCTCAAAATTGGCTCTTCAATTTTTTTCTGTAAACTTTGTGCTATACTTGAATTTATTTAGAGCTGCATTGGAAGTTGACGGTTTCATCCAGTTGGGAACTTGAATGTCACCATAGTTGACGTAAGCTCCCGATTGGATGACACTGTAACAGCTAATGATCTGTCAGGGGCAGCTGTAAATAAATCCAAGTATAGAATAGAGCAAAGAGTGCAAATAAAAATGACACATCTGGATTTCATTGAATTCTCAAAATTTTTGAAAATTGTAATAATTTAATATATTTTTGGCGTTTTTCTACAACTTGAATATTGATGACAGATTATTCATAATAATTATTGTTACTCAAAAATGTATCTTTAATAAGAACATGCACAAATTTAGAGTAGAAGTTGTGTGCACGTAATTTGACATCAAATAAAAGTAATTTTAAAAGCAAGATTTTCTTGGTTCCAAATTTCGCCTTTTAATTTTTAGGGTAATGCAGAGTGTGCTTATAAATATGGTGCTGGCTTGATTTTCTTTGAACTCTGAATTTTCAAAAATTGCAAGTTACAATTAGTGTGTGAAAGTATGTGCTTTTCTAGCACCATTTGTTGCGAACATTTATTCTTTTTTGATTTTTTCATTTCATAGCCGTTTTAATTATGAAGATTATTCTGTTTTTCTTTTAATAATCTGTACTTACAGGTTTTTATGTTCTTCATAAATCATTTATTGTATTCTCTTGTCAAATGTTATAAGTAATATAAAGTAGTTAATGTTTTATTTTTTTTTTCTTAGCTTCGTCAGGAGAAATGTCGCCTAGAACAAACTTTAGAACAGGAGCAGGAATGTTTAGTAAACAAATTAATGAGAAAGATAGAAAAATTGGAAGCAGAGACTCTGGCCAAACAAAGCAACTTGGAACAACTACGACGCGAAAAAGTAGAATTAGAGAATACTTTAGAACAAGAGCAGGAAGCTTTGGTGAATAAATTGTGGAAACGCATGGACAAATTGGAAGCAGAAAAAAGGTATGAGCCATTTCTTAATTTGTAATAAATCTTTTATCTTTTAGGTAGTGTAAATCCATGAATATTAGCTTAGTCATTTCCATTTCTTAGATTTGATTACATACTAAAAGGTAAATAAAAAATATACCCATCCCCACCCTTATTATCAAAAATGATTTTGATTTTTAAACCCTAATACCAAAGCTATTTACGAACTTTTTCACGTCAATTTGTATTCAATCTACAATTGGGATTTGCAAGTATGGATAAAAACAGACTTTCTTAAAAATTAAAAAAAAAAACTATGATTTTAATACCTCACCTAATACATACTTGCAAAGTAACTGAAAATATTGTTGTGCTACTGCAAAAAGGATAATTTTTTGACAGAAAAACTTAATTACGGTCCCTTGGATTGTTTGGAATTGGATGTTTCTTGCTTGCACAGTAGTAAATTACTTCCTCTAACTTGTGTGTCAGAATTGTCATTTTGTGAGACTTAAATAATAAAAAATTGGTTTTTCGTCGAAACATCTGCTCCTCTGTTTGAAAAATATAAGTAGTTAAACCACAGTATGCTTATTATACAGTAGTGCAGCTTCGTGTTAAATTATGACGTGTTTGTCAGTGACCACGTGATCCATGTGATGACTAAGGAGTGCTACGTTGCCTTACTCTTCGTAATACAGCATCGTTCTGCTAAATTAATCAAAAAGTGAATTTTTTTATTATACTGTAATTTCTGTATGCATGTAACTAAAACAATATGTGAAGAACATGGCTGCCTTGTGGCTCAAGAGCGAAGTCTTTAGCCTTTCACCAAGGAGGTCCGGGTTCAATTCCTGTCGAATCACATGTGAAATTTGTTCTAACAAAACGAGTTTAGCTGTTTCACAAAAGCTAGTCCAACTCCTGTGCAGCATCCTAAACCGTATCCCTATCCTAATTCCTTCCTGATTCTGGCCTCTGGGTAGTGACGCAAGAGCATGCAAGAGAGAGGCGCGTACACGGACATGCTACCTGGTGGTCCTGTTGACAACTTACAGATCACATAAAAAGTAATAGAGGATTATTCCTATTGATAATGATGGTATAAAAAGTAACGGAGGATTAGTACTAGTAGTAATAAGTGCTTAAGCCCAATGAGGTTTAAAAGATGCGTTGCGTTACTACGAAAGACGCAACAAATTAAAAAAGTCGAAGTTGTGAACATTTTTTAAGGAAAGAAATTATTTAAATCTAATGAATATTGTCCATTGAAAGTAAATAGCGGAATCATGAGGAAAAATAAGTATTTCTTTACTTTACATGAAAATATGTAGAAATATAAGTTATCTAAGTACTAAATAAGGGTATCATAATTAACAATAACATTTCTGTTATGCCTTTGAACAAATTTCCGTCCTTCCTTTCTAGGTTTACTGGAAAAGTAAAAAAAAAATTGTTATGAATGTAATAACTGGAAAAAGAATTCAGTTAGTGTACATCAGTTAGTTTAAGAATTCAGTTAGTGTACATCAAATGCGTTCTAATACGTGTCAGGTGTGGGGTTAAAACATTAGTTTTATGTAATTTTGTGTGTTATTTAATGACTTGCCGTTCAAATCCTAGGAATATAAAACTATGAGGTCAAGAAACAACATGAATTATTTTTTAAGATTGTATCCACCACTTATAAATACAATTTCACAAACAGATTCTAATACTTCAGTAGCAGCTATTCATCGTTTTACTTTATCTCCATCAAGGTCATTAGCTGTACGCACGTACTTCCCAAACTAGCCAAAAAATGGGCTGAGCTGCGCTGCTGTGCTGTATTGCTCAGCTGTACTTCTTCTTCTTACTTTTCCTCTTTTTCTTCTTTTTTTCGTTATCTTCATTCCTTCTTTTTCTTTTCTTCTTTTTCATTTTCTTCTTCTTTCTCTTTTTCTTCTTTCTCTTTTTCTTTTTTCTTTTCCTTTTTCCTTTTCCTACTTTTCATTTTCTTTTTTTCTTTTTCTTTTCTTCTTTTTAATAAATCTTTTATACAGTAATGTTCTGTAGGACTTATTTCTTTGCTCTTATTAGCTTTTTGTTGATATTTGTTTATCCATTTCCATGGCTATGTATACTTGTAACAAATTCATAGGTGATTATATTTACTTTCTGGGAAGTGGGGAGATAACATGGCGAACTCCATTCTTCATGTGCACAGTTTCCCCACTATTTACTGTTAATGAAACCAGTAAATATTGAGAAGCAACTGAGAGGACCTCAAGTTCTCCCTGAATTGGACATAGCTGGATAAAAATCCCCTATATGTACTCTACCTTCGGTTTTTCAAAACGCATTAAAAAGTTGCCTCCTACATACGTTTACACAATACGTTTTGGTTTTCACTTGCTTAGGAATGAATTTGTAATTGCAACTCCCTTTAAAACGTGCAAATAACATTTGATTAACACAATACTTATGAATGCAACCCTGCACAGCAATGCGTTTGTGTTTTGCGTGCTTCCGAAGAATTGCTTTGGAAGGGGTGAGAGCTCATGTAAGTGGAGAGATATCTCACACTTTCTTCCATCAATGCCACACTTACTTCTCTTAAAAACTTGTGCTAGCCAAGTGTTATATCTTCTCGACATGTCAAGGCACATCCAGAGGTCGCGTCTGCGCAGTAATATCCGCACAGTCCGGAGTGTGCTCCCACCGCTCGTAAGCCACCATGTTCCCCCTCTTTCCCCTTCAGCCCTGCGAGAGCCTAGGCCCCAGCTGCTCGCTCGCATTTCCCGAGTGTGCTCTAGCCTGCTGTCACGAAGGGCATTGGCGGCGGATGGTCAATCGCAGCTTCCGAACGGCGCGTTTTGAAATACCATGTTTCGGAAACGCTCTGAGAGGTCTTGTATTCCCCTCATGTTAAGAAATGTTTAAGAAACATTGCACCGCAGTTATTTGGGTGTGCACATGCGAACGTGCAAATACCCACGAGCCGCCACTGTTCAAAGCTCATTGTGACATCATCAGGTAAAATACTTTAATACCTAAATTTTACCTGATGATGATGCCACAATGAGCTTCGAAACATTGTGTAGGCATGTAAATGTTAATAAAAATTGTCTAAAAAAATGTAGAGGAAAAAAATAGAAAGAACAGATATTTAAAAAAAAAAATCATTAGTTTTAAAAACAACTTCAGTAGTACAAAAAATGTTGCAAGCTGTCAGCATGGATCCATGGTGACCTCGTCACTGGCTCATGGGACTCCGGGCCCCCAGCCCCAGAAGCCATAATACATATTAAATATTTACTAATATTCTATACTAATGAAAGTCATTCAAATATCAGTGTTTACATTATAAATACAATTTTTAAGTTAACAAAATATTACATTTTATGTTCAACATAATTGAATAATTCTATATAAGAAAAATGAAGTTGGTTGGACACTAGACTTGCAGGCCTACCAGAGAAGAATTCTGAGTGCGCCTTTGTCTAGTGTAGAGAAAGCAATGTAATGCTGGAGAAGGGAGGTCCAATTTTTTTTCTTAATAAAAGCTGTTTTCCAAATTAGATTTTGATACTATGACGTGTAAAATCTCAGAATTTATAAAACTCGTAAATGTGATTTTTTAATTTATTTAATCATCCTTTTTTGGCAGCTTCAGATTCTGTTAACTATATATTAATTCATGTCGTATATCTCACAACATACACATGATGTTTTACATTATATTAATTTTGTTAAAATAACATTGTAACCACCATCGTCAATGGATTATTTGTAGTTATCAAGGTAGTGCTTAGAAGAGTCAAATTATTTTAAACTTTTATAACACTTCAGTACAATTTGCTGGAAGATTATTCTCAATATATTGACAGCACAATTGATGATGTAATGTCCATTTTTGGTTCTGTTGTTTCTCAGTTTCAAAGGGTCTGGTTTTCTTAGTGTGGTATCCATGGATCTGGCAAAACAAGGTGGTAATTTGTGGTGTTTGTAGAGTCTATTAATATTTTTTTTATCTACCTTTGATATCATATATTTAATTTGTTAGTAGGTTTGTTGTTTCAAAACGTATATTTGATGAGTTCTTTGTGTAAATGTAGCCGTTCTGGATGGAAGTCTTGTAGAGTCTCGCGGAAGCCAAGCTGGCCAACGGTTTGCGAATGTTCTTGTGTATACGAAGGTGTGTCGATTCTTTCATTATTGCCAAATATAACAGGGTAGAGAAGTTTTCAAAATAAAATAACTTTATTTGTGTGAAACATGTCGAAGCAATAGTGATAGTTGCAATGTGCTGGAGTCGAATTTAAGTTCCTAGTGGAAATCAAAGCCAGAACCACGTGCGCAAGAGGTGTATATGCCTTACGCGGACAAATAAAATTATGTAAGTAGTGTTTCATTATAGACTTTTATTTAGTTTTAATTGATTTGAATTGCGTATATTTTTATTGTATTGGTATTTTGAATTTTGGAAATTACATATCCGTCATTCGATGGTGGTGCAACCTCCAGTCTATTGGGGCACCAGCCACTACTGCTTAATACCGAAACCGACAAAACGTCCGTTTGTCCGTCCTTGGTCGATGCTAGCGCATGAACTGTTCAGCCGATTTTCTTCAAAATTGGTATTCTTTTATTGATTTAAAGAAACTCAAGGCCCTGCGAGTTTGAAATGGACATTTTGGGGTACTTTATATGAAGCCTCAAACATTTTCAAAATTCTCTCAGAAAAAGCTGCAAATTCTTTTCTACTTTGACCTCGGGCAGAGTAAAACATGCTTAAAAAAATGGCGTAGATCTCATTTTCGTTGATATTCCTGATTTTTTCCAAAGTTGCTAAAGTTCAAACATTTTTGTCAGTGTCTTCCGACAACTACAGTGAAGATACAGATTTTTTCATTAATAGAATCCGTTGTTGGAAGTTAGATCTTGTACAATTTTTTGGAAAACATGCATAATTTTGCCAGAAATTGCAATTTTTTTAAACAAGTTTTCTCAAAAACTGCTCCAAATTTTTCTTTAAATTTTCTCATTGAATTTGTCAAAGAACTTTAAAAAAGAGGTGCCACTCCCTTTTCCGGCCAACTTTGTGTATTTTCGAAAATTGCAAAAAGATAACGTCACAAAACTTTAAAAAATAAGATAGAGATATTTGTCTTGAATAAACTGTTCGAAAAAATCAATCTTGAAAAATGCTCATGTACAATTCTTTGAAGAAATGAGTCATTTTCATGATATTTCTGCTTGAAGTTAATGTTAATTATTAAAAAAATTCTCAAAAACCCCTCCAGTTTTTTTCGTGAACTTTTTTTTCACGGATTTGAGTGTCCCAAACAAGGAACGCTTAAAGGAATTGTGCAGGTATCATTTTCATTGAACTCTAAATTTTCGAAAATTACAAAAGAGAGAACAATGCGTGAAACTGCTATTGTAGCACCACTAGTTCAGATATGTTTCTGGAATACCATCAGGACCTGCAGAAAATGCCTACAGTATTTGAGTTGTTTCAGTATCATCAATTTCTTTCAACTTTATCAGCTTGTGTTCACCACCTCGAAGTAGTTGGCAAACCATTCTGCAAGTAGATCAGGATTTATTATATGGACTCTTCTTGAAATGATATAAGGTAGTCCATTTTTACATCAATATGCATGTAGAGATACTACGTGCATTTTTACAAACAATATGCATATATGTAAGAGTTCAATATGTTCTGTCCAACTTGAACAATTTCCTCATGTTTTTGCGTGGATTTTCGGATGTTCGAAGTGAGGTAGTTTGTGAACTTCCTGTATGCAGTTTAACAAATGGAGTTGTTAATAGATTGCCTATTCAAATAGTTATTAATTTTAAGGTATCCTTAGTATAATATACAATCACAGGTTAAAACCGGATTTAATAATAAAAAATGCAGTCAACACATGTTGTAAAATGAAAATCACTATTATTTATATTTCATTCTTGAAACTAGTACAACGTTTGTTCCCCATTTTCTTACCTTGACCTATATCTACGATATAGCTCGTAAGAGTACATTGTTTGGAACTTACGGTTACATTCTCCGTGCCCCAATAGTGACTTCGGCCTCGTCCTTTTCCAGACAGGCTGTCGGGAACTACCCCACTCCCGATCAGTCGGCTCTGATTAGGTCTCTGACATCAGGGTGAGTGGGGACTGTCTTGATGTCCCCCAGCGAGTGTGCGACAGGAAAGAAGTCATGACAGTTCGTGCTATATCCCCGTGGCAACCCTGGCACTGTAACGGAGTGTCCCCTTGTTGGGCTTCGTGGTGGGTGGAGAGCATGGGATGAACAGCTTCTCTTATTGATAGCAAACCTTAACCCCTGCTCTTTCTCAAGCAAGAGGAGATTTAATGAAGTGTTGATCTAGTTTTTACTTTCTCGCTACGGAGTAGAGAAAGAGTGCAGCAAAGAGCTACAGAATTTAGCTGAAGGTACTCGGCCTCAATTCCACGCTGATCCCCACATTTGACCGCCATCTCTTCCGGAGATCTCGTGTGGGTATTACAACTGGCGTGTGCGACTATATATGCTAAATCCTATGCGTTGCCTGAAGTGTCAGATGTTCGGCCATAGCTGCACGGGCAGTGCAATCTGAATTGCGGAAAAGGCTCGAGAGTCCAAATGTCTAACTAAATGTGTAAACTGCTCTGGAGATCATTCATAGAACTCCAACAAATGACCCACATTTCTAAAAGAACGAGAAATCCAGAAAATCAGTTTCTCCTGAAGCGCCACCCCGCTACAACGCTGTAGAAACCCGGTGGTTCTACTCAAGAGCTTTCCCAGCAGCCTGGAACAGTCAGAATCTACTTCGAGTTGTCGAACCGAAATGGAGAAAACTTTACCCTTTGTGTGTGTCACAGCATGTGAGGTTTCTCCTGAAGACTTGATTGTAATCATCAACTGTACTGTTCCGTCGATTACGAAACACGGTAGGAAGACCTCTAATGCAACAACAAATACCAAATCCGTGTGTCTACGAAATAAGATTACTTGTAGATGTCACCCTCTCGAGGAATCAGGATTACCCTTCAACACTAGCCGCCCTCTTTAGCGGTGTTCAGACTTCTGGGGACGAGGGATCACATGCGAGTTGTCAGAGCACTTTCAGAAGGCGAGGAAAGAAGAAAAAGAAACCTAACTAAATTCCAGCCATTGCTCTCTCATGAAATGTGAGCGGCTTCCGCTTGCATTCTGAAGAATTAAGGTTAATCTCTAGCCATAACCCATTTATTATTTGTTAGCAGGAAACGTATGCTTTTCCCCAACATTCCGCTCTCTTCGTGGCTTTCGTACTTAACGGTTAACGTACTTAACGGTCGACGACGGGCTTCGCGCTCATGGTCCTGTCGCAGTGATTTTTTTTTTTTTTTTTTTTTTTTTTTAATTTGTTGCGTCCCCACCTTGACGCAACGCGTCTCCAAGCCCCCTTAAGGGGCGTTGAGCGCTTTAGCACAGGGGAGTAATCCTCCATTAAAGTGCTACTTTTTTTAATATTTGTCAAGTCTCGTCACGTCGCAGTCAGTCATTGCCTTTTATCCCTTCGGCCAGGGGCTCGACGACGTTAGGTCCCGGGGTTCCTGGCCGGTCACCCAACCACGAACCCGCGAGTCTCGAATGTGCTTAACCTTCGTGACTTCACGGAGCGTAGTAAACACATTCGGCTAGCGCCGCCGGCGATGATTTGTTTCCGATTCCTTGTTCTCTGAGGAATCCATCGTTCTAACCGACCTCTAGACCATGTGCGTACGACTGAACCAACCATCAGTTTCGCTGCGTGTAATGTATTCTACTGGCATACATACCCCAAGCCGTATTACAAGAACCATTTGAAAATGTTCTCTCCCAGCTGCCCCGCCTTTCCTTATTGTTGCTGACCTTAATATCCACAATCTTGTTTGGGATGGCGCGAGGTCCCGCCCTAGAGAAACTGTTAAAAATATTGACCAACAAAACAATTCTTCTGAATTCTGGAAATTGCTCACTTTTTCGTAACTAATCACTTTCTTGTCAATCAATCTGGCGATCTGCAATCCATATCTACCATCTTAGAGTGAACTGTTCTGCATGGTTTGCACGGGAGTTACCATTTCCCTTCTTTGGTCCACTTTGATATTCCTGTTTTACACGTTGCCCGCCCATCTCGCTAGCTAATCCATCGAGCTGATTGGAATACGTTCAGCAAAAAGATACGAATGGGTAACAATTGTTCAAACAAATTCGACGCTACGATGGCCCTTTTCACCGACGACGTTCAAGTGGCCTCCGTTGCAACCCTGAAGTGGGGCTGGTTGTTGGAATGTCGATTGGGCCACCGCGGTGCGTGGCGAAAGGAGGCACTGTCGAGGCTCAATGCGTTTCACACCACCGTGGCTTGGATCAATTATAAAAGAACCCGGACCAGAGCTAGGTTGCTCAGTCGAGAAGTAAGACCGCTTCCTGGAGAGCGTATATTTCTTCCCTTCCATGCCCCCCACCAAGCATAATACGGAGAAAGGTGCGAAGTTTTATATATATATATATATATATATATATATATATATATATATATATATATATATATATATATATATATATATATATATGGCAACAGCGGGGGCATAGAATGAAACTCGTGGAATCCAGTCACGATCGAATACAATACAAATACTTGTTGAGCATCCGAGTTGCCGATATTTGGAATATTCTACCGGAGAACGTCGGAGAGACACCTAATCATTATGCTTTCGAAAGGGCTTATGATCGTCTCTTCAGCGAAGAAGGCCATGGACTTTAATGATCTCCGGCCTCTTTTTCATTATTAATTGTGGATATGGTGATGTAATAATTATTTTAAGACTGATTTTGACTATATCAGATGTATGCAATAGCCTGCATAATACTTTGAATAAATAAATGTTCTGCCATCAGGTTTCAAAGCACCTGCTTGCTAGGACAAGAGAGTCAACGTAGATGGGAGAGAAACATTTATTAAAGATGCAACCGAATAAAAATACAGCCTTCCGGTGGCGAGGCCGTCGCGTAGTGTGCCGGAGGCCGTAGACGCGTGGGCCGGGGTCGGGTCTCGGTGGGGCGTTTGGCGGCAGCCAAAGCTCCGAAGAAAGTCCGGGAGAGACGACTTACGGAAGGAAGGTGGCTTGTCGTGGCACTCTTTCGTGTCTGGAATGGGAGGAACCCAAACAGTTTAAGGGTTACCGCACGCGAACACTTCTACGTAACTCCGAACTCTACGCTATCACTTGTCACTGACTACTCTCTCTGTAATGAATATCTCCGCTTGCCAGAGTTTATACCGGCACGTTGGCGAATGAGGGGCCGTCCGCGGCGCCACGTTCTTCGCCCTTCTGCTGGCTGCACGAAACGTTGGCGCGCACAGCACTGTATGTGCAGCCGCGTTAGAAACTGGAACGTATAGGTTTGAGAGGACATCTTGTAGCTTGGATTGAGGAATACATGAAAGACAGTTTTGGGTGTCGGCTTATCTTCTCCAAGGCGAGTTACTTCTTGGCTGTCTGGGTGACGCTGCGTAGTGGGCTGAGAGGCTGACGTTTCGCCTGACATGTAACAGGCTTCCTCAGGGTATTCAGTTTCATGCCCGAATGCTTCTATGGCAGTCATTAATATGTAAACCCCATTACTGTCAGGGATTTTGTACTTATCAAAAACTTCAGAATGATGGAGAGTTAACGACTGCAATGTGCATCAAGTTACTGCTGCTGGTGCACCTGCTGATATGTGCTGAACGATGACAACAAATTATACTGTCACTTGTGTGCTTGATTTTGACTTGTTTATGACGTAGCAAGCAAAAATTGAGGATTATAAAAGAAGTTTAATTATAAGTATATTTAATGACGATGATGAAAGAGAAATTATATTTTTATCTTTGGGAACCTTTGAAATAGTAAAGAGGGAATGGATAGAAGGAATTGTTTCTCTACAGTTAAATGTCTTGCTTTGAATTTTTTAAAATTATGATTATTATTTCAATTTCGAATTTTTGTCGTCTATTGGTATATCCATAGTTATGTTTGTTGTGTATTATCTGCTTTAAAATAAGGGTAATTTGAAATGTTTTGTCTCGCAGAATGCTCCAAATTAAATTGGATCAACCTGTGTCTGACCCTGCTTCTCCAAGAGAAATTAGCAATGGTGACACTGCTGCCAATCTGAGCACTCATATCCAAACATTGAGAAGTGAAGTAGCTCGTCTTCGTAACCAGTTAGCTATTGCTCAGCAGGAACGTAAGTATTTTTTCTATAGTTTGTTGTAATTTAATAGTTTTCCAGAAAGAAATACCCGAATTTATGCTTATTGCCTTCGGTATAGTTCGATATAAACTGCGTAACTTACCTGGATCGAGAGGATCGTGGTTACGAGGGAAGTATGAAAACGGTTAAGATGGCTTCAGGTACTGCCGGTAATTGTGGCGGGACAAAAATGCGAGAGGCTTTCTTTCCTTCCCGTTCTTCAGATGGGCCGCACTCTCCCCAATCAAAATGCTGTCTCTCACAGGCTGTAGTAAAGGCACCGTTCCTGGCACTCTCGGTAACAAACCGCAGACCATACCTCCACAGTCATGGTTTTAATGATCCGCTATTCTGCAGTCTTCGATATCCAAATCGCTGCCACCAGTTTAAATGGCGTGGGTCTGTGACGTCATGGGTTGGACAAATCACAGAAAAGATGGCTTTGGTATATACACTGTTTATTTTCACACACAGACATATATACACATATATATAACTGCTGTACCAGTTACTACAGGAGCATTTGTTCCCCATTAGCATCTGCTAACTTCCAAATCCACTGTTAACATGAGCCTGGCGCTCATATCTGCAAGCTTGTGACGTCCCACGCACACTGGTGTCTCGCGAAGGTCTCGCGATAAAGGTTCTAGGAATAATGCTGACACTTTTCAGGGCCCACTCTCCCTTATTGCCTCGCTGACCGCGTCGCATCCTCCCACGGGTGCAACTGCTTGGTCTTGCGACACATCTGGCGCAAATGTGACAAGTAGCCTCTGGAACTGCACCCTTGGGCTCGGCCTCGCTCGCTTCTTGCCTATTGTGATGCATTCTACACGTGTCCACAATACCCGCTATGCCCCACACTGGTGCATGCGTTTCAGTAGTAGATGCTACAACTTGTAATGCCCTTGGTGCATATTTCATTTAGTGCTGTTTCCCTGACTACCATGATGTCTGTATATTGAGTTCTTTTGGCTATATCTTTTCCTAGACTTTTGTGGTGCTTTAAAGTAATTCTTTACCTTTAATTTGTTAATATTATGTTCCTTTGATTTTGTGAGTTCATTTTTTACAGATCATTTTTTAAAAATCGCCAGTTCCTTTGTGCATTCTAGTACACGTGTATACAGAGTAAACGTAGTATACAGAAAGTAATTTAATGCCTTGGAAAATCGATTTCAAGATTTCAATGGAAATACACGTTTTGGAGTCTCTTTTCCCATCCGCCTGTGAACAATAATGGTGCTTAAACCATTTGTTGTTGATTTTTCAAAATTAATATTTCCCATGCAATCTGCCCATCTCGAAACTCAGTAATTTAGAAAAATAAATATTGTTGATATTTTGGAGTACTTTCCACAAGGCCCCAGGGCATTTTCAAAAATTTCTAAAAAAATGCAAGTTCGAATTTTTTTTCAACGTGTTCCTATAATTACATTATTAAAGGTAGCGTTTTTTTCTTTAAATGCAATTTCTTCTCCACAATTCTTTCATTAACGTCATGTACATTTTTTAAAAGTTTAGTAGTTTCCATCCAACTGTGAGTGAAATATGGACAGTATTAAAAAATATGTAAAACAAGATTTTTTCAATCGGTTTCCTTATTTTTCTTTAATCTTCTTTTAGGTATTAGTAGTTTCTCCAACAATCAAAACTTTTTTATGAAAATAAGCTCAAAATTCCTAATTTTCAGAAACACTCAAATGCCATTTTCTCGAAAATGACTCACCGGCAAAGGTGGCTCAGGGTATCAATTGATGTCACTGTGCTGTGCCTCTTGGGAAGAGGGTGGGGCAAAAAAAAAAAAAAAAGAAGAGATAGACTGAAGAGATAAGCAAACTTAACTAGTTTGAGAGTCCCAAGTTGGTGCCATTCTGTAGCACCACTAAGTTTCTTAAAATGAAATTAGTTCTCTACAGTTCTTTAGTGTCATGACCTTTTTTTGAAAATCTTGGTAGCATTGGCCTAATTTTGAGTGAAATATGGGCAATATTTACAGATATTAAAAACAATGTTTTCTCAAAAGCATCTCCAATTTTTTTTCTTTAGAGTTTTTGTAGAATAGTGCTAAATACACTGTGTAAGATGACACAAACGTCATTTTGCTGTATTTTGTTTTCTCAAAAATTACACAAATGTAATTTTTTGGTATCTCTCACATTAATATTTACATTACCAGTGATTTGTATAAGTTTCATTTCTGAGTACATGTGCTTCAAATGTCTTTTTTCTTGAAAACAAAATTATTTTTTGAATATGACCTCATATTTCCGCATTTTGAGAAATGACATTATGCAATATTTCTGAAAATAATAGTTAGAAAAAACTACACATTTTAACTTATTTAATCCATGTAATATAGAGAAAAATCAGAAAATAATTAAAAATACGAAGGTCAAATATTGGTCTTTTTTGTGCGATTTGACATAGAATAGCTCATAAGGGTTACAACGCATCTAAGAATAAATAAATAAATAAATAAATAAATTACAGTAAAATATTGTCTATTTGTGGCTTTTGGTCATATGTCTGTATGTTTTGTGGGTTGTTTAGATACAGAGAAAATGCAACGATATGTAAATGAGGAGAAGAATATCCGTGAAGAAAATCTGCGGCTGCAAAGGAAACTTCAATTAGAAGTGGAAAGGCGAGAAGCTTTATGCCGTCATCTGTCTGAATCCGAAAGCAGGTGAGAAGTGTGTTGTATGATAGTGTTGGTCTTCTCCAGCAACACGAACAACCATATAAATTACTTATTACATATTGTCTGTGGGACATTGGAAGAAATTAATCAATTTCCATATTCTGAATCTTGTACAATTGAACTATTATTTCTGGAAAAATATCTAACAGAAAAAAACCATTGGTGCTACAGTAAGACATCCTCCTAATTAATCCTCCTAACTAATTTCCTAATCTCGTAGCAAACATCCTCCTAATTAATTTCCTAATCTCTTAGTTTGGGCTAGCATTTCGGGAGAATTGTATAAATATATTGAATTGATTAGTTGTAATGAAATATTCTTTTATTCTTAAGATATCTATTTTCTCAAGATGAAAATTTAATTTCTTTTCTTGTCTATGATATAACACATGTATGTTGAAATGTTCATTACATGACATTTTTCAAGGACTAAAAAATCCATGAATTCTGATTATACAACATATTAGAGGAAGTAACTTATTTCATATATGAACAAGATTTACCCACATTTTTGTTTCCAGGGTCCATCAATAAGAGTTTTTCTTTCCAAACTCGTTTTTTCCCCCCACAGTATTACAATACTTCCTTTATATTGCGTAAGCACTACTCTCTGTTAAGAAATCGCTTTTTACCCTTACGTATTACAATACATAACAATATTAACTGTTACAAATATTGTCTGAAATTAACACAACCTAACAGTTCTACATAACAGAAAAATTATAATCTTATTATTGAATAAATACAGATACCAATTTTTTCGTGCTTCATTTGGTTAGGTTTTTCAAATGTAGATGGAGAGAAAGATAGAAATTGCAACATTGTAACAATGTAACTGTTACCAGTATTACGAGAAAGTATGTGCTGTTTTGGCACCAATAGTTGGTAAAATTGTGCCTAGTGACAGTATGGAGGGAAAGAATGAGTGGCAATAGTGATATTGTCCATGAATTTCTGATAGTCATCATTCAATCGGATGCCATTTCAAAAATAAACCTCAAATCGTGAAGGCAGGTACACTTCAGCTATCCCCTCCACATGTCAAAGTGGTCATAAAGAGAACATGGTGTGTCTTAGAAAATTTAGTACATTAATTAGTGGTGCATCAGCACGTTGGCTACTTTCTTACATTATTTGTTACTTAAAATTAAAATACTACTTGAACCTGCAAAATTTTTGCACAAGCTGGGATTCAAACTAGCATTATACCTAATTGTTCAGACCAGTTAAAAGCCTTTCTGACACTTTAGAAAGAAAGTTAATTCAAAGTCCAATTTTTATGTGTAAAAAAAAAAATGCACGACATTTTATAGATATTTTAAAAAACAGATTTCATTGAGAAAAATATTACCTTTATTATTGTACTTGTAAGAAGTCGCAGATTTATATTATCATCTTCAATTTTCAAAAATTCAGAGTGTCCATCAAAAATCGGACGTTCGGCATTCTTATAAGTGTCCTTTGTTTTAACCAAGCAAAAGCCTTCTCTCTCTTTTTTTTTTTAATTATAAAAATGTTGATACTTCATATCAGTGCCCCCTAAAATCAAAAAATCAGTTTCCAATTCTGAGAACCTCAATCAGTTCCACACAGCGTGAATAATTGGTAAATCCAATATCAACATTGCTAATCTACAATTTTTCCGATTTTTGACCTACTGCTTACATTCTTTTTATATCAATGATGCTGGAGGAGGGTGCTTGTTGACAAATTCAAGACTTCATTAGGTGGCATTCAATGCTTCGGATTCTTTCCAGTTTGTTGTGGTCACAACACCACAAATACTTTTCCCTACATTTCACTCCCATCCGCGATCTTTTAGCTCTGATGTCACACAATATTCAATTTTTGCTCTGTTTCTCTTCAGTATTATGTATCTGAGATTCTGAATCTTGATGTCTCTCTTAAGGTATTAGTTGGTGACAGCCAACTAATATTATTGCTTTTCTATAGCTAGGAATGCTAGTGTTTAGTTTAGTGATATATGGTAAAAATATTTTGGAATAATTTTAAAGAAGCCAGAATGTAGCATCCAGCTATTCTTCATAGTTCATAATTTTGTAGAATTTAGTTTCTTAGTTAATTATAATTGTTTTTGTTTTGTTGTATGAAAAGTTTGGAAATGGAAGAAGAGCGGCACTATAATGAAATAGCTATGTCTGGTGGAAATGTCCGGTCAAGGACCGTGTCTAGTCCTGTTCCATATAATCCTTCGCCAAGTTCTTCAAGGCCTCTCAGTCCTGGTGAGTAAAAGATAGGTCATCTATTGGTGAAATAATTCTGATGCACTTAGTGATGTTGATGCATTTTTTCAGGTGTAAATTTGGTAGGTTCTTCATCGCGTGACAGTTTCTCAGCACCAGGAGCTCCGTCTTCAGGGCCTATGAGTAGGTGTTACACTTGTGGGCAAACTACGTATAATTCAATGCCTCTATGCCCAGCAGGAGTCATGGTCACTCCCACACCTATTGTGGGAGGAGGATTCCTGCCTGTGTCTTCCTCGCCTCCTGCTCCACCAATAGTGGTAAGTTCTCATTGTTTTATGTTTATTAGGATCATAAAGTTTAAATAAAATGTAAACAATAAATTTACTTGTATCTTTACTTAATTTAGAAAGAGTGGTGAATAAGATAGAATAAATAAAATTACAACTAATGAAATATATTTTATTGTTATAAATGGAAATGCCCAAATATTCTTTAAGAATGGTGTGTCAAAGGATGGTATTTTAAAGGATAACTAAGTATATTACAAAAATGTGTAATGGGTTATTCTTTTAATTGAAAAAAACAACCACCATAAGATAATTTATAATTTCACTCATATATTGTGTAATTTTCAAATATTATAAAGGGATTTCTGTGAAACATTGCACATTATTTATGAAGCTCTTGTTTCGAAATAAAAATGACGAGATCCATAAAGGTGCCTAATACCACTGCCGGAAGCCTGTTGGAGTTGGTTTTGTAAGCGAGGAAACTTGTTAATAGTATTGTTTTTTGTGAAGTTTCACAGTCGATATTTATGTCCAGGGTGTTAAGAGCAGCCCATCATTCACTGGTCCCTTCTTTAATGTTGACTACCTGTTCCACTGCTTGTATTGTGGATTCACCCCTTATGAAGCCGTACTGATTTTCTGCTAATAGTAACATGAAATTAAAGTTAAAATGTTGCTACAAATGTATGGTACTCAATTCTTTCAATTTTTCTTTCATGTAAAGTTTTAGAAATAATTCCAATATAATCCAAACCCTACCAATTCAAATGAAGCACCTATGGTGCATGCCAGCGTTCATTTTGATAGCCAGGAACAGTAGTCATTTCAAACTTTTGCAAATGAAACATACCGTAATTAGCGATCAAAATTTCTTGAAGTTAAGAAGTCATTTGTTAGTTTGAAGTTAATTGTATGACCTTCCATCAATCTACTTGCTTTTATGAGAATGACAATAGTTTCCAAAAACCTCATTATGTTTACAAAGCCCAGGAAATTCGAAACGCGCGACTATGTTTGATGCCAAATTACACAAAAAATATTCGCATTTTCGAAAAATTCATCATGACCCCATTTGAAAATCTGTTTTTGATGAACATATTTCATTAAGAAAAAAAATTGTATCTTCACAATTGAAGTTATAAGAAGACCCAGAAAAGGTTTTAATTTTTTTCATTTTTCGAAACATTGAGCATATCAATTAACGTGAGGCCTGCATCGTTCTCTCAAGCGCCCTTTATGCTATTAAAGATCAAAATTTAATCCAAACTATTTTACCGTTTTTCTAAAGAAAAATTGTTTAAAAAATGTCAATGTTTGACACAAGATTTTGCATAAAATACTCATATTTTCGAAAAATAGAACATGACAGAAAGATGTTTTGATGGTGAACCCATTTCACCAAAAAATCTAGTGGTGCTCAAACAGCAAGTACTTTCTCGCAATTAGTAATGGAAATTAAATAAGTTTCAATGACCGCACATCTATTCGTTTTCACATTTAACACAAAGGACGCAATTTAAAATGGAGTAACACAAAAATAATATAAATATCATAAAAGTAAAATGAAATATGAAATAATACACAAATCCTCACTTACGTATCATCCAAAGTAAGTTGGGAGCGGGCGACTGAAGGCCAACCTAAAATTTAAGGGGCCGTGACGTCACCAGATCGATTACGAAATACAAATTTTGAAGAAATTGGCTGAACGGTTTAGCTGCTAGCGTTGTTCACTGGATGGACGGACGTTTTGCCGTCAACCGAGTTTCCGATATCAAGGACACACAAAACATTGATTCTATACCACGTGTTAGAAGATTTTTTTCTGAAATTTAACAACTAGATTTATCCACCTTTTTGTTTCAAGGGCCCGGCAATAAGGGTTTTTCGTCCAAAAATTCACCGCTTTTTCCTCTCAGTTCTGGAAAACCGGGGAAAAACCTTGAATTCCAAAAAGCCAGATCGCTGGCCACCCTGGGAAGGTAACAAACGAAAACAAGACCTTTGAGAGGGTGGGGGTGGGTCATGGCCTCATGCTCCTTTCCCTGTGGACGCACTTTGATGCATTTGACTGAATCTGTGTCGTATTGCTAAATGCCAAAAATAATATACCTTCCAAAATTTAATGTTTCAAAAAATGAATGTATAAAAATTCGTCTCTGCAGAAATTTGTGGAGACAATGAGTGAAATTTTCACAAACGGATGAGTGAAATAAGTAAAAAAATTGATCTGTGATGTCATTTGCCTTCCTGTATCTATGTAGCTTCAATAATATCTAGCGTAATAATTTCAAAATGCCAACAAATTTTGGAATGAGAAGTAAATATACTGTATTTTTCAGCCTGGCCGCCGAGCATCAGAACGTTTTATCAAGCCAGCAATCCCTCCAGTTGCTCTTGTTACTCCAAGTAACAATTCTCTGCTGAGTGGTGGCAATCAAGTGGCTCCATCTCCGCCCAGTACGACTTCACCATCGCCCATGGATGTGGCCAAGAGTTAGTCTGCCCTAGCCCACTCACTGCCCACTGTGCTGCTTGCTTCAGCTTGACTCCAAGTCAAAGCCACAACTCTGTGCAACTAGAATTACCATTCAGTAATCAAAAAATTGAATATAATGAAGAGTTGAGTTAATCATGGAATAATTCCTTTCTAACAATAGAGTTGACAGTATGTTGATTCCTTCTGATGAGTTATGTGAATCTGCATTAAAATTGTAGATATAAATCTTTGTTTTGAGTTGTTGCCTGAAAGTTGTAAATATTAATTCAGTAATTTAGGCTTGTTCTCACAAAATATTATATACACAAACCACTAGATGGTTTTATTTTAAAGTGATTTTGTAAAAAGTAAAAAGATTTTGGTGTAAGGGGCAGCTTTTTTTGCGAGGTAAATCACTACAGTATCACAAAAGTCATCGTGCTGCATAAGTATTGCTTGTTTTTAATGCACATTTTTTGTGGTGTTTCTTTTTCAATAAATGTGAGTACTTTCAAAATGATGTTAGCTACTCTTAAGAACTCACTTCATTATTGTTGTTTCTTTTATTTTCATGTAATGGTGCTTGTGTATCAGTTGGGGTTGAACTGTACCACATTTTTCATTATGTCCATGCTTCTTTTGGTAATGTTTCCCCACAGATATTTAGTTAATATATACTTTTGGCTCCTTTACGCATATAAAGCTTGGAATCCTAGATACACAATTGAGCTCAGGTGTGTATTTGATGAATGAGAATATGAACATGTATAAATGTATAAGATGAACATGAAACACTAGAATATATCAGAAACTTATCAAAAATTTATGAATAAATGAGTTTCAAATCTTGATGTGATCCTTGAGGAGTACTCAGGATTTTTCTTTGCATTAAGCAGTCAGTCTCTCGGAAGAAATCCAGTGAAATGGTAATTGTCGTATTTATATTTGATGTTTACGTATATATTAAATGCCAACAAATGTTGCAGTCTTCATAATGGGGAAGGTGTTCTTTCTGCATTATGAATATTATGACCTTAAAAATCATGAATCGCAGCAGCATCCAAAACCATTGTAGAGTTCCATTAATTATGAACTCATAATTACTTTGCCACTTCTGTGGCATTCTTATTAGAGATTTTCATGTTTAATGATCCATACAAACTGCATTGGTCTCTTGCCCTATTTATTGTGTGTTTTTATTGAATGGTAATTCTACAGTTTTGTTTCTTTCAATGAAATATGGGGAGCAGGGGAATACTGCATTTTATCAGTTATTTCTTAGACAGTAGAATACTGAAGTGAGCACCTCTTCACTTATCTGCTCTGGTCACTTGACTAAAGTTTCTGCTTGTAATTGTAATTGGGGTACTATAGCTGTACTTAACTATGTAGGTTAAATGCTGTTTTTTTTGCTGTGAAATGTGTCTTATTTCATGTGAAAAGATTATGGAATGAAAGCATTGGATTGTGCTTTCATATGCTAACAGTGTGTTCTTAGTGAATAATAGTACTTGTAGACAAATGCCATCTTATTATCTGGTGACTGCAGTTGCTTTCCTTTCAGATGATAGGTTGCCTACATCAGTCTTCAATTACATGTTTTACAGTTGGATATAGCTCATGCAGTTTGCAAAACAACTTTACTAATGTCAACCATATGTGTGTCATACTATTATATCATTCTAGTTTTGGATGCAATGTTACAATTTCAAAAAATTGAATTTTTTTTGGTTTTGATGTTCCATCTATTTCATTGTTCCCCTGCTCTTATTTGTACTGTGCATAAAGCTTTTTTGCCTGAACATGAATGTTCTTGCAAAAGTACTGTATTGGCTTTTAACTAAAAACTAGGCAAGCAAGACGCTTATAATGTGTGCTTACATATATTGTTGTATTTGAAAGTGCGAAAGGTAATCTAAAGCCTAATAGTGTTTTCTTTCTCCACATTGAGTTAATACTACTTTCCTCAAGTTTGGCAGGTATTGGAAAAAATTCACATTAGATTTCTAATAAAATTTCAATGGAATCTGTGAATGAGGAAATATTTGTAGTTGTCAATGATATTGGGGATGCATGTGAAGTTACTTGTTGAGATAATTACCTTTACTAATGGAGAGATATTGAATGTATTTAAATTTGAATGTATTTTTTTTAAAAGAGACTTATTTGAAAAAGATCTGATGTGAAAAATGGAAACTGGTAATGTGTTGAATTGAGCTTGCAATGGATTGAGATGTAATGTATGTTACAATTTTGATGCCCTGTTTACGTTTTGAGGGTGATGCTTAATGTAATCCCAACAGGGTGATATTTTATTAGTTGAAACTGTTTTTTGCTTTTCCATAATGTCACATTCCAAAAAGTAGATGTGAAACCCTTTGAAATCTTAATAGAACTGCATATCAGTTTTGTGGTGAAATGCATAATTTGTTAGTATTTTTGATATGTTCACTGTATATAAATATTATTTCTGAGAGACGTCATTGGTGTGCAGTTAAAAGGATTTTTGTTGCTATATTGTATATTGGATGATTGGGATTTAAATAACCATAAAAGAGTCTGTATAAATCTATAAGTTTATTTGGCAAACAATATTTTTCACATATTTGACTGCATTGCGCAGGTTTCATTGTTTTACAAGCCTTGAAATTCCTATTGTTATTTGCAATGTGTGTATGTGTGTGTATGCACGTGTGTATGTGTGCGTGTTTGTGTAATGTGTACAGAATATAAGCTACATTGGTAAGATTTTGAGATTTTCTAAGAAAAGCGTGGGTAATCCAATATGCCAGTTAATATGTAGATCATTTTCATAAATTGCTAGTAACGAACACCAACATGAACTTTTAAAAAAGTAGCCGACTGCTCTACCGCCATTGTTCTTGTTAATTGCACGGCACCATTGTGCATGGTGATGCTGATACTACATTATTACGTATGTCAAGGTATTTACTTAAAAATAATTCAGAATGGTTATATCGTGAATTTAGTCTCTTGAAATTGTTAGTAGCTAAATTTGCAAATGAGTAATGCACTTGAAACAATTTCAAGAAATTGAAAGAATTTGAAGCATGATGTGAAATTTATGCCAAGTGTGGCTTATATTCAGAACACTGAAATTTTCCGAATGCACTTATTTGAACTTCCCACAATGTTCATTGTTAATTCTTTGTTTCTCTTTGAAATAGAATCACTCTCTTGGATGCCAATAAAATATTGCAAAACAGGTTGGTTTATTTGTTTCCAAATTTATTTCATTTTGAAATTGGGAAAGTTGCTACTGTTATACAAGACAGTAAAGTTATTATCTCCTACAACTCATTAGTAGCTGAAGTACATCAACCGGAGTTACTGAGGAGATAGCTGCATTACAGCATTTATTTTTCAAAGTTTCAATTTTACCTTTGGGTTCAACATGAATTTAATATAATGTTTTTAACTCACAGAAATCACTTTCAAGATGTTTCAAACAATAATTTTGCAACTAAAATGTATTGTAGCTTTTTTTCCAGCAATATTTGTAACCATGTTTTACTGTATGCTGTAACCACTAGAAAAAAATTAAAATATTTCACAATCTACTTTTTTAACGGACTTAAAAAGAAGAGATTATACAATATATTGTGCGCATAAATAATACAATTAATGCATTATGTCAGTGCTTTCTCAAGTGCACCAATTGAACTGAATGTTTCGTGCAGATTCCCACTCGATATAACACATTGGACAACTAATAAAATACTCACTTAGAGCACTTTAAAAAGTGCATCAGTGGTGCTGCTGTAACGAAATTGCAATACAAAAACCTAATTTAAAACTAGTGTTGCTGAAACAGTGCGTACTTCCTCCCCTTTAGTAATAGTGTAAAACTATTTATACCACAATTTCTCTCCAAATTAATACATCTCGTTCATTCTTTGTAAAACTTATTACAAATCATAGAACATTTGGTTCAAAAACTAAATATTTTCAAGCAAATATTAACTCAAATTTGACAATTATAACTGCTTTTTGTACTGGTAAATCGTGCCCCAGTAATGAAAAGTAATTCACAGAAATTAGCTCCCGAGCCATTGTTGCATTCCAATCTGATATTCCCTGAAAGCTGGCAATTTTTATTTCATATATTTCAAATAGATTTTAAATATCTAAAAGGTCAATTTGTAGATTTATAACAAAGGCTCGAATGTAAGATTTGAACAAAGAAATATGAAACATACAAATTCTAATAAACAAAGCTGCCTGGTATTACGTTCGCAAAGTGCAGTAAATTTGGAGCAGGCGACTGTGTTGCCAAATTACACCAAAAATTACTCATTTTCAAAAGATTCAACATGACCTTACTTGAAGATGTTATTGATGAACACATATCACTAAGAAAAAATTGTATCTTCACAATTCCAGTTGTAGGAATACGCCGAAATTTTTTTATTTTCGAAAAATTAGGCATTTTAACTAACACAAGACCTGTAACATTCTCTTAAGCATCCTTTACGTTACCTAGGGTCCAAAATTAATCAAAATGTTATGTTCTCCTTTTTTTAAGAAAAAATGGTGTGAAGAAAATAAAAATTGCGTATGTTTGACACAAAATTTCACAAAAAATGCTAATTTTTGAAAAATTAAACGCGATATTTTTAGATGCGTTTTCTATGAACATATTTCATTAAGAAAAAAGTGTTTATTTTAATAATTGTAGTTGTAAGAAGACGCTGAAAAAATTTTGATTTTTTCAATTTTCGAAAGAATCGAGGTTGCCAATTACCGTAAGACCTGTATATTTCCCGTAAACGTCCTTCACACTATCAAACTACAAAATTTAATCATACACGAAGCCGGTTTTGAGGAAAAAAATATTTTAAAAAATTAAAATTGCGTATGTTTCAAGCAAAATTACGGGAAAAGTACCCAAGTATTCTAAAAATTGTACATGACATTTCAAAATCTATCTTTAAGGAAAAAATCTATACTTTCATAATTGTGGTTCTAGGAAGACGCCGAAAAAACTTAATTTTCGAAACATCGGGGTTTTCAACGAAAATGAGACACCATTATCTTAAACGTTCTTCACCCTACCCAACAACAAAATTTAATAAAAACCGATTAAGCCATTTTCTTTAATATGTCCCATTGGCTTGATGTACCCCTCAAAATTAAAATATCGGTTTCAAATTCAAAGGGCCGTGATATCATCCAGATCGACAGACCAGAATATCAATTTTGGTGGAATTCGGTTGATCGGTTTAGTCGCTAGCGTTGTTCACAGACGGATAGAAAGGTTTTAATCGACTTTTCGGTATTAAGGATTCACAAAAAAAAGGTTTGTGTCTATACCACGTGTTGAGGAATTTTCCCCCTAAATTTGGCAACTGGATTTATCCACTTTTTCATTACCCTTGCCCTGCAATAAGTTTTTCTGCCGAAAATTCGTCCCAGCATTACATAACTTTCTCTCTACTGCGTAAGCGGTTGCGAAAAAGTGAAAATGAGACAAAAACTTTTAAATTTATTAAACTGAAAACTTTAAAAATATACAAACACCATGATCAAACAACTAATGAAAACATTTACTATGCTTTCAAAGAATTTAATATTTAAATACAAACTATTTAGTGTATCAGATCTGATTATTACTCCCGTTAGGCCCGGAACAGACTACACCGAGAGATGCGTTGCCGGAAATGTGTGACGAGAAATGAGGAAAGAGGCCGGTGAGGCTGCGTCCACACACTACAAATAGATTATTTGATGTCTTGAAAGGCCTTTATACGCTACCAGCCGAGTGTGGGACAGCAGTTAGCTATGAGATCACCTGCGAGTCCCATTTCGTGTTTGATTAAAAGCTCTTGTGTAACTTCAACCCGTGAAATCCTTGTTTTGCTGCCATAATCGTAAACCATCTGTTTAATTGCCTAAATAGACATACATTTCTGCATTGCGTACAAATCATTATTTAAAGTAAAAAACTGGAACGTATATGACTTTTAAGGAATGAGTGCAATTGTGCATATTTTCTTGAGCTCCGTAATTCCCCCCTCTGTTTTACTATATTTATTGGTTGAATTATGAATAAATTGTGAACGATCAATTAATTCAGAATAAAATTCACAATTAATAAATTCGTTCATAAATAACAAGTACGAATTAAGAAAATAACGAATCAGTTAAATTATTTCTAAATACCCCTTCAAGTTTCTTGCTTCATTTTTTTTTTTTTTTCTGATTATGAACGGGTTTCATTTAAATTAGAATATCTTTTCACACAAGATTTTTCTTGTTCATTCCCGTTTAAAGAGAAAATTCAAATAAACAATTAAAAACGTTTTGTTTATCATGTCTTTTACTGCTAAAAAGTATAACCTCACTCAGTTTTATGCTAATATAACCTCACTCAGTTCTCAGTTCTAGTGTTGTAGCGAAGGTCTAAATGTCATATAAAAATGAAGGAGTAGAAATGTGTCCGAGAAAACTCGCTCGCTGACCGACTCGAGCAAGGAACTCTTTCGCCCTTGCAGAGGCGAACGAGATAACTCTTTCTAGTTTGTGGGGGTCAATAAGTGTCCCTTGTTTCGATTTTCCACATTTCTCGCAACGCATTCCTAGGTGTAGTCAGTTACGGGCCTTTAACACATAGTCACGTACACTTGCTTTTTTAATGTGGCATCTGTGGGTAGTATCTCTAAGTTGGAATTCAGCACGAGTTTTTGCGTCCTCTAGGTCCTGCCGCAAGATATCGCATGATCGCGACTGTATCAAGCAGTACTGTAGATCAAGTGCCTCTAGCGACAACACTGACAATGACGCAAAAAGTCGTGCCGAATTCCATCTTGCACATAATACCCACAGATGCCAAGTTTGAAAACCCCAAGGGATAGGGGCCAGGATCATCCATAAATTACGTGAGGTCTTTAGGGGGGGAGGGAGTCAAGCGAATCTCACCTAATCTTACGTGGGGGAGGGAGGTCTCGGCCAATATTACGTAATTATTTTTCGCTAAAAAGTGCTAAATTGCGAGAAAACTGAGACAATTTAAGTAAAGCATGTTTCTATCATAAAATATGACTAAATCTTGCACAATAATTTTTATCGCGGTTATGTGAATGCTATATTAAGTAGCACAGTATACTGAGAAAAATAATCTAGCAAAAATTACCACTTGTTTATTATTAATGAGATAAATCTCATTACCTGTATTTTTTTCAGAAATTTTAAAGAAAAATTACCGAGCGTTTTCAGAAGTGCAATAATATTCCTTGCAATTCAGTCACTCTGTTGTCTAAATACTAGTCATTGTATGTTTTTTAAATAAATCCCAATGCAATCACAAATTAACGGATTTACATTAAAAATACGCATTTTGAAAAATCTCACGTGAGATTAGGAGGGAGGGGGTCGAGACAAATATCATGTCTCACTAAGGAGGGAGGGGGAGTCGAAAAATCGCCTCACGTAATTTATGGACGGACCTTTATGGTACCTACCGAAGAATTCTGAACTTAAATTTCGCAAGTTATCATGCATGTGCCCGACACCACCCACATAATCTAGGTGGTAAATCTCGGTGATGTTGATGCGTCAAGAAATGCGTCATATCTTCACTATACCATACTCTCTGCACTATACTGAGGGTTTTTTACAGAGCTCCCTCCCAAGGCCACTCAAGGCCCATCACCACGGAGGCATTTAGGCACTGGTTTTCACGTCTTTCCCGGATGTGCCACTAGAGTCGCTTCGTCTGTAGCAGTTTGATATGGTCGCGAGCATCGACACCTAGCGGCACGACCGAGAAAGACACGAAAAACCGTACCTAAATGTCACCGTGGTGACGGGCCTTCAGTGATCTTGGGAGGCATCTCTGTAACAACAGCAGTATAGGCTGGCGGCCCATGGCCATTAGCATAGAGCAGAGGTGCACAAGCGCCCCATTTAAGCCCCTTCTTGGGACGCTAAAAAGCCCGCGTCCCACGCCCCATGAGAACCAGGAAAGTTAGCATAATCCCCGACGGCCGGGCTGTACCTTCACTTTTCTGCTCTTTACATTTTTCTTTCAGAAATAGTCACTCGGGAGGTTGAACTGAGGGTGCAAACGGCAGGTCCCGAACGAAATCGAGTTGTTGGGATCGTCGCAACTGCACGGGTATTGTCAATGTTCGGTTCCACTTATATCTGTGAGCATATTTTTCTCCCGAATGATCTTACAAAAAACCAAGTCCAGACCAAGACCGGATGTTTGTAAGCAGTTTCTTTCTCCCGCATGAACTTACAAAAGTCCAGAGGCCGAATGACACTCTCACATCTGCTGTCGACAATGCGAGTAGCAGTGGCACGAACACTCTCGCCAAATATTGATTCTATCATTTCTTTAAAAAAAAAACGTGAAACTTAATGTGATTTTTTTAAAAAAACGATATGATTGTATTTCTCGAAATACTTTGTTCTATTTATTATGATCTCAAACTGTGTTTCTATTTTCTTCCTTATATAAATAAAATTACCAGCATCGAAACATATGGTCAAGTGTATTACAACCAGAATTAAATTTATGAAGTGTATATAATTATTAACAATTATAGATCGTGAAACATTGTTCTTGTAATTTAAATTACAAATAGTTTCGAAATCAGTTGCAACACTAAAGATTGAACATGAAATTTGTGGGAGTTGTTGAGCAATTTAATCTGAAATAATAGTATACAAAACGAAACCTTCCGTCTCCAGAAACAACAGCTGTTATATCAAGTCTTTCGTTGTCAAATTCAACATGATTCAACAAATTTCCGACTTAAAGAGCTACAGAGCTTTCCTCCAATAAGGGTCACTTGCCCCAAAAGTGAAGTAGAAGCCGGTGCGGCGCGCAAGGGCTGCCACCCTGCTGCGACGCGAACCTGCTGCGTGCGACGCGCCCCACAATGGAGGTGGCTCCTTGTGGGGCCCTTGTGGGGCCCCTCGCTGGGGCCCTTGTGCAAGCCTGCCATAGAGTAAAGAATTATACCTCTTTAGTCTATGCCATTACCAACTTTGCAAGAGGGAATACTTCCACAAAATGTATATCTATAGTATTTGCTTCCACGAAGCCGTCAGTGAATGCGTATGCAAACTCTGTGGAAATACATGTCCACGATACCATAAAACATCCTGCCGAAAGTTAGACAAAACTGACAGAAGAGAGAACAAGCGTGTGAAACGAGTCCAAATAAGTTCTAAATAACTTACATTCGACTAACTAATGCGCTATTGCGTACCTTTTTGACATATCTTACACCGTGATGGAAATCGAAAGAAAAGACTCGATTCTGGAATCGAATCGGAATCAAGGTGGAAATATCGGAATGTAGCTATTCAAGTGCAACAGGTGTTTGGGGGCGTAACTGTAATTGACACTCCCCTCCCATGTCAATTTATGGAGAACAGAAACTTAACGAAGTGATTGTACCACCACTCTACTGTGACATCTGCAGTTTTTTGAGAAAGCGACCTGACAAAAATATCTGTCAAGATTGATGAACATTTTCAAAACTAAAAATGACGATGAGCCCGGACGTAAACACTACTGTCTTCTTTCCAAAAGGCCCTCCTGATGTCAACATCGTTATAGTTGGTGATAGTTACGTTGGTAAAACATCTCTTTTGAAAACGTTCGTAACTCATGAATACCCGAAAAATTATGAAGGGCCAAGGTAGCAATGCCTTTTTTTTGCGTAAAATTTGCTAGTTGTCATGTACTTAAATATTTGCATTGTCAGTCACTTGCAGTTTTCTTATTTTTAATAGTTTAGAAAGATACTTCGAAGACATTACAGTTGATGGACAAGATTTTCATCTTATAATGTGGGAACCAATTGCCCTAGAAAGTTATGATAAAATGAGAGAATTTATATATGGAAAAGTAAGTTGAAATGATTAGTCAATAATTTTATTTTATATCAATTTGATTTTAATCCAAGAAATATTGTTTATGTAATTTTAGGCAGAATGTATTATAGTATGTTATGCAGTAAATGATTTTGAATCTTTTGAACGTGTCTCAACGTTTTGGTGTCCAGAAATACAAAAATATTGTCAAGATATTCCAATATTATTGGCAGGTGAGGAACAGCTTAATTCCGTGATTGTATGATTTTGTAATTATAATGCTTCATGACATTTTAATTTTACAGCTTTGAAAGCAGATTTACGTGATCAAAATTTCAAGTGCATCTCTCGCAGTCAAGGAAAAGAACTCAAATGTGTTTTGAATGCTTCAGGTTTTGTAGAATGTTCATCATTTCTGGGCATTGGCTTGAAAGATGTGTTTGTTAAGGCTATTCAGTGTGTTTTGAAAGAAGAGAAATGTAAAGTGGCGTAATTTGATCTCAGTATTTTTAAATAATTACTGATGTTGAAGGCAGAATAGTTTGTAATAAGTTATTTTTATGCTATAAATAATGCTACAATAATCAGTGTTACCTTACAGACCAGGTGTTAAACACTAAAAAAATCCAAAAGAGGCAGGAAAATGGCAGTAATATTTAGGCTCTCTAAAAATTAAGTATTCATCAAAGAACCTCCAATACCCATGTATCAAAGATATACCAGTAACTATGTGTTGAGTAATGTAAGTTGAAACATTGCTGCAAAACAAATATTACAAAATGAATTAATAGTTTCAATGTTTCAACATTTTCTGGGCACCATCAATTTCTGACAATCTAAACATTGTTCTATATTTTCATTATTGTAAATTGAAGGATACAGCTCCTATGCCCAAAATAAATTGAAACATTGTTTTTCCATTATGAATCATCCCTAGGATTTTTAACAGCCTTCTAAAGTTTGTATTATCAGCAATATTCCACTTGCTTCTATTTAGCACACTACTGGGTCAGAGTCTTTTTTTTTTTTAACCATGTCGTCCATGAGTCTTGCAATTCTTTTGGATTCTATGAATCTAAACAGAAAGGGCTGAATGGTAAGGGACGTGAAATTCAAGTACAGTGAAGCAATTTTGTTTAATTCATTTTGAGTTTATCATACAGTTATTTCCACCATTTGTTTCATTGTACTTGAAGAAAGATATAAAGAACATTTTTGGATTTTGTTGAATGAAAAAAATTTTCTTATTAATTGGGAATAAAAGCAGAATATTACCGTCATTCCTATGCTAATTTATTTTCATGGAGTATCTTAAAATAAATATAATAAAGTAATAGATATAAATCATTGCAGTATTTTCTTTTTTCTAAATTGAAAATCATGAGAGGAAGTCTTTACGATTTCATGGAGTGGAAATTGGTTCAACACAGCTTCACAACACCCCATGAGAGGATGGGGGTCCAAGATACCTGCACTTCACAATAAACGCATATGAGAAGAGAAATAACACAATGAATGAAGTGCACTTCCAGCTACGCTGTTCTGTTCACTCCAATGTAACATGGAAGAATCTTGCTCTATGAATGTACTTTAACAAAATATACAAAAACTAATAATTACATTTAATAATTAATTGTAAAATGTAAAATTTTGGGAGGAATTTAAATTCTAAGTAGCCTTTAGAGATGTGAATGTGTCGATTTTCTTTTAGTACATCAAAATCATTCTTTGTTGGAGGATTCCTCTTCTTATAATGGTTTAAAAATACTTTTGTTTTGAATAGGTACATTTTCTCAAAGCAAGATGTTCTTTTTTTTTCTAAAATAAAATTGTATTTTCACAATAAAGTTGTGTGTGGTAGTGGACTGGGGACAAAAGGGGATGTGAGAGACATTGTAAGGTTTTTTAGATTCATTAATGTTCCCAGACATCAGGAAAGTAAATTTATTGCACCCCTGAAGAGTGAAGATAAAAGTGGATTTCTGTTCTGAAGCAAAAAAATGATTGTTTCAAGTCATTGGTGGTCACAGGTACCACCAATTTTGTAATTCACAGTTCAAACATTTTTCTGACATTCTGATGTTTCACCTGAAAACATTTGTATATTTTCCTAATGTTTTCTGTAATACAAACAACTTGCTAAAAAGGAGCTAGCTCTCACAAGTTGTCATTTACATGCATTGTTGAACAGACACTATTTTAATACGTATAAGCCATTAAAAATTTTGTGGTTCTTCAAGACTATTTGTGTCAAATCTAAGCCATATTTTTTTTGTGAGTGTGTGTGCGTGCGTGTGCGCATGCATGCGTGTGTGTGTGCGTGCGTGCGTGCGTGTGTGTGTGTGTGTGTGTGTGTGTGTGTGTGTGTGTGAAAAAGCTATGCCCAAGTATTATGTTGCTAACCAGATCAACTGTTTACTTCTTCCAAGAGGATTATCAAGTCGTATATAATATTTGTATCACAAGAAATGGCATTGAATGCTCATTAAAACTTGGCAAGCAAAAGATATTCAAAATACAACCTTTCAAAAATGTTAATATTGAAATCATGAGGGACAACACACGTAATATTTAAAACACTTGCCTGGAATAATGAAATTCAACCATCAAATTTTGAATTCAAATTCAGCACCGGGAACTACAAACCTTTTACTTCATTGCTACTGCTTACATAGTAGAGAGAAAGATATGTAATACTGTGGTAAAACTGACAAAATCTCATTGCCAAGCCCTGACAATGAAAATGTGGATAAATCTAGTTGCTAAAGTTAGAAAAGAAATCCTCTAACAAGTGTAGACAGGATTTGTCTTTTTATGCTTGTCATAATACACAAAAAATTCTTCCATTAGCCTTCAACCTCGTGTGGGGCTTGGTTTTCATAACTAAACCATTCCACTTTTTTCTGTCATTCACTATCACTCTCCACTCTCCCTTGGGTAGCACCCAAGGACACTCGTCGTTCATTCACCAAGTTCTTGATTTTCCTTTCTTGCATCCACGTGTTGCCATCCATGACATGATCTTCTTTGGGAGTCTAACCATCTGCATCCTCTGAATGTGACCCAGCCATTTGATTCTTTGAGCCTTAATATATCTTATTGTATCTTCCGTTTTTATTAGGTTTTCTAATTCTTGATTTGTTTTTATTCTCCAGGTGTCAGCATTTACTTCAATTGGTCCATACATTTTACGTAATATCTGTCTTTTGAATATTCTCAGTTGGTTTATATCTTTGTCACCGAGTGTCCTTGTTTCTGCTTCATATGTAACAAACAACTGGTCTTATTAGAGTTTTATATATCCTAATTTTTATATTTCTTGACAGTTTTGATTTTAATAGATTTTGATTTGCATAGTATGCCTTCTTTTATTTCAGCTTGTATTATATTCTTTCCTAATCTTTCATTTATTTCAGCTTGTATTATATTCTTCTCATTCAGGATAACTCCCAAATAGTTAAAGTTTTCCACCTTTTGGAAATGGTAGTTGTTTATTTACAATTCTTTAATGCTTGGTGATAGTTTTCTCGTCAGATGCATATACTTGGTTTTCTTTTCATTTACTGCAAGACCCACTTCTTTGGCTTCTTTTGTCAGTTTATTATATAATTCTATAAGTGCTTTCTTGTTTCTGCTTACTATTGCTCTATCGTCCGCATAAGCAATAAGCTGTGTCATTTTAAAACTTAGATCTCCTCTTAGGTCTAATTTTCTAATTACTGTTTCTAATATATTAAACAGAATTGCTGATAATGGATCTCCTTATCTTACTCCTGTATACATTTCAAATGTATACACGACATCTGATAAAATCTGATTCAATTTTGACTCTTCAAGTTGTATGCCGTAGTGTCATTCCAATATGTCTAATTAGTTTATTTGGTATTCCAATATCTTGCATCCTCTTCATTAATCTAGGACATTTAATTTTATCAAACGCTTGCTTGAAATTCACAAACTGGATATGTAGTTCAATGTTATGTTCATAACATTTCTCAAATATTTGGCGAATTATAAATATGTTATCCGTGGTTGCTCTGTTGTTTCTGAACCTGTTTTGGTATTCCCCACGTATGTCATCCACATATTTAGTCAATTTATTATTTATAAGTGCTACGAGGATTTTGTACATGATATTCAGAAGTAAGAGTCCTCTAGAATTGTGGCATTCCAGTTTTTCTCCTTTTTTATGTATTGGGCATACAATTGCTATATTCCATTCATTGGGTATTCATTCTCTATTCCAAATTACTGTCATTAACTCATACAATCTTTTGTGCAGTTGTTCTCTCATCTTTGTATTAATTCTGCATATATATTATCACTTCCAGGTGCTTTTGATTTTTAAAAATTTCTTATTGTAGTCATACTTCTTCATCTGTAGGCTCTTTTATTTCCATTTCCCATTCCTCTATATCTTCTCCATAACATTCCCATTCATTATTATACATTTGATCTCCCTGAAAGTATTCTTTCCATCTGTTAAATATTTGATTTTCTTCCATAAGCATTGTTCCATCTTTTGATTTTATGTTGTTATTTCTTGGTTTATATTCTTTTGTTAGGTGTTCTATCTTTTTATAACATTTTCTATAGTCCTTTTTGTCATTTTCCTCTAATAGAGCTTTGTTATCATTTTTAACGTGTCACGTTGTTTCTTTCTGCAAAATTCCTGTGTATTTATTCTGTCTCTCATATATTTCTCTATTCTTTCTAGTATCCTTAAGAAGACATTTTTGTCTTGCTTCATTCTTCACCTTGATTGCATTTTTACATCAGACATCAAACCATCCTGAGTTCCATATCTGGTTTGTTGTTCCTATATTTTCCTCCACTGCGTTCACTATCACATTCTTAACGTTAACCCATTCGAGTTCGTAATCTAAACTTGTTTCACTTTCTTCCAGCGCTCCTTTGATTCAGTTTACATACTGGGAATGTACTTGGGTTTCCTTGAGTTTGTTCACATTCTATCTTTTTGTTCGTTTGTATTTCCCTGGATTGTTGGAGTTAATTCCTTGTCTTACGTTAACCCCTACTAGATAATAGAATCACAGTGTGGCCCTCTATAGGTTTTAACATTATAATACACCTCGCTGTTCTATTTGCGTGATCAATTTGGTTCACCACCTGTTTATTTGGTGCATTCCATGTACCGTTATGTATATTTTTATGTGCAAATTTGGTGCTGCTCACAATAAGGTCTTACGATTGTGCTAAGTTTATCGACCTTCAATTTTCACTGGTTATTATATGTAACGTATGTGAACCTGCTACTTTCTCATTTTCTATCTTTCCCGATTTTTGCGTTAAAATCTTATATCGCCGTTAACATGTCATATTCGGGTGGTACCTTGTCACAAACATTCATTTCTTCACTAGAATTTCTTCTGCGTCTTCCGTTGGGGCGTAAACACAATTGTTATGTTACAAAACTTAGCCTTTATCCTCAATTTGCACATTCTATCATGAATAGGTTCGAACCCCATTATGCACTTTCTCGCATCATCTCTTACAAGAAATCCTGTTCCTCCATATCCCCTCTTTTCTTTTTTCCCACTGTACATAAATGTATAGTCTTTTTTTGTCTTAAGTATCCACTATCTGACCATCGTATTTCCTGTAGAGCTGTGATTTGCATATCATTCTTCCTTAGTTCTGATATTTCTTCTATTTTTCCAGGTAGAAGCATGGTTCTGACACTCCATGTGGCCATTCTAATATTCTTTTTCATTATCCTTGGGCGTTGCGTAGGTCGGTATATAGGGTTCCATCCGGCTTTGTTTAGTTGAGCCTTCGTAGCAGTTCTTTTTTCCGGAGTAAGTTTGCTAGCCTCACGTCCAACCTCTTATCCTGGAGGTCAGGAATTTGTCTAAGGTTTACTCCTCTAGAAGAATTGCGCTACGCCTTACAGGGTACCTTCCACCCATGGTTTTCTGTTAGGGTTTTCCTTCCCTTGGCCTTTGGGATTTTCCCTACCCATAAGGATCCTCTTCTGGAGTACTTCTTCGCCGGACCCCTCTCCTTTGACCTGTCCGGTAAGGGCGGTCCTATCAGCAGCTACGCTACCGCCGGCATAGCTCTCAGGATCATTGGGGTACACAAGCTCCACCACTGACGTCAAGGTCATGTAGTCTCCAGGTGGAGGCTAAAAAAATCGGTTCCATTTGAAGAAAAGACAAGCTATCTCGATATCTCGTAAAATACAAGTGATAAAATGGTAATAAATACGTGTATCAATTAGCCACATTCCCTTATTTACTTCCATGAAAACTGCATTGCAAAGAATTCAACCCTTCAAAAACTGCAGAAGGTGCTGAAGTTACGTGACTCATCCTGTACACACGTGACACTAATTACAGGCCACGAGAAAAACTTAATAATACGAAAAATAATTAATTTAACATTGAAAATGCCAATTTCTCACTCTTTACTTTCTGCTCTATTCTACAATTTGTATTTACAATGTATTGATGCATTTCATTTAAGCAATCCGCAAAGCTTAATTGACATTTGCGTAATCGATGTTTGAGAAGCTTGTTGTTGTTGAACATCGAGGTGATAAGATAGTTATTTTTTTATTTAGTCGAGCTTGTGTGTCCAAATGAAGCTTTTAGAATTGATTCGAAACCTATTTGATAATCCATATTTTTGTCGCGGTTTTCTCTGGACACCTAAGAGAAAGTGCTGACAATAGCATGTTTTGCCCAGTGTAACTCCTAGGTGGAAAGCCAGTATTTCCGTTTGCGATGAATTTCGCAGACGTTTTTATATTGCTCCTCAGAATGCCCGTGAGGTATGTTACATTTAATATCATCTGATTCCTACAAAAGTTTACTGCTTATTGAATAAAAGAAAAAGAGGTACATTAACCGTATAACTCATTTTATTTTACTTAACAGTTAAACAGTTAAAAATGTATGGGACGTGCTATGAGGAGAAGTGAATTCTGTGATCCCTATCCTAAGCCGTATACTATTTGAATTTTTAATACAGAAAGATGAGTGTTTTTTGCAAGAATTGTTAACAAAATATTCGCTCAGATGTAATGAAATCTATTTCCAAGGGTAAATCAGCAATAAATTGGGGCTCGTATCCCTCATCATGTTCTTGGTCAAGGAATAATACTTCCTGCAACGACATCATGGAGAACGATAATTTGAATAATTTCAATTCAATTTCCCACTGAATTCTAGAAGACGTGCAGAGATAATGAAGTTACAGTTATGTCCAGAAGCAAAACAAGGGGCCATCTTCGAATTTGCTCAAAGGATCAGGGAAACTGGACGAAAAACCTGATCGAGATGGCCATTGACCTGGAAGCTGCAGTACAATACTTATTGCAGGTTGTTTAGAATTTTACAGTCCAAATGGAAAATAATACATTAAATATCTCTGTTAAAGTTAATGTTACTTTCCTTTAATGTGCAGTATAGTCTCTAATTGTATAGAAACAGTTATGCAGCAGAAACGATTTTACTTGGGATTTAAACTTTTCTATTGAATTTAATGTCATCTGGCAAAGTGTTGTAAAATAATGTACATGTATTGTATGTGATTTTTTTGTAATGAAATGTTGATACTGTCGTCTGATGAATATGATTACTACGTCGAGTGTTATCATCGGCGTTTTCTGAAAATTATATTCCCGCTCTTAATCAAGTCATTTTTGACTAAAAACACTGATTCGTAAATCAAGAGACAAGGTAATGGTAAAATTCCTAGATTAACCCTTTCAGTCCCCACGTACAGTATGCTGTACATTAACTTTGTCGCTCGGCCATGCTCGAGTATATTGTTTTTTTTTTTTTGCGAAAACGTAAGTTGATAATATTCTTTGGACTTTTATTTACAAGAAACAATACACATTAGTGCCACCTGTTAGGAGTAATTATAAAACTGTTGGGAGTAAGTACTTGGAACCAAAACAAAGATGGCGGAGCGTGCGCGGAATTGTGTTGGTAAGCCTACAGTATAAATACATATTTTGTATATATTATTGCATTTTGACAAACTTATTTGTGTTTAACTTTTCAATAAATATCCCAGCTTCATGTTTTACATGTAGTTCATTTTAAATTTTGTTTTTGAAACTTAAAAATAGTGTGTGTTTTTGTACGTACACTATGCTGTACATAATGTTTCAAGTGTTGTAGTTCGTAGAAATGCACCCGGAATTTCGTTGAGTTTTTAAATATTAATTTCAATTATATCTATGATATGGGCAATATAAATACTGTGTAAATTCATTAAAGCGTTAGGAGTCACGGTAGCGTAGTGGTTATATCACTTCAGCGTAACCCAGAAGCCCGGGGTTTAACCTCGGTCGGGACGAATAACCTTTTTTTTAACAAATTTATTTTTATTACTTGTAATATATTATTTTGTTTGTAAGTTTAAATAATTGTTTGTATTAGTGTTAAATATTAAAACTATAATGGATTTTTATTGGTTTTGACAGATACAAGAAAGGAAAAGCTGGATCTAAATAAACCAGAACTCATATGTGACCTGTTGGACAATATTAGTGGTTTTGATATTGATGAGCTTGATTCCGAAGAGGAAGTGGAATTTGTGGAGCCCCTAAATACAACAAGAACTTTTAGAGTTGGTGCAGATGAACTTCCTCCCAGTTGTGGTGAAATTCCCGAAGTACAGTATGACTATAATCAAGAATGGACTGATAATAATTTGTTGCTCACTGAGAAGGAACGCATAAGATGGAGACACAAGGCCGATACTCCTTTTGAAGCCAATTTCACATCTGCTGATGACGAAAACGTAGATGAAATGTCTCCACTTGACTATTTGATGAGGTACATACCCGAAGAAATGTATTCAAACATGACTGAAAAAACAAATATATATGCTCATCAAAAAGGTGTCAGCGGGTACAAACCAGCATCATCAGATGAAATAAAGAGTTTATTTGCTCTGCATATTGCTATAGGAGCTCTGAAAATGCCTCGACTAAGGATGTATTGGGATAAGGCATTTGGTGTTGAAATGTTTCTTCAAACTACGAACAGAAATCGCTTTTTTCAGTTGCGAAACAATCTGCATCTTGTAAATGTATTAGAAACACCAAAAGATAATGACAGATTTTACAAAGTGAGACCAATATATAATGTTGTTAAAAAAAGGTGTCTAGAGTTGGAAATAGAAAGAGAAATTTGTATTGATGAGCAAATTGTGCCATTCCGGGGACAGTTAAATATAAAACAATACATAAAAGGTAAACCATATCCATGGGGTATTAAAATTTTTGTTCTATGTGGGAAATCGGGTTTAGCTTATGATTTTTTGTTGTATCAAGGCAGCACAACGGAAATTAAAAACAATGTTCAAGGACTTCGTGGATTAGGTCCCTCAGTTGTCTGGCATCTCTGCCAAAGAGTGTCTTCTGGACACGAATTATATTTTGACAATTACTTTTCCTCTTATCATTTATTCCAGGCTTTGAAGGCTAGAAAAATGTATGCTGCTGGAACAGTTCGAGTGAATAGGTTTTCAAATCCACCTATTATAAGTGAAAAAGAAGTGAAACAAAAGAATAGAGGATATAGTGAAGAAGTGTGTAGTTCTGATAATGATGTTGTAATTGTAAAGTGGGTAGACAACAAAGGTGTTGTCTTGGGTTCCAAATTTGTTGGAATTGGAGACGAAGATAATGTTAGACGGTGGGACAAAAGAAATGGAAAGTATGTTGAAATTAGAAGACCAGAAATAGTTCGCAGATATAATCACGGCATGGGAGGAGTTGATTTGATGGATCAGCTTATAGCCTTATACAGAATATTTATTCGTTCAAAGAAGTGGACACTGAGGATGATATTTCATGCTGTGGATTTTGCCATTGTTAATTCTTGGATAGAATACAGAAGAGACTGTAAAAATTTGGGCCTTAAAAATTCAAAAATATTGGATCTTCTAGCTTTTCGACTTAGAGTAGCTGAGAGTCTTATAAAAGTAGGAAGAGAAGTAGACACACCCAAAAGGGGAAGACCTGCATCAATTTCTGGCGTGTCACCAAAATGCTCGAAAAGGCTGAATATTGAAAGGAGACCTCTTCGTGAAGTTCAGTTGGACTCTGTCCATCACATAGCTGAACATGACAAGAAAAAGGAGGCAACACGTAAAAACGTGGGCTGTAAACAGAGAACATATATTTTTTGCGTCAAGTGCTCTGTTCACCTATGTATAAATAGAGAGAGAAATTGTTTTTCTGAATTTCATTCAAAATAATAATATGTTAATATGTGTATTGTATGTAATATCTGTATCTTTAAAATGTTAAAATACATAATTTGAAATATCCCTACATGCATATTATTTTAATTTAAAAATACTTGCCTCCTAAAATAAAACCAAACGGAAAGCACTATGGAAGATGCGACAACACTTGAGCCATAATGTACAGTATACTGTACATATCGTATTTTCTATAATTATAAAGATATTCATTTCAAATTTGATATACATATATCTTAAAAGGTTATAAATAATAATAAATAACAAAAAGAATTTTCTTCAGAAAATAAAATTCGGGACTGAAGGGGTTAATAAAGAGAGGCTTACAAGAATCACGTGGGTGGGATTTGGTTATTATTCGTACAATTCTTTTTTGTCATTAAAAGTCTGGGAGCTATAAGACGAATTTCCCCAGAATATTATGCCATATCTCAGGCAGGAATGAACATTCGCGAAATATACACAACGAGCAGTATGAAGGCTGACTGAATTAGAAAGAATTGTGAACGCGTAGCATAATGAACTTAATTTTGTGTTCAATTTATTTAAACGGACGTTCCGTTTGAGGTTTGGCTGAATTGAGAGACCTAAAAATTATGTTGCATTAACATCAGTCAATGGTACACCGTTCATTTTCAATGGAGTACAGAATTGTTTACTTGAAATGAAAAACTAAATTAAAACCGTTTTATTTTCATTTACTATTAATTTGTTATTTCGAAACCAATTTGAAACATCTGATATTATACTATTTACGGTTTCTTTATTGCGAAGAATGTTCGTATTATCCGCAAAGAGAACTGTTCTTTCGTTTCGAATCGTCGAAGGCATATCGTTTACGTATAGTAGCAAGAAAATAGAGCCTAAAATCGATCCCTGAGTGGCTCCACGTGCAATTGACAAAGAGTCAGAAAGGTGTGTGCATAATGTTCCATCATTATGCAAATGGCGTGTTTTTATGAAAGCTATTGCGAATTTCTTGAAAACAAAACTTCTGACAGAAATATGCTTTTCACAATTCAATTTGCCATTAAATGTGTTAGTACTGTGGTTGTCAAAAGAATCAAGCTCATGCCGGAATTTGCAAAATTCAAGAGGTGGGGGTTGTTGAATTTTATATCTTTAATAAGAAAAAAAGAATTGGATTTAAATGGAAATTATTTCTATTCCAGAGAAAAAACCGGTTTCATAATTTAAATTGGTTTCAGAAAATGCCATTTGCCCCATTTAGATGATAAATGTGCCTTCTGGAGGTATTTTCTTGAAGCTAGTGTTTTTTGAAAATTGCGATAAAACGGTCATTTTTGACTGGCTGTATGTCCTAAACTATTCGCTCGAAACTGTTGAGATTTGAGGGACTGATAATGAGTTCTTTACTATTATTAATACATTTTGGGCTGAATTTTTCATGCTGGGAAAGTTTTAATGAACGGCGACTATTAAGATTTCATTTTTTGTTGAAAATGGCATGTTTTAGGAAAGCTTTCGCGAATTTCTGTGAAACAAAACTTCCGAACGAAATATGCTTTTCTCCGTTGAATTTGCCATTAAATTTCGTGTTAAGGCAGGTATTCAAAATAATCGGGCTCTTGTCGAAATTGGTAAAATTCAAGGTCGTTGAACTTCTACATTTTTAATAAGAAAATAGAATTCGATTTAAATGCACATATCTTCAAAACTATGGACGATATATCTATTACAGAGGCTAAACCCGGTTTCAAAATTTAATAAACTTTGTGAAATGCCCTCATTTGCCTCATTCGGAAGATAAATGTGCCCTCTAGAGGCTTTTTCTCAATCATTTTTGACTCCTCCTTATATCTCCTAAAGCATTCGCTCTAGAACATTGAGATTTTCACGGCTAATTATGAGCACTTTACTCTTTATCATACATTTTGGACTGAATTTTTGATGATTGGAAAGTTGGATGAACGGTGACTATTTAAATTGCATTTTTTGTTGAAAATGACGTGTTTAAGTAAAGCATTCGCAAATTTCTGGAAAACAAAGCTTCTGATATGCTTTTCACCATTGAATTTGGTATTAAATTTCGTGTTAGGACTGAAGTTTTCAAAAGAATCGGGCTCATGTCGCAATTTGAAGAATTCAACAGGTTGTTCAACTTTTATCATTTTTCATAAGAAAAAAGAATTGGATTTAAATTCTGATATCTCAAAACTATGGCCAACATTTCAATTCTAGGTACATAATTCTGTTTCAAAATTTTATAAACTTTCAGAAAATGCTCCCATTTGCTCAGTGGCATAGTCTATGTGCCTCAGTGCCGTGGCCCTATTAGGCTGCAAGGCGGAGCCTACCCAAATATTTTATGAAAAGCAAAAAATGCTTTTCATTTTAAAAAACGTTATAATATATTTATTGATAATTTTCGAATGAGCAATCGCATAATTCGTCTGGCTTTGTAGGTTTGTCATCTTGTACTTCCCGCTCAATTGCCAACTTACGCGAGAGAGATCGAAGGCTGTGGCCGTTCGGAGCCTTCGACGCATGCGCAGAACGTGTGCCCGCAGACGCAGATATTCTATTCATACGGCCTGCTTGGTTCCCCCGAAGGCCCGCCTAAAAGGGTCTTTCAGCAATCCTCGAGATCAGTCGGGGCCAGCGGTGGGCCCTTTCACGCAAAGACACTCACTCAATCACTGATATGATTCCCAGATGTGCAGGCTGATCGCTCGCCATCCCGCACCCCTGTTTGTGCGACATGTGCATGCACGATCAGAAAATAAGACCTCAGTTGAGTTCTTGCAATACTGACGAACACACTGAAGTATTGTGCTGATTCTGTATTATTGTGGGATGACCTTATATATTGTAGTGAAACGAGCTAGCTCAATAATTTAAGAAGATTTCACTTCTTTGTATCTGACAGATGAGAAATTAATGTTAGTTTATCTCGTTTAGTTCAGATCAATAGCTGATGAATAAAACAAGTGTTATTGTTTACTGTAGGAAATATAGCTTTACCAGACGACTATCTCAAAGACAGTTAGTTACATACTTCAGTAATTTAAGTTATGAGGGGAAACTAGAAGTTACGACTAAAAGACCTACACCAAATCTTCCTTTAAAAAAGGCAGATGGGGAGTGTTAGATAATACGTTAATCTGCTTCGGAGCCTATTCATGAAAAATGATCACGCTACGCTACTGCATTTGCTCCATTCGTACTATTAATGCATCCTTTAATGACTTTTTCCAAACTAGTATGTTTTCAAAATTTCGAAAACACGATCATATTTGACTGTATCTCATACATTTTTTGCTCTACAATGTTGTGATTTGCACGACTGTTTATGAATACTTGGATCTTGTTTTCGTATTTTGGACTGCATTTTCAATTCCAGGAAACCATAAATGAACGGCGACTATTTAGATTGCACTTCGTTGAAAATGGCCTGTTTTAGGAAGGCTCCCCGAATTATCTTGAAAACGAAACATGTGATGGGAAAATGTTTTTCGCCATTGTAATCGCCATTTAATTTCGTGTAAGGACGCCAATTTTCAAAAGAATCGGGCTCGTGTCGAAATTTGCGAAATTCCTAAAGTGGGCGTCATTGAACTTTTACATCTTTATAAGAAAAAATAATTGGTTTTAAATGCTCATATCTCATACATATGGAGAATAATGGAATTCTCGAGGCTAAATCATGTTACAAAATTCTATAAACATTCAAAAAATGCCCTCACTTGCCCCATTCGGACGATAAAAGTGCCATGTAGAGGCATATTTTCAAAATAGTGTTTTTTTTCAACTTTTCGAAAAACTGTTGTTATTGCTGTCTGTATCTTCTAAACAATTCCCTCTTGAACGCTGAGATTTGCGTGACTGTTTATGAGTACTTTGCTTTTGTTTTTGTATTTTGTACAGCATTTTTAATTTCAGGAAACATGGAAAGGACGACGAATATTTAGAATGCATTTTCTTGAAATGGCATTTTTAGGAAAGCTTTCATGAAAACAAAAGATCTGATGGAAAAATGATCTTCACCATTGTAATCGCCATTAAATTTCGTGTTATGACTCAAGTTTTTAGAGGAACCGGGCTCATGTCGAAATTTCAAAAATTTATAGGTGGAAGGGGTCGTTGAACTTTTATATTTTACATAAAAAAGGTTTTAAATGTACATATCGCCAAAACTATGACCAATATTTCAAATCAGGAGCAATAATCCTTTTTTCTAAATTTTATAAACTTTCAGAAAATATCCGCATTGACCCTCTTCGGACGATAAATGCGCCATTTTTCTCCAAATAGCGGTTTTTCAATATTTCTAAAACTGGTGGAGGCTAATACTTTTTAGAAAATGCACTCGTTTCCCTCATTCGGACGATATACGCGCCCTGTAGAAGCTTCTTCTCGAACTAGTGTTTTGTCAAAATTTCGAAAATACGATCATCTTTGACTGACTGTATCTTCTAAACTATTCACTTTAGATCGGTGAGATTTGCACGGCTGATAATGAGTGTTTTGCTGCGTTTTCCTATTTTAAACTGCATTTTTTATCCGAGGAAACCTGGAAAGAACGACGATATTTAGATTGCATTGTTGTTGAAATTAGCGTGTTTTAGGAAAGCAGTCGAGAATTTCATGAAAACGAAACATCTGATGGAGAAATGTTCTTCACCATTGTAATCGACATGAAATTTCGTGTTATGAATCACGTTAAAAGAAGAATCGAAATTTACAAAATTCATTCGTCGTTGAACTTTCACATTTTCAATAAAAATAAAGAATTGGTTCTATATGCACATATCTCCAAAACAATGTCCAATATTTTAATTCTGGAAGCAAAATCCTGTTTCTATATTTATAAACTATAAAACAAATGCCCTCATTTGTCTATTCGGACGATAAATATGCCCTGTAGATGCTTCTTCTCAAAATAGTGTTTTTTCAAAATTTTCAAAAGACGGTCACTTTTAACTGGCTCGCGAATTTCTTGAAAACAAAATATCTGATGGAAAAATGCTGTTCACCACTGTAATCGACATTAAATTTCGTATTAGGACTCAAGTGATCAGAAGAATCGGGCTCATGTCGAAAATGGCAAAATTCATGAGGTAGGGATCGTTGAACTTTTACATTTTTTTATAAGAAAAAAGAATTGATTTTAAATGCTCATATCTCAAAACAATGGCCAGTATTTATATTCTGGAGGCGAATTACTGTTTCAAAATTTTATAAACTTTCAGAAAATATCTGCATTTGCCCCATTCAGACGATAAATGTTCCCTGTAGGGACTTTTCTCAAACTAGTGTTTTTTAAAAAATTCGAAAATACGTCATCTTCGACTGGCTATATCACGTAAAATATTCGTTCTAGATCGCTGAGATTTGTATGGCTGATTATGAGTACTTTGCTCTTATTTCCATTTCTTCGACTGTATTTTTCATCGGACGAAACCTGGAAAGAACGGCGACTATTTAGGTTGCATTTTTGTTGAAAATGGCGTGTTTTAGGAAAGTTTTCGCGAATTTCTTGAAAACGAAACATCTGATGAAAAAATGCTCTTCACCATTGCAAGCTCCATTAATTTTTTTATTAGGACGTACGTTTTCATAAAAATGGGGCTCATTTCGGAAATTGCAAAATTCATAAGGTCGTTGAACTTTTACATTTTTAATAAGAAAAAATAATTAGTTTTAAATGCCCATAACTCCAAAACTATAGACAATATATCAATTCTGGAGGCAAAACCTGTTTCAAAATTTAATATATTGTCAGAAAATGCCCTTTATTCCCCCACTCGGACAATAAATTAGCACTGTAAGGGCTTTTTTCAAATAAGTATTTTTTCAAACTTTCGAGTCATCTTTGACTGACTGTATCTCTAAACTATGCTAAAATAAACTATCTCTAGAACGCTGAGATTTGCACGGCTGATTATGAAAGCCAGTGGCGGATCGTGACATTTTTTTCCGGGAGGTGCCAGGTGCAAAAGCACGAATATCATCTCAGAATCAATAACTTATTTAATTAAAGAATGGCCATTTAATCATTCATATAATGAATATTAATTATTAATTAAACCTTTAAATCTATAAGCTTTCCACAAAAAGAGAAGAATAATTTTTTATTAATACGTTTAATCAAATATTGTTATGTCAACAGAAACAAAAGACTTTTTTTAATGATGCTAATGCCATAGCTTATCTTTCGGAATACTGAGAGTTCGAAAGGGTAAGCATACTTTGGAAGATCTAGGTACTCACCATGTAACTGCATTACTTGTACAAAAGTGGTGCATGCCTGTTCTTTTGTCTTGCAAACATTTCGATGACCCGATTGTTGAAGTTTGGAATTTCGAAAATTTCCTCCTTATGAATCGAGCAAACAGCCAACGAATTAACTCTATCTTGACCCATAGTATTTCTAAGAAATGACTTGAGCCTTTTTAATGTACTGAAGCTCCTTTCGGATTTAGCTGTAGTAACCGGAGTTGTTAACACTATTTGCAATGTTTTGCAAGTCTCAGAAAAAGAATCTTCGAAAGAATGTTTCTTGAAGAAAACGAAGAAATCAGACACTTAAAACAGATTTGCAAAAGTATCATTCCGATAGATTACAGACAGTTCCTTGATTAATTTTTCTTTCGAAATAAATGCACTGTAACTTGAAGCGAAAGTGTTGATTAAGTCAACAGGAAACGTATCTCTGAAAGAACTAAATATCTTTGGGTCCACTATTTCAAAGGAACCAAATATCTGAAATTGCAAGAATCGTTCTTTAGTTGATTTGTAATAACGTCACACACTTCTTTGGCATATACACTAATATTTCCTTCAGTTTCTGGTCTACATCTTTTCGATGGAATGGAAGCACATTCAGCTTCAGCATTTGCTTGATATCTTTCAGTGTTCTCTCACATTTCAGACAATGCTGTCTCAAAATGGTGTAAAGCGTTGTGTACTTTCACGGCACTTGTACTCTGATTTTGAAAGGTATTATACAGAATGTCCACATGTTTCATTACATCGTAGAAAATAAATTAAGAAAAAATGAAAATTCATTATTTTTAAACAAACTTTTCAGGCCCAAGCGTCTCTCACTGTTACACCGTCCCATCCATCTTCCTCTTCAATTTTCTGAAAACATTCCAATAACGACGCTTTGTTTTCTTTAACGCTATTCACAACTCGGGACTGACAGTACCAACGTGTTATTGAAACAGTGGGAATGCGACTACTACACACTGAACGTAGTAAGTCACTACGTTTTGACGAAGAAGAAAATAATATTGTGAATCCTGTTATGTTTGCAAAAAACAACCTTACTCTTTTTACGTTTATTGAACAAGCATGTTTGATAACCAACTTAAGTTAACCAACTTTAACCAACTTAGGACGAGCCGCTCTTGATGAAAACCTTCCTTTTTTCACGTATGTTGGACTGACTTTTTTTATTTAAGAAAACCGGGAAAACGCGGCGACTACTGAGGTTGCATTTCTGTTGAAAATGGCATGATTTAGGAAAGCTTTTGCGAATTCCTGTGAAACGAAACTTCTGATGGAAAAATGCTTATCACCATTGTATTCGCTATTAAATTTCGTGTTAGGACTCAGGTTTTCAGAAGAATCGGGCTCGTGTCGAAATTCGGGTCGCTCATGTCGGGCTCATGTCGAACAGGTGGAGGGTCGTTGAGCTTTTACATTTTTAATAAGAAAAAAAATGGTTTGAAACGGCCATATCTCTAAAACTACGGACAATATATCAATTCTGGAGGCAAAAATCTGTTTCAAAATTTAATAAACCCTCAGAAAATTTGCTTCATGCGGACGATGAATGTGCCCTCTAGGTTCAAATATGTTTTAAATAATTTCTAAAATATTAATTTGTAAATTTATAACACAAGCTTGAATGTAAGATATGAAGAAAGAAATATGAAATAATATGCAAATTCTAACTTACGTAGCAGCCACCTGCCTCCAAGGACGTCATATTACGTTCACTAAGCGCTGTAAATTCGAAGCGGTCGTCTATGTTTGACGCCAAATTACACAAAAGATACTCATATTTTCGAAAAAATTGAACATGAAATTACTTACAAATATTTTTGGTGAATTTATTAAAAAACTGTATCTTAACAATTGTAGATGTAGGAGGACGTCGAAATGTTTTTATTTTGGAAAAATCAGACATTTTCGCGAACAAATGACCTGCACTCTTAAGCGTGCTTTAAGATCCAAATTTAATCAAAACATTTTCTGCCGTTTTTAGGAAAAAATGTTTTAAAGAAAATAAAAATTTCCTGTGTTTGACTCAAAATTTCAAAAAAAATATTATTTCCCAAAAAATTTAACAGGAATTTTTTTATGATCTGTGTTTGATTAACACTTTTCATTATGAAAATAATGTTTATCTTCACAATTGCAGTTGTAGGAAGAGGCTAAAGAATTTTGAATTTTTGCCATTTTTTTAAATCAAAATTTTCAACGAACATGAGACCTATACCATTCTATGAATCGTCCTCTACGCTATCCGAGGTCACATTAATCACAATTGTTGGTGCTGTTTTTTTAGAAAGAAAATGCTGAAAAATATTAAAAATTACCTACATTTCAAGCAAAATTACGCGAAAACTACTCAAATGTTCGAAAAATTCTACGTGATCTTATTTCAAAATCTGTCTTTAAGGAACAGATTTCATTAAAGAAAAAATCTAATATTTTAGTTAGTTGTACGTGACTTATCTCTGCACGTTTTCTGAGCTCTGAAATACCTACCCCTCTGTTTTACTGCATTTAAATTATGGACAAAAGGTGAATTATGAAATAATTTAATAAAAATCCAACCATTATAAATATGAATTAATAAAAATAAAGTATTATTATTAATAATGATGATAATAATAACACCACCACCACCACCACCACCACCACCACCACCACCAACAACAACAACAACAACAACAACAACAACAACAACAACAACAACAATAATAATAATAATAATAATAATAATAATAATAATAATAATAATAATAATAATAATAATAATAATAATAATAATAATAATTAATAGTACCAGAATATTCTGATGATAAATTATTGAGTCTGACTGAAACCTATTTTGAGGCAAATTAGTCACACTCTAAATATGATAATAAATGCCCTTTTACTGCTTTTTTTCGGCAAAATCTGCTAGAAAAAGCATTTTTATGAAATGAGTATTTGTCTATTATTACATGAGATAATTATGAAGCATCATACCTAATATAATTGTTTATGGAACAAGATTAGATTTTAAATGTGTTTTTCAACTTATTATATGCTCATTGTCATATGTGTATTGTGTACAAACGACCATGAACATTATATAATACGCTGAAGTTTTTTGATTTGAAGAAACTCATGATAAATATTAGTCTTATTGATTTATTTCCCTCATGGTATTAAAAAGCATAAGATAACACGTGACTTTTGCATGTCGATATTGATCTGCTAAATAAATTTCGCGCTTGTCGATCGAATGTATGTTCAAACATGGTTCTATTGGATAGTTTTAATGGTAGTTCAATTTATCGAGAACAGCGTATAGGAGACAAGACCCAATATTTGTCCAAAGAGAATAGAAGAGCGAAATAATATCTCATTGAAACTACTATTGACCATTAGGTCCATCGGGGTCCAGTGTTGCTATTGTAGGAATGGAATGGCGGCTATTGAGGTTTCAATGTCACGTCTTTTGAATCTCGCCAAAAAATTTAATTGCTTTTACTTGTCAGGTGAGTTTCAGTATAACATGTGAGTATTATGTGTGATTACAATGTAATAGCAATGACTTCGCGTTCAGGAGCAAATTCTTTATGTCCTTTGTAACTATGAATATATGAAGGTTGACATTTCACTTTATGTCACTTCGATTATTCCATGATTACCGATTAGAACTGTGCAAATAATAAAACATTCGTATATTTTGGCTACATGTCATAAAATACTTAAGTGTGAGAATACAGCACGTCACACGTTTCGATAATCGTGATGTAACTGCTCGCATTTCTTTAATATGAGACGTGCTGTGTAGCAATATATGAATGTTGGATAAAGTAGCTAATAGTATATTTAGCACGAAGGTCATTTTGCATTTTTACCGACTTATTCAATATTCTGAGTAGTTATTTTATTTTGTTGAGTACCTAATAATAGTTTTTGATTCAGGTTTGGATAGAGGAGACTGCCTTCCTTTTATTGTGGAAGGCCATCAAGTAGGGTTAATCAGACCTGAGGTAATGGTGAAATTACAGAGCTATCCAGATGTGTTCCATATTCATGCAGATGCTGTTGAACTTAACCCTGCCTTCAGAGATTACAGTGAACGAACTGCTAAGGTGGATGCAGTTCTAAAAGAATGTCGTTTACAGAATGTGTTTGTGGCTTTGAAAGGTTGGAGAGATGAGGTAATAAGCATTTTGTTTTATATAGACTGTCTTTTATTGAAGTTATTGAGTAATAAAATGTGGGGCATGGTTTTGTTTCGAGTTGTAGAACTGACAGGAAGACTCACTGACTTTTGCTTTTGTTATGAATTCTCTGAGGTATAAAACATGGTAAAGTGGCCTTTAGCTTTTAAAGGGGGGAGAGAATTCTCACAGTTGTGAAAAAAAGGAAGGAGGAGCCATAAAAGAGGGTGAAAAATTAATATTCTCGCAATATTTTTTTGTTTTATTAATATTAATGTGAAGTGTTTAAAATAAACTCAGGGTTTATACTCATCTGGAAAACTGGGTACTAGGTGAGAAAAATTTAAAATTGGTTAAGTCAGAGGAGTGAATAAAAATACCAGAATTTTGGTTCCTAATAAAGTAAATTTTATATAATCTTCTGGTCTCAGAGAACCAGTATAAAAAATTTCTGGCTTTCTCAGACCTGACAGTTCAAAGGGTAAGTGCCAAAAGTTCACTATTTAATGATGTATGGAATCCTGGCTTCAAGTTTGAGTATATAGGAGAGATCACATTGTTTTTTGTTTTGAAAATCTTGTGCACTAACCTCCTGATCTCATATTGTATTTAAAATGTTTTTCCAAGAATTAATTGAAGCAATCAGAAGAGGCTGGGTAACTACAATTCTGAGTTGTTTATTTTGAGTAATACAGATATGATATTCAGAGAATCTGAGCTGGTACGTCCAGGAATGTTTGTTACACAATGCAGAATGCACAGATTAGGATATGAAGAAATTGAGAAATTGTTTGAAGATTTTGATGAAAATGACCTGAATGATTCAGAGGAGAAATGGATGTGCTTTGCAGGGAGTCAGAATATCATTCAGAACATATGTACAGTGAAGACTGTGTACAAGAAAGTGGAAACGGATATGGACAGAATGATGACATGCAAAGCGTAATTGGTTATGGCTAACATTTTTGATAGAATTCCATTACATTTAAATGCAGTCACAGTCACATTCACAAGGAGTTCATGAACCATCGACATAATATAATTATTTCAGCTTTCTTTACTGTATGGAGGAACAAAAGAGGTAGAATTTGCATAAGATACTCAAAAGCCATTAAAATGCAAGCCTTCATTTGCATTTCAACGATCGTTGTGGGCACAGATATTTTGTGCAAACTCTAATGATGAAGAAATGAAGACAAATATCTCTTTTACAAAGTGGAGTTTTTAGACGAAATAAAATATTGTCACAAATGAAGAAATGAAGACTGTTTTCAATGTGCTTTGAAATGGCATTGGCAATGAAAAATACTATGTTACGGAGCAATGAAATAAAAGAATGCAAATTTACCTCTGAAAACTGGTAGGATCATAATTATTTTTAAGTGTTCAGTACATTTCTTAATTTTTTTTGTTTCATGTTGACATTCCTGACAATGACAGAACCTTGAATTTGGTTGTAAGTAAAGATTACAAAGATGATAATTCAGTATTTAGAAGAAACGTTCCAATGATACTATGTCAATGAAAATCAAGAAAATAACTCGAATGTTGAATGCATTGTCTGATTGGCCATAGAATGTTGCTTTCGGAAGATATTGATACTTATTTTGAGTTGTGGTACTAATGTTGTTTGGGTATTTTTACTTTCTCTTGAATGGAATACAGCATGTTTAATGCATCAAAATTCAGTCATGAAAATTACTACTCTCCCTTCTCCTGTGTTTGCTTAGACATGTGTGTGAACTGTGAAGTTGTAGGCTTCCGCGACCAGAGTCATGTAAATGATCTTGGCTGTCCAGGTGACGCCGCGTCGAAGGCTGTGTTGCCGACGTTTCGACCATATTGTTGTGGTCTTCCTCAACAGCCCTGAGGAAGACCACGACAAAATGGTCGAAACGTCGGCAACACAGCCTTCGACACTGCGTCACCTGGACAGCCAAGATCATTTACATGTGTGTGAACTGTCCCAACTTCTAAATATTACCATTATATTTTCCCAAAATATGTATTTTTGATTTCCCACATTTAACAGTTCTGAGAATTTGAATAAAATTTATATATTTTGAAAGATACTTTAAATCAAACTTATAATAAATTTTCTCAATAATATACCCAAATTTTTGGGGGAGAAGTTTTGTACCCACAGATCTAAATAATCTTAAAATTTGGCGAAGTTATTTTTACAAATATCCTCTCTTTCTCATCTTCTTTTAGTCTTTCAATTCCGTGAATATATAAATATTGGTTAAAGCAGAGGTCTGTACACTTATAGAGAGGGGGCAGGAATGGATGTCAGAGAAGGAGGGGGGGGGAGTGGGTGACAGTTCATATATTGCCATCAATACCTTCACCTAGTTTGTACATAGGTCTTCGCAACACCTGCAATAAACTTTCTTAGTCAAGCCAAGTTTGTGTTTCACTATACATTACCAAGTTGACGAAGGTTGGGCCATTAGCCCCCATGATTAACTTAAAATATCCTTGAGTCTCTGCAATGTATAATTGCCAAAGGATTTTATGTAAAAATACTCTTAAATACCTCATAAATCTGTTGATGGTAAATACATATTTCTTTTATTTGCTTCAGGAAAGCACTCACTTTGTCATTTCTATTAAATGCAATTTCATATATCTTACCAATTCATTGCATTTTACTAATTAAACAAAAACCAATTCAAAATTAAATAATAGTACCCGTAACAGTACCCCAATGAACACACAGAACAGGCAGATACAACACTATTTCTAGATCGTAATCATTGAATGGTGTGGGTGTGACCAAGGTGAATGGGAATAGGGAAAATAAGGAGTTTTTGAGGGGAAGCTCCTTCACCTTGGGTTTCTTGTTCCCCTGAGCAACGCAAACAGTCAGTTTATCTTTCCTAAATTGTAACAGATTCTTCCAGTCAACCGATACATTCTTGATTCAGGGAAATGAGGCCTCCATTCCTTATTCCACTTAAATTATTTATCCTTTTTCTGTTTATTTTTTGGCAAAATAGATTGGTATAATTTTATTAACTGACTGAGGCAAAATTCTTATAGTCAAGTTAATATTAGAGGAGGACAACATCATTACCCCTGCTTCCCAAAATTCCATATACAATTAGTTTACAAATATATTAATTCCAAGGACTTCACAAGTTTGCAATTCTTATTTATTACGTGCAACCTCTTATGGAATGCATTGTATTATTCCCAGAATTTTAATTGTTCATTGTAAAACTCGGTGTGCAACTCAAGAAATGGCTGCCTGCCATTGAATGTTTACTATGTTGCTTTATCAAACAGCAACGTTTTTGATATCCTGATATGTAACAAACTTTTTCTGAATAGATACTACACAATTTTGTTGTAATATTCATGAAGACTTTTTGTTAAAATATTTAATTTATATAAACAATGTTTAACAAGAGTATATTATTTGTTATTCTTGAGCAGTATGCTTGCTATATTTTGGAAAACCATTTTGTGTTTGTTCAGCACCATTTTTGCTGCTGCAGGCCACTAATATATACTATGTACAGTTCCTGACCATATTATTAGACACCCAAAATTTTCAATAAAAATCAAGTTTTTGTGATGAAACGTTTATTTCTACAAGAAATACATATGAAATTACAGAATAATTATGATAAAAATTCATCATATGTTAAATGGTGACATTAGGTACAATATATAGTAAACTAATTTTCAAAACAAATGTCTGTGCACATTCTGACTTATTATTTTGTCAGACCACCTTTCGCGGCTATGAGCTGGCCTGAACTGCCCCTTGCAACTTTGGATGATGGTATCAGACTTGAATTATTTTCTCTAGGAGGCGATTTTGTGTTTTATTTCTTCCTTGACGATTTCCCTCTTCACAGGTTCCCTGACATTTTCTATTGGGTTCATGTCTGGATTTTCCCAGCAACGGTAACGAGGACATTTTTCTCCAAAAATGATCTAACTGTTCGAGTAGTGTAGCATGGACCCCCATCTTGCATGAAAACAAAATATTCTTCCCTTTTGAACCATTCCTTTAGTTAAGGCAGAAGTCGTGTCTCCAGAACCTAATTGTACTGATCTTGTCTCATTATGCCCTTAATCAAGAACAAGCGCCCTGTGCCTTTGCCAGTGATGACAGACCAAATCATTATCTTGACTGGATGTTTCACAGTCTGTATGACACAATCTGAATGGTACTTTTCTCCAGGGCGCCTTCTCACAAGTTGACGTTTGAAGGTATATTCGTCACTGAAACAAACCTGAAATACAAATTAATGACAGAATTCCATTTAGAAGACAATTATTATTAGGGCCGGGTATTGATGACCCAAAACATTGCCATCTAGTGGTGCTGCAACAGCATATACTTTCTCGCGTTATTCGAAACGGATACATAATATTCAAATATTGCTTTTTCTGAGCTATTATTTGAAAACGTCCAATTCAACCAAGAAGGGAGCAATACACTGTTGCCAGCGCAGCGTTGTAAAAACGATGTGCATTCGCTTGGCTAATACTATCAGTACAGTAATTATACTTGTTTTTTTTCTAACATGGCAGCTGAGGGTAGTAAGTCCGAGGCGGAATTCGGCACAACTTTTTGAGTCATTGTCAGTCCTGCTGCAAGATGTCGCATGATCGCGACCGCATCAAGCAGTGCTGCAGATCAAATGGCAGGACTGAGATCACCCAAAAAGTCGTGCCTAATTCAATCTTGGAGATGCCACCCTCAGCCGTCACGTTAGAAAAACCCAAGTATATACTGTGGTTTTCACAGAACTGGACCTCGAGGTCACTGAAGGCCCGTCACCACTGTAGCATTTAGGCGTGGTTTTTCGGGTCTTTTTCAGTAGTGCCGCTAGGTGTCGCATGCTCGCGATCGTATCAAGCAGTGGTGCAGATGAAGCGACTCTAGCGTCTCGACTGAGAAAGATGCGAAAAACCGTGCCTAAATGCTACGGTGGTGACGGGCTGTCAGAGACCTTGAAGTCCAGCTCTGTAAAAACCGCAGTATAGCATATATGCAATTGACATCAAAAGAATTACAAAAATTCTAGCTGCTTACTCGTGAGTTGCCTTTCGTTATAAGATAACATCCGATAGCGTTTAATTTCAACACCGACGTCTAATATCCACTTCAGATACAATGAACACTAATGCTTTTCAAGAAAGAAAGCGCCCATGGCTTCTCGGAAGAGAGATTAGATGATATAAACAAACAAGTCGACACACCGAGCGCACAGTTTAGAAGCTATTGGGAAGCAGTCAATTTGACGGCTATCGGACGTTTACGATGAATCGATCAAAATAACAATTGCGCGTGGATGAACATTTTCGAAATTTTCAGATATACTTTACATCATAAATACATTTAAAGTCAAGTAATGGCAATGACATACTGTACATTTTAATAAAGATAACACAATTTGAATATGTTGCAGCCGTCAAAAAGACGACGACGGTCGTTTTGGTGTTATGTTAATATATAACCGCCTTTTTATGTAGTAACACCGCCTCAAACGAAGCGGAGGAAAATAAAAACACTTTAAGTGAAAGTAAAATCTGTTCTTGAAGAGGGTAAGAAACAATTTTGCCCTAATGGGCGTAATTTTAAAATAATGACATTTAAATGAGTATAGACTCTTATGGAAAAGCTTTTGAGAGCATAGTTTTCTTGACGTTATTGAATAAGTTATACGGTTAATGTACTTTTTTATTCAATACGCAGTAAAGTTTTTTTAGAGATCAGATGGTATATGACACACCTCACCAGGCATTCTGAGGAGTATATATATATATATATATATATATATATATATATATATATATATATATATATATATATATATATATATATATAAATTTAAACTGCTGCGAAATTCATCGCGGAATTACTGGCTCTCGGCCTAGGAGTTAAAGTAAGTCCTGTTGAATTCAGTGTATTCACGTTCTACATAAATGCACCAACGATGCCCGATGCATATATAATCCGTAAATAAAACGTTTAGGTTTTCGATATTAATGTGAAAGAAAAGACAGCAGTCATTATCGCCTTCTGTTATCAGTGCGGCGTTACAACTATGGGATACAAGCAATAACGACCGCAAATGCGTATGGGATACACAGTTTGCCAATTAGCATTGTTTATACCGCTAGCAAGAAAATGAAAATAGAAAAAATATAATAAAGTATATTTTTATATTCATCAAAATTACTCGGTTTTTACATGCATTACTTTTTATTCCCACATGTTATTAGGCATTTTTAGGCGTTTTCTCATTAAAGAACCTTTTCGTTAAAATACATTTTAAATAATTTTGTAAAAGATTAATTTTAAAATCTCTAACAAATGCTCGAAGAAGACACGAACAAAGAAACATGAAATAATATAGAAATTCTAACTTACGTAGCATCCAACTGCTAAGCATCACTATTCATTTTACGTTCAGAAAGCGCAGTAAATTGTGAGCGGTTGACTTTTTGTCGCCAAATTACTAAAAAAAATACTCTTTTTCGTAAAATCCATCCTGGCTTTATTTTAAGATCTGTATTTGATGAACACATTTCATTAAGAAAAAAAATGTATCTTCATAATTGTAGTGTGGGAAGACGCGGAAAAAAGTTGATTTTTTTCAATTTTCGAAAGATCAGGGTTTTCAAACCAGCATAAGACCTGCACAGTTCTCTTAACCGTCATCCAGACTATCAAGCAACAAAATTGAATAAGAAACGATGGAGCCGTTTTTGAGAAAAAAATTGTTTAAACAAAAATTAAAAATTGCTTATATTTCACGCAAAATTACGCGAAAAGTTTCGAAAAATTGTACATGACCTTATTGCAACGTGTATCTTTAAGGAAGAGATTTTATTAAGGGGAAAAAGTTTTTTCTTTAATATTTTAGTTGTTGGTAGATGCCGAATTTAATTTTGTTTTTCTTTCAATTTTCAAAAAATTAGTTTCCAACCAATATGAGACCTGCGCCATTCTTTTAATGTCCTTCAGACTATCCAACAACAAAATTTAATAAAAAACTCATTTTTTTGAAAATTTTGAAAAATGTCCCAGGGGCTTTATGTAAAGTACCCCCAAAATTAAAGTATCGATGTCAAATTCAAGAGCCGCGATTATCAGCCTGATCGATTGGGGAGTATCAATTTTGGAGAAAATCGGCTGAGCGGTTTAGCCGCTAGCGTTGTTCACAGGGCAGACGTTTTGCCGTCAATCGATTTTTCAAGATCAAGGACTCATAAAACATTGATTCAGGCTACATCATGTGTTAGAAGATTTTTTTCTAAATTAAGCGACTGGATTTATCCATTTTTTCTTAACCGGGGCCTTGTAATAAGAGTTTTTCTTCCGAAAATTCACGGTTTTTTCGCGCAGCATTACGTAATTCTCTTCTTAAGAAGTTCCTTCTTAAGCGCGAGAAAGTAAAAATGATCAATAAAATGCTCTTTAAACGTATTAGAATTCCCCAAAAGCAAAGAGAAATTACTTAAAAAATTGGATAAAAACCAGTTCAGATGAACAAACTCAAGCTCTTAGAATGTTACTGGTGTAATCGAGGCTTCTTCCTTTCGTTCAAGTGAACTCAGCTTGCAAACTTTGAATTTGAATTGTTCGTTACCTGGACCGCGTTACCGCGAAATCGCCCGAACCGACAATGGCACATCCTTTCCTTTTGTCATAACAAAATTGTCTATACTAAAAGGCTTTGTTCTAATGTGAAAAGAATAAAAATTGCATAATTTAAATCCGCACCTACTTATTATTATAGCAAGAGCACCTGACTAAATGTTTACCGATTTCCAGAAGTCCAAATCTTTATCTTTAAGGTTCCTACCCTTCGCAAGACTTTTTTTTCTTTCATTGCATTTGTTAATCTGAGCTTGAGGAAGAGTGTGCTTGCTTTAAAATTAAATTGTAATATAATATACGCCTTTCAGATTCACGTATTCCACTACTTGCCAATTTAATTTTAATCAGTTTAGTAGTAGCAGCAGACTGATTTCCATAGCAAAACTTTGAAACCGCTGTCAGATCGTTGAGAAATATTATTTTAGGCTTTAATTGTTCTTCCTCTAAGATTATAATTCTTCACCAAGAACAGTTCTGTTCATGATTCACCGAACAGGTGTCTCAGATACGTTCAACCTTCGAGATTTCTCACGATTTGAATAATTTTCTGTGTAAAAGTGCTTTCACTGCGGTAATCTCCCGAGGAGACAAATCATGTACCTTTCCCATTATTTTTTTTCTTCAAAACTCTTAATGTTTCACTCACAATTCACAATTATTAAATAAACTCGGTCACTATTTCACGAAGTAATGAATGGGAAAGAAACTATTTTAATGAAACAACACACCACTCAAAACACTTGCTCCACTGAGCCCTAGCAGTTTGCACGTTTAAGCAACAACATTGACTAATTTAATTCTTAGGGGAAAAAAAGCTTCGTTTTCATTCATTGATTCACAACAATGCCAGATGTAATGTATTTGAGAGAAAGCCTTCAAAATTTAACATTTTGTAAAAATTTAGAGTGCGTCTAATAATTTGGCCAGGGGCTGTATGTATAGGTATTTATATAGGTTAGTCAATAAAAACGTTCACTTCGAATATTCTGTAAACGGTTAAAGTTAGTAGATGAAATTTTTACCAAATAGTTCGAGACATAGGGGATCATTGTTATGGTTATTAACTTTTTGATAACTTTTTTTAACGATATAGGACTAAATTCGATTTTTTAAAAATGGAATGGAAAACTTTACTTTTTATGCCCTGAATAGTTTGGTGAAATATTTCTCTTGAACTGATGTTTGGCAGGCACACAAATTCTTTTGATTGCATGAAGACTGACTTACCGAGCACAAGCGCATGAGAGGTTGCCTGATAATCAGGGGCAAACCACACAAAGTAACTTCGTTATATGCAATTTCTTATGGCATATTCATTGCCAAAAAATGATCGTCATCGGCACCTCTAAAAGCTGTAGATTATACACTGAGGTGACACAAGTCATGGGATAGCAATATGCGAGTATAAAGATGGCAGTAGTGTCGCATACGAAAGGTGTAAAGGGCAGTGCATTGGCAGAGCTGTCGTTTGTACTCAAGTGTTCACCATTTCATGTGAAATGGTTTCTGTCGTGATTATGTTCGCATGACGGGAATTAATAGACTTTGAAAGCGGAATGGTAGTAGCTAGAGGCATGTAAAATTCCATTTCGGAAATCGTTAGGGAATTCTGTATTCCGAGATCTACGGAGTCAAGAGTGCGCGGAGAATACTTAATTTCAGACATAACCTCTCACCACCTGGACAACACAGTGGCCGACGGCCTTCACTTATTGATCGAGAGCAGCGGCGTTTGCGTAGAGTTGTCAGTGTCAATAGACAACATGAAATATAGACATGGGCAACGTGAAATAACCGCAGAAATCAATGCGGGACGCACGACGAACGTATCCGTTAGGACAGTCCGGCGAAATTTGGTTTTAATGGGCCTTGGCAGCAGAAGACCGATTCGAGTGCCTTTGCTAAAAGCCCGACATCGTCTGCAGCGCCTCTCCTTGGCTCGTGACCATAAGGATTGAACCTTAGACGTCTGGAAAACCGTGAAATGGTCAGATGTGTCCCGATTTCAGCTGGTAACAGCTGATAGGGTTCGAATGTGGCGCAGACCTCACGAAGACGTGGACCCAAGTTGTCAACAAAGCACTGTACAAGCCGGTAGCAGGTCCATAATAATATGGGCTGGTTTTACTTGGAATGGACTGGGTCTTCTGGTCCAACAGAACCGTTCATTGATAGGAAACTATGTTCAGCTACTTGGAGACCATTTGCAACCATTCATGGACTTCATGTTCCCAAACAACGATGGATTGTTTATGAATGACAATGGGCTATGTCACCGGGTCACAGTTCGCGATTGGCTTGAAATTGTGGACAATTCGAGCGAATGATTTGGCCACCCATGAATCCCATTTTGAGATATAAGCGAGAGGTCAGTTTGTGCCCGAAATCCTGTATCGGCAACACTTTCGCAATTATGGACTGTTGTAGAGACAGCATGGCTCGATATTTCTGCAGGGGTCTTCAACACCGCCTCTTGTGAGGCTGTGTTACTTGAGCCCATGGCACATCGAGTTGCTGCACTTCGCCGGGCAAAAAGAGGTCCGACACGATATTAGGAGGAATCCTATGTGTACACACACGCACGCACGCGCACACACACATACACATACACGCGAGAGAGAGGTGCCTCGATTAAATATTACGAAATTCTAGTTCATAAAGTGGAGTTAAAAATTACTACTAGTGCCAAAGAGCAATGAGCGAATGTACCTATAATATGGTGCGAAATTTCATTGCCCGTTATTTCTTAACGAAGTTTCATTTGTAACATTTGCCCTTGGTTCGTAGGCAACCCTTAATGCGGCATTTTTCAGATCACGTTTTGACGCAAATATATTTCGAATACCCGCCAAACACCAAAGCCGGAAGGGTTGCCTATCTACCAGGAACAAATTGCCCATGTGTAACTTCGATAATTGTAGTTCTTTGGTTTTAAGGGATGTAGCTCACGGGATTGGCCAAATTTAAACAATGAAACAATTGTTTATAATTGACCAATCCCGTGAACTACATACTTTATTTCATCAATGGTCGCGAATTATACAATGGTTCTTTGTTTTTGTTTTTTTACAGTGCTATGAGGTTCGACCAATGTTTTCTAACAAGTCGCTTTTAAAAATGGATCGATCTGCAACCTGTAAGTTGTATTTAATTATATATTGTACATACTTCTATATATTTTCGCCATTTCACATTCATTTTGTTTATTGTGTAATTATTGTATACAAGAAACTACTGGTGCTCCAGAATGGCACAGACTTTATCGTTCTTGTTACTTTCGTGTTCTATTGCGTAGTAATATTATAGTTGTGCGCATAGGGCTTCTTTTACTTTTTCGTATACGTACGCCTACACGAAGTAATATACGTAATATAGAGAAAGTTATGTAGTACTGCGCGGAAATCCTCTAACACATGGGGTAGCAAGAATCCCTGTTTCGTGGGTCCTTGATACCGAAAAGTCAATTGACACCGAAACGTCCGTCCGTCTGTGAACACTACTAGCGCCTAAACCATTCGTAGGAGTTTGTTCAAATTGAAGAAACCCATGAGCATTTGGCTGTAATTGAAGCTTTGAAATTTTGAAAAACATTCATTAAAATTTGGGGGTTTTACATGAAGCTCTGGGACATTTCAAAATTTTCCCAAAAATTTCTCAAAATTTTTTCTTTAAATTTTTTGCGATAATAGAATAAAGTACATTTAAGAAGATTGCATAGGTCCATTTTGACTTGTTACTCTGAATTTTCGATAATTGCAAAAGTTTGAATTTTTTTCGATTTCTTCCTACAACTACAAAATTGAAGATAGATTTTTTCCTTCAAATGAAAATTGTTGTTAATAATTAGTTCTTTCATTGAGGTCATGTACATTTTTGAAAATGTCATTAGTTTTCACGCAATATTGCATGTAATATTCGCCATTAAACTAAATACAAAAGCAAGATTTTCTCAAAAACAGCTCCAAATTTTTTCTTTAAACTTTTGGTAGGGACAGAACTAAATGCATTTTACAAGATGACATAAATGCCATATTGCTGTATTCTTTTGTTTTCTTTTTCAAAAATTACAAAAATGTAATTTTTTTAACTTCACTTAAGTCATTAATATTTACATTACCGTCAATTTGTTCACATTATTGATTTGATGCGTACATGTTCTTTAAATAATGTCATAAAATTTCTTGAAAACTCACCAGTTTTCTGTGAAGATGAGCTTAAATTTCCACATTTTGAGAAACGCTCAATAGCCATTTTCTCAAAAACGGCTCTAAATTTTTCAATGTAAATTGCCATTTATGACGAGGTTTTACTCTTCTTTAATAATCTTAAAGTAATTTTCGGTTTTACTATTAGGAAACGGAAAAGTTGAGAAAAATGTCAAAAATGTACTTTGGGCGGCAATAGATAGCATCTGCAAGGGGGTGGGGCAAGACAGTAAAACCAGTCCACATGAAAGAAATTAGATAACTTTACTTCAAGAAAGTCTATGCCATTGTGTACACCACTAGTTTTTATGTTGCCCCATCCTCTTCCTAGCTGCCATCCATCGGTGCCTAAAACCTTTATTTTTCACACATGCTCAAATTATCGGTCCCCTATTAGTAAATTCAAAACAAATATTATAGAAGAGTAAAACATGACCCTATATGAAAATTTTTGTTAAAAATTTAGAGCACTTTGTGATAAATTAGTCGTTTGTGTGACAACAATCACAAAAGATGTACGTGATCTCGAACATCAGAACCGCTGGAAAAATGCACTTAAAATAGAAGTCGCTCATCAAAAAAAAAAAAACAATGATATGCATTTCTCCCATGTGACACTGATATGTTGTCTACGTGTGTATCGATGGTGCCAAAGCACTAATTTAGTACTTTAGTATTGTGATGAGTATAGCTGTGGTAGGAAACAATCTTTTGGAGCATTTGGTTCTAAACTGGTTAGATTCTAAGCTGGGTTGATACTACCCTCCAGAGGATGATAAAGCCTTCCATGGGGGCAGGACCGGTTCCGGATGCAAATGGAAGGGGGTGCGTGGTGTACCTCCCCTACAAACATCAAAATATTGTAAAAATATTTATTTACAATATTCAGTAAACTTCAATTGTGCTAGTCTTTCCATAATCCCTTGCCCTGGTTGTGTGTGAGATCTGTTTGTAAATTGTCCATGTAATTGGGGAATTGGAAAAACACACCAGTACTACAGTGCAGGTACCAAAATAGAACGTTGTATCACCAGCATGCAAGTAATGTTACACAGGACTGATGTGGGCGTTAGGTGGGTATCTCAGCATTGTTTTCGGGGAGCATGATTTAAATTCTTTACTGGAAATTGTCTCAAGCGGAGATTTAGTTACTGTAGGAAGCCCCCTAAGGTGCCTATGTGCCGATGGCTGGCAGCCAGGAAGGGGTGCAGCAAAATCAAAAAAGTAATCCGACTTGAAACTAACTAGTATGAGAGTGCCTTTTGCCGTTTTGTAGTGCCACGAATTTGATTTAGATTATTAAAAAAAAAATCCCTTTTTGAGCACATGTAACAGTATCTACATTCGTTAAAATATTTCACTTGTATATTAAAAATTCTGGTTTTATAATTTTTGTTTTTGTTTTTTTGAGTAAGTCGAGTTTGATATGTATGTATTGTTTTGATTTTCAGGTCTCTTTGGCATTCGAAATTACGGTGTAGATATAAATGGATACGTAATGGATCCTGTAAAAGGAATGTGTATCTGGTTGCAACGAAGATCAGCCACAAAACAGACCTGGCCTGGCAAATGGGACAATATGGTATGATCCTGTACTTTAGATGTTTAGAATGGTGGTTCTATTATTTGTGTTAAATGCTACTTTTAGATGAATTTAGCGATTCTAACGCAAACAAAGAAAACACCTACAAACAAAGTTCTTTCATTGTAAACATTTAATTTTGAGATTATTTTTCTTTAAACTAACGTACTTAATTTTGCTTCAAATTTTATTATGTAGAATCGGTGGTATTGCCTTAGATTGGTAATCTTCATGCTTTAAATATTATTTGCGGATTATATCCACTTTTTGACTAGAGGAGACACTGTTAATGCATTTCTTCATTTCAGTGTTTAGAGAAACTGGGACTCCTGAGAATAGTTTTTTTAGGGGTATACTTTTATGTTTTTAGGAAGGTTTTGAAAGGTTTTTAGGAAGGAAACTAGGAGTTGTAGGATTTGTGAATGTGAGTGAGGATTTGTGAAATGGTCTGCCTCAAATGTGAGTTTTTAGATATCAAAGAAAACCAGACTGTAAGGTTACTTCGGGCCAACAAGAACCACGTATTTGTTTTATATGAAATGTGGATTTTAATGGAAGTTACTATCTGTTCAAGTTTTGTGCATCACTTAAATTATTAATTTTTGAAAATCTTTTCATAAACACTTGAAGTCCTCTTCACATATTTGAATTTGTATGAAGTACATTACAAGGAACTACTTCTGTATGAAGGTTAGGACTCTCACCTGTGGAAACCCCACTCCCTTCTCGCTTTCTCTCTATCCTACATATGAAGGGAAAATATTTTTGTAAAAGGTCATGCATGCATACATACAAATAAAGTATATAATTTTTTGCAGTGTTCACTAATGAAATAAAAGGCACCAAAAACTCTAATTTTATATGCATGTATTATATTTGCCTGTGGAATGTATTGAACATCCTGTTTTATAATCGTAGTTCACACCAGTTTTCGGGTTGTGGACAATCGATTGGTGAGGAGGCAGACTGTTGCATGACAGACACATTGACTAACTGTGGCAAATTGCATTTGCAGCCTGTCTTATCCTCATATTATAACAAGAAAGTGAAATACGTCATCTATCTGTGGATGTCTCCTTTTTTGCCTCTTTAATTGTTATGATCGGTGGGGTATTTGAGCACCAAAAGGGATTTAAATTACAGAAATAAAGTTGAGTTCTACCAGCTCTTGATTTCAAACTACCATTTTCAGTTTTTCATATACTACATAGCATAGAGAAAGTTACATAATGCAGAAAGAAAATAGTGGTGGTACAAATGGCACAGACTTTCTCGTTCTAGTTTTCTAACTACTTTGTTATGGCCAGCCTTTTCAATCTTACCCCATCCTCTTGCCAACTGCCATCTTATCACAGCCCAAAGTACATTAAGTACATTACAGTAAATGCGAACTTTGAAACTTGTTCAAGAAAATCGTTTGAGTTTTCAAAACAATTTTATTGGAAGTCATTTGAAGCTCTTCCACTCACAAATGTATACAAAATCTCCACTTCCACTCCACTCCAAAATGCAGAAAAAAATGCTCTTCCACTCCAAAATGCAGAAAAAAATAGTGGTGGTACAAACGGCACCAACTTTCTCGTTCTAGTTTTCTAATTACTTTGTTATGGCCAGCTTTTTCAATCTTACCCCATCCTCTTGCCAACTGCCATCTTATCACCGCCCAAAGTACATCAAGTACATTACAGTAAATGCAAAATTTGAAACTTTTTCATGAAAATCGTTTGAGTTTACAAAAAAATTTATTGGAAGTCATTTGAAGCTCTTCCACTCACAAATGTATACAAATTGCTGAAAATTTGCATATTAAAGGCATGTTGAGAATTTCAAAAAAATTACATTTACGTCATTTCAAAAAATTACATTTGTAGAATTTAAAAAAACAACAAATGAATAGATTAATTAAATTAATTTTTACTTCTGAAACTGACAAAATTAATTTTCACTTCTGAAACTGTGGAATTAGCACGATCTGTAAGAAGGGTTAGACGAAAACATTTGGAGCCCTTTCTGAGGAAATAGTATTTGAGCATTTCTGAAAATGCTTAATTTTGAGCTTGATTTTCACAGAAAACTTGAGTTTCAGAAAAACTTTACATGACATCATTTCAAGCCATTTACTTGTAAATGCAATAATGTGAACAATTGCCGCTAATGCAAATTTTATCGACATTGAGAGACACATCAATGATATTTAATTTTTTTATTAACAAAATAAAACAATATGGCTTTTATGTCATCTGTTAGAGGACATTTAGTACTATACCTACCAAAAGTTTAAAGAAAAAATTTTTGAACAGTTTTTGAGAAAATCTTTTTTTTTTAATTGCACATATTGCGTGAAAATCGCTAAAATGTTCACAAAAATATACATGACCTTAATGGAAGAAGAAATTATGGATAACAAAATTCATTCTAAGGAAAAATCTCTATCTTCAATTTTTTTGTTATAGTTGCAATTATCGAAAATTCAGAGTTGCCAGTGAACCTATGCCATCTTTATAAGTGTATTTTACTTTGTTCCTACAAGAAGTTTAAAGAAAACTAGTGCTCCAACTGCATGTACTTTCTCGTGATAATTTTAATGGCTATGTAATATTATAATACGACAATATCTGTCTCACACTTCTACTACCATTTGAAAAATTCTTAAACAAACAGTGTGAAACGTACTATAATATATTTATAAATATTATAAATGTATTAAATATTATAAATATATTTTTAAATCCAAATGCTTAATCGAAAACAACTTTCTGCCGTTGAATTCAGAGTATTCACGTTCTACATAAATGTAAAAATGAAGCACAACGCATAATTTAACTATGAATAAATTTATTATTATAAAATTATTAAATAAAATTAATAAGGCGATAATGGCAGCAGTTGTTATCGCCTTCTATTATTTCTGCAGCGTTACAACATTGGGTTACAAGCAACCACAACTGCAAATTCGTATGGGATACATATTTTGCAAATTAGCATTCTTCATACCGCTATTAAGAAAATGAAAATGGATAGAAAAATATAATAATTAAATGTAATATTCATCAAAATTACTTGATTTTTTCATGCATTACTTTTTATTCCCACATCTTATTAAGCAAAGCAAAATCATCTATTCATTTTCACATTTAACTTAATCAGAGGACGCAATTTGAAATGTCTTAAATAATTTCTAAAAATTAATTTTAAAACTTATAAAAACTCAAAGCAAAAGTGAACAAAGAAATACGAAATAATATACAAATTTTAACTTACTTAACATCCAACTGCCTTAGCAACACTATTCATTTAACGTTCACAAAGCGCAGTAAATTCGGAGCAGGCGCCTATGTTTGTTGCCAAATTACATAAAATATAATCACATTTTCTTAAAATTCAACATGACCTTATTTGAAGATCTATTTTTGATCACATTTCTTGAAGAAAAATGTGTAATTTATAGTTGTAGAAAGACTGAAAAACTTTTGAATTTGTTCAATTTTCGAAAAATAAGAGTTTTCAACCAATACGAGACCTGTGCCATTCTCTTAAATGTCCTTCAGGTTATCCAACAATTTAATCAAAATCAATGGCGCTATTTTCCTGAAAATGTCCCAGGGACTTCATGTAAAGTATTCCCCAAAATTAAAATATTGGTTTCGTAATCAAGGGGCTGCGACATCCGCCAGATCGCTTGAGGAATATCAATTTTGGAGGCAATCAGCTTAACAGTTTAGCTACTAGTATTGTTCACAGACAGCCGTTTTGTCATCAATTTTTTGGTATCAAGGACCCATATACTGGATTTATCTGCTTTTTCTTTACCGAGGCCCTGTGATAAGAGTTTTTCTGCCGAAAATTCGCCGTTTTTTTGCCCAGCATTTCATAAATTTCTCTTCTTAGGAAGTTCTGTCTTAAGTTCGAGAAAGTAAAAATGAACTTAATTGAAAACTATTCGCCATTATTAATATTTTCATTTATTAGTAAATTATTTTTAATCATTGAATACTTTGACCGTAGAGAGTTGGGTGAAAAGGATTTTATGGTTTTCTAGTTTATTGCTGTGTTTTTATGGACATGAAACAAAACACGTAACAGTATTGTTAATACGCTTACGAGTTTGTCTGATTCTATATGCCCACGGGTACCTTTTGAATACTTTATGGCCCAATCTAATACCGACACAACAAATACATTTTTATGCGTTCGATTTATTAAAGTTAATATTAAGACATTACAATAAACAAATAACGTAATGCTCAAATAAGTGAAATAACTCGTGATTCACCTGATTTTGCATAATTGATATGAAAATTCAATTTTGGGATGTTCTTATGGATTTATAATTGCAATCAGTCACTCATATTTCACTGTTACTTATCGCCTTTTGTTAGGGACATACATGCTTCTTAGAAAGCACTACTATTCCAGTAGTAATAAGTGGTATGTGGCACATTGTCTAACATCCTTGAAATATTTTTTAATGTTAAGGAATAGTCTAAATGACTTTTGGCAATAGAGGCAATGCCAGATTGAGAAATTTTGTCCTCAAAATGGGGATTTTCATTGTTGTTGTTGTAGGGAATGAATGGGGAACGTAAAGGGATGGGGAAATGTTTTGGGATTTTTTGGGGAAATTATTTTCATCTGGAATGAAGGTAGAAATATTATTTTTTCCAATTATTATGTATAAAAAAGCAACAATAGACATTGTGTATCAAAAAGAGATAAATAAATGATAGGCATAGAGAAAGAAAAGCATGAGAAAAACGAAGATACAGGGTTTCGAGCTGGTTAAAGGATAATGATTTGTTTGATTTGAATTATTTCAATTTAAGGGAACAGCCAATGGACTCGTCAGGGACAGCTCGTGTCGTTGGTCCACAATTTGGAGAATATTTTTCGTTTCAAAGTTGGGGCATTTTGTTTCACTGGAGAACTAATTTGGGGAAATTCATAGTTGTGGTGAAAAAGAGCTTGCAACACATCCGGCAACCCTGCTTCACAAAATTATTTCATTTTGTACAAACAAATCAGTCCAACAACGATTATGCAGTACATATTGGATCATGGAGCTATGAATGAATGGAAGTGGCATTACCAACCTGTCCCATGTTTCGCAAGTGAAGCCAGTCCGCCATATTGGTATGCACAAAACACAATAATAAATGGGTAGTACCATTTTTCAATGGAATTTAATAATCTTTGGAATAGTGAAGAGTATAATATCTAAAATGGAGAATATTCATTGCAAATTAAGGGCTCAGTGTAAAGTATTTTCAATGTGTGAAAACCAAAATAACCTCCAACTTAAAATGTCAAGAGTACTACCTTACCAAATGTGCTGCTTCTGCTTCTGAGATTTCTCACATGATCCCTCAAAAAAGTATGCAAATAAATGGAAACTTTACACTGCACACATTCTCAAGGAGCATGTGATATACAAATTATTACGAAATATTCTTAGAATTAGTATTGTCACAAAATTCAAAATAGGGCTAGTATACCTTATATGAGTCAATAAAGCGCATTGTCTTTCTGTATTGTTACTTTTTTTATTTCAATATTTCTTCACATAAATATTAATATTCTCATCTAAAGTGAAAAGAACAGGTCAAAGTTTGAAGTTTATAAATGGACCATTAATACAAGTGATGTGAAATATCGTGCAAAACTTTTGGGCTTCTTTGTAGAATACATCAAAAATAATTCTTTGTTATCCTTGTAAAGAAATCTTCAGTGAATTCCTGTACAATTTACTTCTATTATGTGTAGTAGAAAAGCTGCAAAAGATGTTGGAACTGCAAGTTTCCTCATGTACATATTATGAACTAGTGATGCTACAGAATGGCACAGACTTTTTCGTAGTAAAGTTTTCTAATTTCCTTGGTGAGAACTGGGTTTACAGTCTTGCCCAGTCCTCTTGCCAGCTGCAATTTATCATCATCCTAAGTACATTCAATTTTTGAGTTTTCGAAAAACCTCATTTGAAACACTCCCACTCACAATTTCAATCATGTTTACGAATTGATGGAAATGTGCATTTTAATTGCATGAAAAGAAATTTAAAAAAATACATTTCTGAAATTTAAAAAAGACCCAAGAATACCCCAAAATGAACTATATATCATATTAAACATTGCAGTTAGCTCTATCCATTAGAAACGTTTGAAGAAAAAATTTGAAGCAATTTTTGAGAAAAAGGTTTTTGAGCATTTCTCAAAATGAGAAAATTTGAGTTCATTTTAACAGAAAATGTTGAGTTTCGAGTAACATTATATGACATTATGTAGAACACATGTACTCATAAATATAATACTGTGAAGAAATCACCTCTAATGTAAATACTACCAACCTAAGAGACAAATCAAAAAAATTAAATTTTTGTAATTTTTGAAAAAACAAAAGAATAGGGCGATGTGGTGTTTGTCGTCCTATCGAGTACATTTGGCACTAACCCTACCAAAAATTTAAAGAAAAATTTGGTGCGTATTTTGTGAAAATCTTGCTTTTGTTATATTTTTAAATTGCAAATATAGCACGCTCTATTTCTTGAAATCCACTAAAATTTTTCAAAAAATGTACATGACCTTAATGAAAGAACTATTTATGGACAACAAATTTCATTTGAAGGAAAAATCTCTATTTTCAATTTTCAGGTTGTAGGAAGACGCCAAAAAAAATCGAAACTTTTGAAAATATCCAAAATTCAGAGTAAACCGTGAAAATCAGACCTATGCCACTTTCATTAGTGCATTTTACTGTTTCTTGCAAGAAATTTTTTAAAAAAATTTTGAACCGTTTTTGAGAAAAATCCAAACCCAAGCCGTTTTTGAGAAAAATTCCAAACCCGACTCCTGCAATGCGTGGAAGTCTAAGAATATTGAGAAATTTATTTGAGGTTGAGTAGCCATTTGCATTTTCAAGCCAGTAGCATTTCAGGATGAGTAGTCATAAAATTCCTTGTATTTTGCAATAATTGAAGTATAGTAATTTGTAATAATGTAACAAACTATTTAAAAATGAATTGACTATTCAAGATGGTTCTGCCTATTTACTTGAATGTAGTTCATGATTTTAAGCTATTAATGTATCTAGGACTAAAAAAATTTAAGAATTATATGATGTGTAATGATATTTATTTCAATGAGGAAGATGCTCCCTTCCTGTGTTAATTTCTTCCAACGTTTAGAAAAAAGTTAAATTACACAAATTGTAATATTATTTATAAAATTAATGCATGTAATGTACATCTATTCTTGGCTTTATTTTTTGTGTTTATGTGCCTGTTGTTAATTAATTTGGTTTAATTAATGTTGTTCATTAAATACGGAATTGTCTTTGAAATTATTTTTTATAGAAAAATATTTGAAAATAAAAAGATTCCATTTATGTCAGTTACTAGTTGTTTTAAAACTATTGATATATTTTTATTTCAGATATTATTTTAGAACAGTTTTTGAGTTGTGACATAATTGTTTTTAATGAGTTAAGAAGTTATATATTTCTTCTTGATAAACACCTTGTTTCAAAAAAAGGTTCACATTATTATTTGATTCTTTTTAAGGTTGGTGGAGGATTATCTGTGGGTTATGGTATCCTTGAAACTGCTATTAAAGAAGCAGAAGAAGAAGCCTCTATTCCCATTGAATTAATGAGTAATTTACGACCTGCAGGCTGTGTTTCGTAAGTGTTAATGTTGTTGGTTTGTATCAAGTTATGGATGTGTCGCAAAGAAAAAAAAATGATGCTTATATGTAGTGTAATAATGTTAATAGAAAATTAATATTTTTCAATGAAATTTTTCGTAATTCACTGTAAGATTTGTCTTGAAGTAGTATTTATTGAAAAGTTTCTAATTTGTGTAAAGTATGTGAAAAAAAAAGAATATTATTGCTTATCTTTTGCTATGACATTTGTGAATTTATTCTGAAACATGATCTACTTTTTAACTTCATGCTGTTGTATTAGCATGTAGATCTGCTCTAAGATTCAGATGAAGTATTTGGGTATTCAACAAAATTTGCTTGAATAGTTCACAGTGCAAAGTAATATTTTTATTCAGACTAATATTTCTTTGGTACTAATTTAAAAAAAAAAACAACAACTAAGGGTTCATTATTTATAACTCGTTCTTTGGCCATTATGTGTGCATATTATTTGTTGATGTTACAGTCCTTTCATGTCGATCTGCCCTTTTCACATATTTATTTTTTGACTGTGCCAATATGTCAGAAAAGTGTCCGAAATATGTGGAAAATGTTATTGTAAAATTTTGTAGAGAGGCAAACAGAGAATTGAACAATTTCTTGATAAAGCAGGTTTAAGATTTCATGGAATCATTAGCTCTATCACAGAACAGGACTTTATTGATTAGTTCTCACAATTGATGGTTTCTGAAGAATATTCACTATTTTTGCTATAATTTTGTAGAGCAGAAGCATTCACTTGCATACTTGAGGTCCAAGCAAATTGAATTTAATTTAGGAGGGTCGGACCTAGGGCAATTGGAACAGTAGTGGCCAGAGTTCAGAACATTTTTGTTGATTTCTTGGGCCACTAGTAAATTTTATTATGTGAAACTTAACAGGTGATTGACAGATCTTTCTGAATTGATTGTGTTCCTGAGAATGGTCAATAATTAATTTATTATATTTTTTATCAATTTATTTCCAATTCCTTATTTTGTTCCAGTAGTGGTCACTTGAAAATTGCAATTTTTTGAAATGGTCAGATTCCCGACTCAGTAATGGACATTTGATATTCTACCCTCTGGAAGTATTTGAGATCAAAATATAAATAAATAAATAAAAATAAATAAAAAACAACTGCTTAATGTTACATTATTTCAATGCCAATATTAAAATCTTTTCGGCTTATCATTTAAATACAAAATAAAGGAAAAAGAAACAAATTATCTTAGTTCTAATCCTCAGAATTAGAAGGCTTATGCTCCATAAGTTTTGCCAGTTTGAAGCAAGTGGGAAGCCTCCAATTCTTCTTTTTCAAATTTTGTGTTTGAAGGGGCCACTGAGGTACAGTACCAGCAGGCCACTACAGATGTCATAACACCCTAAGATGATGCTTAAGGAATCATTAAAAGGTTGAAATGTTTAAGGCTCTCTGTGGTGTTAGTAGTACGAGATTGTGCATTGTCTTCATGTCATGAAGACCTCTACTAGCTAGCTAGTGATAAGTTGTGATGGACTCAACTCCACATTTACATATACTAGGTTGTAAAATGTATTGTCGATTAAATCAGTGTTCTTACTGTTTTTACTGTAAGAAATTAGGAACACAGTCTAAAATCAAGAATTTGCCTTGAAAGTTTGTTACTCTTCTTGGTCAGGGTTATACATTCTGTAGTGTTCAATGCTGCATAATAGAAACAATTACTTAATATAAAGTATTTATATCAGAAATTCAATAATATTGTTTTGTGCATACTAATGTCTATCGGTGATGTCAAATGTTTTAAGATTTTTGGGACTTAACAGTTTTTAGACCATAATCGTGACTTAAATATTTCTGAAAAATAAATTTTCAGTAATCAGAGATGTACTAGATGCAGTAGATCTGGTGTTGGCAACCTTTGAATAGTGCTGTAGTGAAATAACATTTCAAAATCACTGCATGCCAACTTTGATACAATTTTTACATACACTGACACCAGGGAATAATGAAATTAATGATAATTATCCAATTATAATTTTATTTTGTTTCTTACCCTGACATACCTTACCTATGATTAATAAATTACACATTTCCTGATCTTCTCATCCAATGATAATATATTGTTAAAATAAAATAACTGAATTCAAACGACAGGATTAAATACACAGTATTTTTCTGGCATTTTGCCATGAAATACTCTTGGCAATTAGCTTTGGTTACCTCAGGGCATCATCTCTGACCAGGAGGTTCTATGGTTCAAGTGCCGACTCTTCAGATTTACTAGTGAGATAGCTAGGTTGCTTCAGCTGCTGCCTAACAGGTAATTCTAGAGGCCAGATGCCCTAATCAGAAGTTTACCATGGCTTCTCCAATCAAAACCAGGCGAATGCTGGAGCAGTCCCCTCACAAACGGGCCACGCACTATCTTTCCTTCCACATCCTTGTCCTCTCTACCCTTAACACACACATCCACATACACTTACATGCACTACTCTACTATACATATCAGGGAATCAGTCGGGATTTAGAATTTCTCACGGCAGGGATGATGCCATTCCGGCAGAAATACCTTAAGGGGAATCTCCTGCAAACCGACCCGTACCTCTGTGCCAGAACTCACACCCCAGCAGAAAAATGTACACCACCACCTCCTTAACTATAAGATATCTAGTTGAATGTGACGTCGCTGACATCAATGCGTAAACTGTTTTAAAAGTATTTTCATGTGTTGAAAATTTCTTTCATTTTTACTTTATCATATACGTACGTATATATTTAGTAATATAAGTTATATAGAAAAAGTCATGTAAAGCTGCGCGAAAAACGGCGAATTGTCGACACAAAAAAATTCATTGTCGGGCCCTGTCAACGAAAAAGTGGATAAATCCAGATGCTAAATTAAGGGGGGAAATCCGCTAACACGTGGTGTAACCAGAATCCCCAACTTGTGGGTCCTTGATATCGAAAAACCAATTGGAAGCAAAACATCCATCTGTCTGTGAACACTACTAGCACCTAAACCATCCGTACAATCTTTTCCAAATTGACGAATCCTCTGTTGATATGGCTATAGTTATAGCTTTTAAATTTTGAAAAACATTCTTTACAATTTGGGGGTACTTTACTTGAAGCCCTCCAAGCATTTTCAAAATTTTCTCTACAACGGCCCGAAATTTTTCTTTAAATTATTTGTAAAAATGGAGTAAAATACAATTATAAATGTGGCATTGGTCTGATTTTCATGGTTAACTCCGAATTTTCGAAAATTGCAAAAATTTGTATTATTTCTTAAGTCTTCCTACAACTACAAAATTAAAGATAGAGATTTTTCCTTTACATAAAATTTGTTGTCCAGAAATAGTTCTTTCATTAATGTCATGCAGATTTTTTGAAAATTTTACTATTTTTCGCACAATGGTGCGCGCAATATTTGCAATTTTTAAAAGTACAAAAACAACTTCTCAAAAACGGCTCCAAATTATTTCTTTAAATTATTGGTAGGGTTAGTGCCAAACAAACCCTATATCATGACATAAACGCCATATTGCTCTGTTCTTTTGTTTTTCAAAAATTACAAAAATGTAATTTATAAAGTATATTATATATAATAGTGTATATTATATATAATAGTGTATTTATGAGTACATATGCTTGAAATAATTTCATATAAAGTTTCTCAAAAACTCAACAGTTTTCTGTTAAAAGATCTGAAAATTCTGCATTTTCAAAAATGCTCAAACGCCATTTTCTAAAAATTGGCTTCAAGTTTTTTCTTCACATTTTTCCAACAGTGCTAATTGCACTGTTTAATATGAGGTATAGTTCATTTTGGTATATTTTTTTGTTTTTTTAAAAAGATACACAAACAATTTTTTTTAAATATCTCTCTCGTCATTAATATGCACATTTTCAGCAATTTGTATCCATTATTGTATTTGTGAGTGGAAGTGCTTTAAATGAAGTTTTCCGTAAATAATATATTCCTGTGAAAAGAGCTTCAAATTTTGCATTTACAGTAACGATTAAACTTAACAATGAATCTTGTTACTGATTATGTTATACTCCCCTTCAAATATTCCCAGCATCTAATGGCCTTGTATGTTACCTCCATATGAGATATGAACTGGTAATATTGCAATTTCAAAATTATAATCACCGTAAAAAGTGCTTGGAAGGCATTGATGATGCGAATAGTTTAGTACAGCAAATTTTTATTTTTTTTTATTTTTGCTAATATGAACCATAATGCACAAAGATCACATGCGAGCTGTTCTTCTGGGTTATTCTCCAGTCCTAATAGAAGATCGTTCTTAATTAGTTCCGGAAATTCTGTCGTAAAATCTTGTACAACCACATTTGATTCTTTCCCAGATTTGTTTAACACTTCCTTATTTCTTTCCCCTAGTTTTTGAAGAGATTAAAACTCCAAACCTCAGTCTAATTTGTGTTTACTTCCTTTCCTGCAATTGCTCGTATGCGAATCTGTATAAACATTAAAAGCCGCTGTATGTTAATGTGAATAAGGTGTTAAATTTAATAAGAATAAGTTCTGGGTCACATTCATTTGAAAATCGGTATTCGTACACTTAAGAATGCAGAAGTGAGAAATCGAACGTTCAGTTATTCTCTACCATTACTTACAGTTTTGTTTTCTCCGTATTCACTTGAAATTCTTTCTACGGTAATAAGTTCCAAGGCAATACTATTCTCAAGTTTGTGCAAATTTATTTTTTAAACTATGGTAGTAGGCCTTATGGATAAAACATTAAATGAAATATGCCACGCGATTCACTCTTTCGTTCCAATTAACTTCACTTGTTCACTTAAAGATGTCAACAACGGTTGCCAACGTCTTGAAAGAAAATTATGGCGTATTGAGCGAAAAATGCCTTTGGGTACTGGAGTTGAATCAACGCCACGTACATGGATCTATTTAGGTGGCGTTGATTTAATTCCCGGCTTACTCACTAAGATCGCAGCGCTAACACTCCCAAAAGTACGTTTTTGAAAATTTCTTAGAATCTTCTGGTCGGATCTGAAACAAATTATCAGTTCCCCATCAGGAGACGTGTCGAATTACACCTCGTATGTCTCGATTGGTGCAAGGGAAGTGACCTAGCCGTGAGTGACGGAATCACATATCCGCACATCAGCACACTCGAGTTGTTACTCAAATACTATTATCGGGATTATACACTAACAGGACTGTTGGTTATAATTGGCGCGCTCGGAAACACAACGAAATGCTCATGCTCTAATGTACTTGATTCATGAGCCCTGCTTCCTCTACTGTCTATCTTGCGAGTTGATGTTTATCAAATTCTTAACGGTCATTGCCGGAATCACGATCCCGTTCTAGGTTGAACTTTTTAACTGCTCTTTCAGTTATCGAGGGCATTGGATTTAGCTTAGCAGATCCCATACCCAAATTGCGAGATCTGAAAGTGGTAATGTAAGTTGGGTATATTGGCCAGAAGTTCTGCGGTTAAGATGACTGTTCTCGCGAAGGTCAAGGAAACTGGTTAGCTAAGTCACAAACAAGTTGGGCTAGGAAAATAGGCGCATAAGAGGGAGAGAATTGTCTTGAGTGCGGCGGTCTGAATTTATACCCTCTGGCACCATATATGTCGTACATGTTCTAAATTGTGCAATATCGTCTTTTTTTGGGCCGAATTCTGCCTTCAGTATCTTCAACAATTATTCTTAGGCGTAATTTGTCTTCTATATCTCGCCGTCTTGGGATCTCTGATCAGCCATGAAACTTAAGTGTCTCGTAACCCTCTGACGAAGCACCAGTGTTTCCACTACTTTATATCCAACCATTGCAAAAATGCTAATATTCCGTACTTCTAGAAGTTCCCGGATCTTGCGTGACGTCACATTTTGCTTATTGTTTTGCAGGGTGGCCAGCGAATCTAGAATCCTTGAAAACCGGAAAGAAACGGACATTTTAAAAGGCCTGAAAAAATCGGGAAATTGATTTAAAAACCAGGATTTTTCGTTATTTTTAGATTTATCCCTAACTTTTTTCACTTACGGCATCGTATTCAGTGAATTGCATGATTCAACTACGAAATGGTACTTAATGGCGATTCTGACCCCAAGTTGGGGGGTAGTGACACTAACACTGCAAAACATTGGCGCAATGTGTCTTTGACTGGGTCCATATATAATACTCTGTTTTAATACCATATACTGTATAATACTTTTATAATACTCTGATGTGATTGGCGCATCAGTCTGCGATGAATTCCATTGTTACCGCCGATTTCACTAACTTTCGTCAAAACGGTCTGGACGATCTTCACTTTCATGAATATCAAATATTCTAAGCCTCGTTACGTTTCACCGGCTCTTTTGGGGTAGAAATGAAGCTCCGTTAGCTTTGACTATTTGTCGAGGAACGTACGTTGATTTATCTTCCTTAAAAGGAAATTGGTTAAAACGTCACAATGCTGTTCCGCATTGGCTGCTGAGTACAAATGACGTACGATCAAGAATATTGGCATTATTTGCACATTGAAGGAGAAATATATTTACTTTTGATACGTTATTGCCGATTTGTTGCATTCGATACGGAGCTCGATATTCTCTGCATAACTTACCTGGATCGTGGTTACGAGGGCAATATCACGCCCCTAATGCAACAGGGTCACAACTCCAAAATCATTCATTTCTCAGGAGAGATGTCGGAAGTTTTCTCGAGGGCATATAAAAACAGGAATTGAATTTAAATTCAGTTGCTATTTTGTTGGCTATTTTAAAAGCTAAAAAATGTCATTGTAGCATATCACGTTATGGAAAACAAGGAATCCAACAATGGTTGCATCTCAATTTTTGCATCTCAGGTTGACTAGTTAATTAGTAAATAAGTACGAGTAAATATAAATATTTAAAATTAGGTAAAAAATAAATTCATGCATGTACCACGCGCGTTAACTGATTCTAATGATCTCGGTTGACAAAACACCCTCGTACCACATGTCCTTATAACGCCCTCGGTGCATAAAATAATTAGTTTGCCGTCTATCGTTCTCGTTTCTACAACGGAGGGTTAGAAAATTTCGTTTTCCTTTCTGAAAAGTTCACTAAAAACATTTTCTCCCCTGCTGAGGCTTCAGCACTATGCACCACTGGGAATTACTACATACTGAAGCAGTATTTAGGCGATTGCAGAAGAAAATGTCTTTTTATTTACAGAACATGTACCCGGTAGATGACAAAACTCCATTGCAATCGCCTCCACAAGGTGAAAATGTCCTGTAGCTCAAAATCCTAAAGCTATCGACAAGTGCCGCATGGGCGTTTATGGTTGCCACCTTCGAAGAACACATGACCCGGAGATCACTAGGGGTGGGGGGATGAATTAACGAAAAGTAAGGGCATAAATTCATAATCTACATTTATCGTAAAATAATATACGCCTTTTACCGATTAATTATTTCATAAAAGTAATACATTTATATTAATAACGCATTAATTACTATATTAAATGCATTCTCTTTCGACTAGAGATGGTGAACTGATGGCATACTGATTTTGCCGCGAAGTAGTTTTATTTATATAGTGTCATTAATATGACATGATTTAACATTCGTTAAAATTAAATTATTAAACACAGATTGTATTTTAAAACGTGAAAAAAATATTTAATTTCATTTCTTTACATGACCCGGGGAATTTCAAAAGTAACCTGGAGCCCGGAGATCACTCCTGATACCCGGAGTCTCCGGGTCAAACCCGAAGAGGTGGCAACCCTGTGGGCGTTAGAGGCTGTTTGAGTGTATTCCATACGTGGTTCTATTTCTTCTAAAATCTTCAGACACTCCCTTTGACATTCTGCATCTGGTTACGAATTGAGCAACGTCCAAAAGTCATAAAAATGAATTTTTTGGAGAAATTGCTCGTTCCGGATTCATGTTTTTGTAAAACTCAGTATTCAATAGTTAAGCATCAAAATATTCACCCATGTTATCACACATGCGCCACTTTAACAGCAAAAAAGTAAAGTAACAAAGTCAACGGAATAACAATGCACGCGTTTGATGCATCGTAACATAACACAGGAGTTTTAACGAGTCGTCTAAGCCGTTGATGGCAGGATCAAAATTTGGCGAATATTTTGATGATCGTCAAACGAAACGACCTTGGTGAAACGTAAATATGTCGTTTAAGGAGCGTTTTGTGGGCATGTGGAAAATCAAGAATTATGTGAAAATTCAAATATTAGAAAGCATATTTCCAAATACCCGACAAATCCGTTCCCTACTGATTGGACGCGCCAAAACCGTACGTAGGATTTTCACCACCATTTTCCGATCGATCTGGATGATGTAGCGGACTCCCTAAAAGTTTGAAAAACTATTTTCGAACTATGTACGTTAAACTAGTATCACTAGTATTAAATATTACTAGTGATTCCTTTATTAATGTACTCTACAGCTCAATATTATGTCTTCAAATAATTTAATGTATATTTTTTCGAATTAATAATAGTTTTGGAGTAATTGGAGTTTACACGGAGATTTTTACTTTCTGGCTACTGCTTGCGCAGTATAGAGAAAATACTGTAATGCTGCGACAAAAAACGGCGAATTTTCGACAGAAAAGCTCTTATTCCCAGACTCTGGCACGAAAAAATGGATAAATCTTGTCCCTATAAGTAGTAAATTACTTCTTCTAACACATTGTGTAGTCAGAACCCATGTTTTGTGGGTCCATGATACTAAAAAATTGATTGAAAGCAAAACGTTTGTCCATCCATCCGTCCGCGCGACCGTCTGTCTGTACGCTGGCGGCTAAACAGTAAGCAAGATTTTCACCAAAACTGATATTTACCAATCGATCTGCCTGATGTCCCGGCCCCTTGAATTTGAAACCGATATTTTATTTTTGGGAGGTACTTTACATGAAGCCCCTGGGACATTTTCAGAGACATAACAGCAATTTAAAAAAATAACATTTTGACCTTGGATAGCGTAAAGGACTTAAGAAAATGGTGCAGGGTTGATTTTCGTTGAAATCCCTGATTTTTACAAAATTACGAAACTTCAATTTTTTTTCGCCATCATCTTACAAGTACAATTATGGAGATAATTTTGTTTCTTAGTGAAATGTTTTCATAAACAGCATCTTAAAATAAGGTCATGTTCAATTTTTCGAAAATGCCAGTAATTTTGCGTCAAACAGGCAAGTTTTACATTGAAGCAATTATTTTCTCATAAACGTTACCAAATTTTTTCCTCATTTCTTATTCCTTCAAAACGTCCGTCCCTCTGTCTGTGGTATGTGAACAACGCTAGCGATTAAACTACTCGTAGGATATTTTCCAAACTGAATATTCCCAAGACGATCCTGGCCCCACTCGAAGCTCTGCAATTTTAAATAGCGTCTTTTCATTTTGGAGGTATTTTACATGAAGCCCCTGGGACATCTTCAAAATTTTCTCAAAAATGACTCGGAAGATTTTTTTATTTTTGTAAAATGAGAGCACATACACCTATAAATATATTATAGATGTGATTTTCACTGATAACTGTAAAATTTCGAAAGTGCGAACCGGGAGAGGTGACCCCGGGCATCAGCTAATATTATTGTAGTGCTTCTGACCGGGAAGTTCTAAGCTCGATCCCGACGGTGGCAGAATTTTTTGACACTGGCTAGATAGCTAGGTCGAGTTCTGTCGCTGTTTGGAGGAGAATTTTAGTTATTGGCTGCTCTGATCGGTAGTTTTCCGTGATTTCTCCGATCAATACCAGGCGAATGCCGGAGCAATACCCTAACAAACGGGCCAGGGACCGCACGCGATCTTTCCTTCCCATTCTTGACCTCTCCTACTCCTTACACACTCTTATACTTACACATGCACTACACTATCACAAATGCCGGGAGACCGGCCGGGAGCTTAGAGCTTGTGTCGGATGGAGATACCTAGTTGGGGAAATCCTCGTTAGCCGATGGTAGGTCGGTGCCGGTTCTGCCATCGAGCGGGTGAAGTTCACCGCCACGTCCCGCAATAAAACAAGCACTAAACTTATGGGACTAGCAGTTGACGGGAATCACTAATCGACCAACCAACAACCAAATCGATTTTTTTCAAGAAATACAATAGAGGGGAATAAATTCTTTCTACAAGTACAAAATTAACTAGAGCCAGATGGACAAGGGTTTCTTCAATTTGGAAAAAATCGTACGTGTAGTTCAGGCGCTCGTGGTGTTCACGGGCGGGCGGACATTTTGATGTCAATTGACTTTTCAGCATCAAGGACCCACAAAACGGATTCTGGCTACACCACGTGTAGGAGGATTTTGTTTCTTAATTTAGCAACTGGAGTTATCCACTTTTTCGTTATTAGGACCTGGCAATGAATTTTTTTCTGCCGAAAATCCGCCTTTATTTCGCGCGTTTACATAATTTTCTCTATACTACGTGTATTACTCCGTATATACGTACGTATACGAGAAAGTATTTTTTAATAGATTTAAAAATCAAATTAACAAATACGTATTTTGAAATGTAATAGCAGAAAATATATTTCTTAGAAATAAGTATTTTGGACTTCTAATTTTCTCTATACTACGTGTATTACTCCGTATATACGTACGTATACGAGAAAGTATTTTTTAATAGATTTAAAAATCAAATTAACAAATACGTATTTTGAAATGTAATAGCAGAAAATATATTTCTTAGAAATAAGTATTTTGGACTTCTATTTATATAACTGTACAGTTTTTGAATCTGGGATGTGAATTGTATCAAGAATTACAAATTATTGAAAATTTCCCATTACGTTCAAGTGTCGTATTTTGATACTAAAGTAACTTTGCATTGTTGCTATGGAAACGAATGGTGACAGAAGTCATTGCGATTCAGAGATTAAGTGTTCGAAATCACACTAAGCGCAGATGTACACAGAAAGGTCAGTTTTAGTCAGATTTATAGTTTTATAAATATTTGTTACATAATCGAAACATTTTTACAAATACTAGCAGTACGGTGGAATGAGTCGCCATCGAAGAGCAGGGTCTGGAGCAGGTGCACCCAGATATGCGGAGAGCAAATCGGTGGGTTTGAAACTTGTGTAAGGCTTAATGTTTTCAGTTGTTGGGGGCAGGGGGTGGGGATTCACAGTCATTCGCGTATCACATCAATACCATAAGCCTTCCACAATCTCTTAGCCGTGATCGGTGACTCTGTGTGTGTGTGTGTGTGTAATTGAGGATTTGGATCCCAACGCCCAGAACAATGATACATGCAGCGAGAATAGGCTACCATGCGCATTCAGCGGTCGGCAAACGCGATGCTGGCAGTGTCGCCAGGGATGCAACCCGCCCAACACCCGTCTTCGAAATGGGGATCACAGAGAAATCGCATAATTTTTCGTGGCCTTTCTAACAGATGTTTCCCCATTCCTTCTGTTAACATGCTACGAAACTCGCGATTATTGTATAATGTACAATTCGGAGTTTGAAGAGTATTAGCACCTAAATGTCCCGTTCTCATTAAAGACACTACATTCATTTTACATTAATTTTTACTTGCTGCCATCTCCAGAGTAAGATCGCTGTACATTGTGCACAGAAAAATCTTTAAATTTAAATATTTTCACACCTATTTTCACGCACTATTTGTAACATTTGGAAATTTAGAAAACTCAGAATTCAACACAAATCGGACCTGCGCCATTTTCAGAGGCGTACTTCGCACTACCATTGTAAAAAAATTTAAAAAATGTTTGGGCCGTTTTTGAGAAAATCTTGTTCTTAAAATTGCATTTATTGCACGCAAAAATACGCGAAAATTACTCATAAAAAAGAGCCCACGACATCAGTCAGATTGATTGGGGAATATCAGTTTTGGTGAAAATCCTGCCAACCGTTTACCCTCTAGCATCGTTGTCACACCGACTGAAGATGTTTTTTCGTAAACATATTTTTCGGAATCGAGGACCCACAAAACGTGGATTGTGACTACAAAACCGTATTGAAGGACTTTTTTCTACCTGTGAGATAAAGAATTACTCATTTTGTCGGTATCAGGAATTCACAACACGAGTTTTCCTATCTAAAAATCACAGCATTACAGTACGTAAGAGTAGGATAGAAGTGCTGCAGAATGGCACAGATTTTCTCATAGTATTTAGTTTCCTGTTATCCCGTGTCTGTGCTAGCTTTTCTACTTTGACTCTTCCTCTTCTCAGCTGTGACGCCTAAGAAACAATTTTTCTTCTTAATTTTTCAGCCATAGTAGAATGAAAATATGACTAAGAATTTAGGACCATGTTTTAGAAGATGTCGTTTGAGCGTCTCTGAGTATGTGCAATTTGAAGCAAGTTTTGAGTTTCCTAGAAACTTCTTAAATCATTTCAAGCACTTGCATTCACAAATGTAATGAAGTATAAAAACTCCCGTAATGTAAATCTTAACGTGACATGTATCAAAACTAGAGGTATGATTGCGTAGGCTTCAGTGGCCGGAGTTTGTATTTTCTAGGCCAGGGGTGTCCAACTTGCAAGGCTTCGAGTCACAACTAAAAGTCACAACTAAAACCTTTAATATGGTTACGGCCCGCACCTGACTTTCCCTCATTGTTGATCTCGGCACTTTGCCCGGCTGCTCTGTAAAACGGAGAAGAGGGGAATGGAACCATGCGTGATATCAGGCTGTAGCGTGCATAATGCAGTGGAACCTATTGGGGTGATTTTGAATTTCTGAATATACTATAAAAGTGCACAAATCAAAACTTCAACCTACGTTTTCATAAAGGAGGTGTTGACTTCGACAGAGCACGTGAGCTAGGCGTGCTATGTTGTCGCTTGATATGGGTGCACGGGAATTTTTTTTGACTAAAAACCTTTTGTGGGTCGCCAGTTGGACAACCCTTATCTAGGCTACCTGGGACAGGCCATGTCTCTGTCGGCCAACATTGTGGCCTTCCTCAGAGCTATTCTGCTCAGCAGCAGTTCAGCTCTGAGAAAGGTCACAATATGTTCGCCAAAACGTCAGCCACCACAATAGAGACCAGGTTCCGGATAGCCTAGAAAATACAAAACTAGTGTGCTTCAGCAGCACACACTTCTCTCATTATTTGTAGATTTTCAAAAATCCGCAGAGTTTAGCGAAAACTGTATCTGTGCCGTTTTTATAAGTGTGCTTGCCAAGACCGAAAAAAGTTGGAACGGTTTTTGAGTTTTTTTGTTAATTCATTACTTTAGGCAAAATTGCGGACAAACCATTCGTCTTTTGAAAAATTGTACAGATTCTTATTGAATTATTTTGGAACTGATTTTATTTCAAAAAATACCAATCTTCAGTATGGTAGTTGGCGGATGACACCGAAATTTTTACAATTTGCGGAAATTCTGAGAAATCGATGAAAATAGGGCTTTCGGTATTTTTATCAGTGAACTTGACTTAATTCGAGAGCGAAAATGAGAGGAAAACTTTTGAGAAAATTTTGGAAGTATCTTTAGGACTTCATATAAAGTACACCCAAAAGTCGAAATAACCCTTTAAAATTCAGTTGGCCGGAACATCAGCGAGGTCGATCGGGGAATATCAATTTTGATTAAAATTCTCCCCTTCAGTGTAGCCGCTAGCGTTCTTCAAATACGGACGGACAGACGTTTTGTCGTAAACCAATGTTTTTGAATCTACGACCCACAAAACGTGGATTCTGACTACACAATGTGTGATGAGATAACCTTCATCCCGTAACCGACTCCCTCGTGCTGCAGATAGGGTTTCACCAGCATTATCTTGCAGACTGCTGTCCCGGATCAGCTAAACAGTGCTGGGAAACGTCTCTGACGCAGCGTGTTTGCCAGTTGTGTCGAACTTTAAAATGTAGATGAAGCGAAACTAGTCGTGCTAAAACTGCACGTACTTTCTCGCTCATATTTTGACGCAAAATTACACGAAAAGTACTCGTATTTTCGAAAAATTATGTATGGCCTTATTTCAAAATTGTTTAAGAAACAGATTTCATTAACCTATTAATGCCCAGAACTATTTTGTGCGCATTGCGCTTTTCCATTGTCGCGTTCGTGAGCGCAAAGGAACCGCAAGTCATATATATAAAAATCTGGGATTTCAACTAACATAAAACTTGCACCATTATCTTAAGCGTCCTTTACACGAGACGAAGTTTATTAAAAAAATTGGTGCCATTTAAAAAACAAACGAAAATATTATTGTACATATTGAACATGTAAAGTACTCCCAAAAATCAAAATATCCGTTTGAAACTCCCAAAGCCGTGAGTTCCCAGATCGATCATGGAATTTGGGAGAAAATCGGCTGAACGATGTTGGCGCTAGCATTGACCACAGTCTGATAGACACACGTTTTGCCGTCAATCGATCTTTCGGTATCAAGGACCCACTAAACATGGATTCTGGCTACTCCAGGTGTTACAGGAATTTTATGTGTATATAGCTTGATTTCTGAAATTTGTAGGTCCAGGAACGCGCCCCAAATTAACTATTAATTTAATAGAAATAGGAATATATTTATCATAAAAAGTAATAATTATTCACGAGGTACCGACGTTCCGTTGTGTGCCTCCAGCAGGGACACTAGATGAATTAATGTATTTAAGTGGTCGGCTTGTGTAGATCTTTGCTAATTTTGCTAATTAAAAAATGTAATTACAGAGAGTATGATAAATGGGTTTACTTGAATATTACCTTTTTTACCGGGCGTTTCTGGGGATTGTGAGGGGTCTTTGGCTCTTTGCATCTTTATTCTACGTATAGTGGAAATACTAGCACCAGTATACGCAGAAGCCTGATCTACAGCATGACTGATAGGATGCAACAAAACCTTGTTCTCCTTTTCCACTTCACAAGATTTCACAACTTTTTCTATAATTTTGCGTTCGCCGCTACGATACGTCCTCCTAACTTTTTCGGGAGTTTTAGGTGCCTCCCTTGAAGGACCTGAACCTGCCTCAGCCATTTCTTCAGATACTGATAATAAACCTGAACAGACGTTCTTTACTATGAAAGCTACTAGCCTATGTTTCGCGCCAACGAAGTATTAATGCTGGGAATGTTGTCTTGAATGCTCGCTGCGATCTTTTGCCTTCAGCTGTTTATGGCTCCAGGGAGGGGGAAGCAAGGTCATCGTTCAAGAAAAGGTGCGCGAGTAGTACACTTTTCTCAGCGATTCTGTCACGCACTGTACGGGTCATGGAAGGCTTCAACGGGGGCGTTGGGAAGGGCCCTCGTCACGGCGTCTTGGATGGCTTCAGTCAATCCAAACGGATTCCTTTTTTGGGCGGTGTTAATCCTCGAGAAGAGAAAGAAGTCGGCTGAAGCCATGTCCGGACTGTAGGGAGGTTGGGGCAATGTTGTCGAATTGTGCTTCACCTGATACGAACGTTACCTACTACGGCGATGTTCTGAAAAGACTGCGAAAAAGGATTGTCCAAGGAAGAAAGGTGATCTCCGCTACCTGAAAGCTCCACCACGACAATGCTGCAAGCCACTCCGCAATGCGCGTAGGTAACGTTTAAGAGTTAAACAATCATCCGGGCACTCAACCGACGGTCAGAATGTAACAGATCGCGCACACGGGCCAAATTGTCGTCGGTTGTGCTGGTTGAAGGTCGTCCAGAGCGGGATTCGTCGACCACCTCTTCGTGGCCATCCTTAGACGCTTTCAACCACCTCGAAACTTTGGAATATGGTAGAGCGTTGTCCCCATAATCTTGAAGAATCAATCGCTGGGTCTTCGCAAGAGATTTGTTGAATTTAGAACAAAACTTTTCAGCATAACTCGAGTGACGATGTCATCGCGTTTCGTGACACAGGCACTAAGAAACGATATACGGAGGCCGATCCTGACGCCAAAACTGCTCGGAGCATACTGGTAAAAGCATCGCTGTGTAGCTGAGAGTTCACCCCACCCCCACCTAACCCAACCGATGACAAAACTCCGCGGCCATTTTAAGTACCCACACAAAAAAACGAGCATTTCATTCCGAACATACCTTGTATTTCTTACACGGTGGATGGAGGCATGAAAATTCTCCTACGCCGTGGATGGGGCATCTCGTTCAGCTCAGTTCAGTTCAGTTGGGGGTGGAAACAGTGAGGAGACGGGTTGGGGCCTCGAGGCACGCGGACTTCCGTCTGAGCGGCCACAAGTTGGGCACTTGGCTTTGCCGGGGCAGTGCCCGATACCATGGCTTATTGAGTAAGGATTCGTCCCGGCGCAATGTGAGTGGCGTTTAATGGATCTCCGGTGCTGGCCCGGACAGCAAGTAGCTAGCCCTCCAAAGCGTATTTGGGGAGGTGCTCGTCTCGGCGTGTCGGGATGCCAGCCCACAAGTGTGCTTGACGCCCGCGGGAGTGCGGACGAAGGCTAGCGCTTTCGTTCCCCACTCTTGGGAAATATCTCTCTGGTAGTACAAGAAGTGTGTGGAGTACTCGAAGTAACCCACGCAGAGAATTTAAATGGAACGTCTATTTAAATGAATTGAACACAAAATTAAGTTCATTATGCTACGCGTTCAGAATTCTTTTTCTAATTCAGTCAGCCTTCATACTGCTCGTTGTGTATACTTCGCGAATGTTCATTCCCGCCTGAGATATGGCATAATATTCTGGGGAAATACATCTTATAGCTCCCAGACCTTTAGATTACAAAAACGAATTGTACGAATAATAACCAAATCCCACCCACGTGATTCATGTAAGCATCTCTTCATTAATCTAGGAATTTACCATTACCTTGTCTGTTTATTTACGAATCAGTGGTTTTTGTCAAAAATGACTTGCTAAGGGCGGGAATATATTTTCAGAAAATGCCGAAGTCTATTACTATAACACTCGACGTAGAAATCATATTCATCAGGTGACAGTATCAACAGCTCATTACAAAAAATGCACATACAATACATGTACATTATTTTACAACACTTTGCCAGATGACATTAAACGATTAAATTCGATAGAAAAGTTTAAATTCAAAGTGAAATCGTTTCTGCTGCATAACTGTTTCTATACAATTAGAGACTATACTGAGCATCACAAGGAAAGTATCATTAATTTTAACAGTGATATTTAATGTATTATTTACCACTAGACTGTATAATTCTAAACAATATGTAAAAAGTATTGTATTGCAGCTTCTAGGTAAATGACCCCCATCTCGATCAGGTTTTTTGTCCAGTTTCCCTGATCCATTGAGCAAATGCTGAGATGGCCCCTTGTTTTGCTTCTGGACTAAATGTAACTTCATTTTCTGTGCAAGTCTTCTAGAATTCAGTGGGAAATACAATTATTCAAATTATCGTTTCCATGTTGTCGCGGCAGGAAGTATTATTCCGATGGACAACATGGATAAGAGCTAAAATTTATTGCTTATTTATCCTTGAAAATAGATTTTATTACATGGGAGCTGTTTTTTTCTTTTTCTTTTTATTAATTCAAAATTCAAGTAGTATATGACTTGGTGTAGGGATCACAGAATTTTGAAAACGTGCACAGTATTCGCTTCTCCCCATAGCACGTCATACTCAGTTTTACCTTTTTTTGACGTTAAATATTTTTTTAAAAAAAGGGTTCATATTGGCCTCTCATGCGGTCGCCGTATTCAAAGCAGGACGAAACGTATTTTATTCGCGGCGAAAATCGTGCCTCGTGGTCGGTCGCGTAACTTTAGGTAAATAAGAAAGTAGACAAATAAATAAGAAATGTGCAACACTTATTTTCCCATCCTTACTGCTACGACTCAGTCGGTGCGGTTCACTAAGCCTCCGTGACCCTGCGTGAAAACTCTCTGCCCCTAAGCTCGGAGCGCTGCGAGACGTGTTCACGCGAGGTGGAACAAACTCAGACTGAGACGGACAAAATAGTAAAATTTCGTTAGCACGAACTTGCTTAATATGAAATTCGCCGTAACATGAACATAATTTGAACCCAGGTAAGAAAACATACGGGTATTAATGATCTGATAACACGAATTTTTAAAATACCACCCCTGATTATTTCGGACCTTGTGTTACGAAGGTTTTCTGAAGTTGACAGAATGTGCTGTATTAAAAATGAAACAATAAAAGCAACTTTGAAATGTCAATTCCTTTACTATTTAAAACAGTTAATTTTAATCCATTTCCATTTGAAACGACCGGTAAATCTGCTTCTGGGTCAATGCCCCCCTCCCCCCGATCTCGAACCTATTACCAAGGTTTTTTGTTCGGTTTCCTTGATCTACTCGTACTGAGCAAATGCTGATTTGGCTCCTCGCTTTGTGTCTGGGCAAAATATAATTTCACAATATGCGCACAGTTTCTTAAGCTCAATTTTTGATAGTCGCTGGAGGAGTGGGGGGTTTATTTCATTACTTTTACTATCAATCAGTAATTTGTAGTTTGATTGCCATACATATTACTATTCTATTAAATGGGAACTGACATTTTATAATTTTTAATATTATCAAATTCAAACGCTCACTTGTTTCCTTTATTTAGTGCTCAAGTGTTAGAGAGGAGTATGGATTCCTAAGCTCAAGAAATCGTGCGGAAATTAGTCTCTTTCCCCACTAATGTCACACAAGTTTCATTATAAGTACGCTTTTGCTATAAGTAAATAAAATGAATAAATTAATAAAGAATCATTATATTATATTTTTTTAAATGTAGATTCAACATGAATTAAACCTAAAATACTGTTGGTCTGATCACCTGGGAAGACAAATATTCAGTCTACTTTTCGGCAGAGGGAAAATTTGTGAAATCAGTGATTACAGCATCTAAATTATGCATTTCATAACACTGAAAGGAGAACAAATTTCGGTATGCCGCGCATTCTGGCTAGTTTTATTTTCTTCCATTCATCCTTTATATTTTCTTCAGTTATTGTATTTTATAAATGATATTGTATTTATATAGGTATTTTATTAAACTGTCCTGAAGTAGATACACCCTAAAGTTGATACCACCAGTTCATTTTTATTGTTGTTTATTCATTTTGCTCCATGTGCCTAACAATATAATTTTTGCAAATACAAGGCAATGGTCCGAATTGGTATCACTGCCTCTACAAACTCTTACATCGTGTACGAAATTGGCTGATTTCTTGCTGGCAATTGCGTAGTCATTTAACCCCTTCCAGTCCATGTGAACTTTATATATCTTTTTTCTTTTAAAATCCATTGATTGTTTTAGTTCACTAAAATTAGCAAATAGTCTTAATTCATATCCATTGTTGTTTAGAGTATTTTCTCCATAAGTTACCACTATACCTGGTATGATATATTTCCATTTCTAGCGTTGGGGTCACCACGCACAAGAAGAAGGTCACTCTTAATAGTTTTATTAAATTTCTTTTAATAACCACTCATAGAAATTTTGTATTTTCTTCTTTCTTGCCTTTATCTGGCGCGGACTCTCCAATTAAGGTTAAATATCCTCTGTGTAATTTTATCCGAACCATTACATTTCTTTCATTTATGTATTTATAGTCTTGTATTTTATTTGTCCAGCTCTTATGAGTTAATGTAGATTCTTCAAACTTGGCTCTTTTATTTGGTTCTATGCCGCTACATATCTTTGTGTAGTCGTCTGATTCTTTAGTTACTTTCAATGTATTTTTTCTTTCAGTCATGACGGCAATTTTTTGTTGTTTTTTCTCTCTCTTTTAATTGGTTTAATTGTATTTTTTAATTTTTTCCATTCCTAATCTACGTACGTTCGATGTAGGCTTTTTAAGTCTTTCCATAATTCCAAATCGTTTGTCCTTAACTTATCTTGGTCGTTTTATTAGATCCGTCTGGCTGTGAAGATGTCAATTTTTTGGAATTCGTTCGACTGCCGACGAGGAACGTGGAGCTAAGAGTTGGATACCTTTCAGCTTTCCAACGTGCATGCTTTTATTTCGGATAAGTTTCCTTAATCGAAGCTTTTCTCAGCTTAAAAGGTTTGACCCGCCCTGGAAGATTCTGCTTTCGTCATCTTCGACTTGTTGAACTTCTTCTTTGCCGAAGCTGCCGTCGAGGTCCTCTTCTGTAGTGCTGCGATGTCTGACCCCTCCCCTTCCGGCAAGGGAGGCCCTACCAGTAGCTACGCTTCCGGCTGCATAACGTCAGGGTCGCGGGGATACTCAAGCTCCACCACCAACCTCAAGCTCATGTACTCTCAAGGCCGAGGTGGAGATGAATATGGTAACAAGTTTTAGACACGCGAAACGGTCACTATTCAGGGTATCACCTGCGCTCTGTGGCGAATGCAAGATGTTAATGCCGCATGACGCGATGTGATTGGTTTCATCAAATTTGATATTAAAAAAATATTACTATGAAATTTGATAAACATCAATTATTTGAAATTCGCCGGACCAGGTGTAAGTACCTACAAACTCAATGTTCTGGTGAAGATGAGTTTTATTGCATTAGGATCTGAGCTGTCTGATCTGATATTTAGAATGTGTACCGATTCGATGTATTGGTTTGAAGGATTAGAGTGCGTGTGTGCTGATTTGTGGAAGGGCTTGCGTTGGACGTCGTATGTAGTCTCGTCTCCTCCCCCCTCAGGCCGGGCTATTTTTCCCTCGGTGCGACCTCCGTGGCGTCCCAAGATTCCATACCCGTCTCCCCCGTCCATCGCACAGGTGTGGCAAAATCCAACCTGTCCCGTGTATGTCTAGTCCGGTTTAGAGAAAGGACCCGGCTCGCATCTAAATGGCGCTGTGACTGCGACTCCGACTCCTCTGCGAGAGGTCCTTAAGTCTTATTCACGTTCACTCAAGGTACTGGAGAATGGAAGGAAATTAGGGCAGGAATCGGAATTGAAGGGTGATCAATGTTTTTGGAATGCGCATGCCACAACACTTTTAAGACATCTATGCCTTACGCGGGTTTCCAACCCACAGCCTAGATACCATATAGGGCGTTCTTGGACTCGAAGCCCCCAAGCCCATGTCCCATCCCATGCAAGGAAGAGGATTGAAAGGCAACGCATGTGGTTGGGAGGGACCACAGAGTGCCAAAAGAAACCAATGCCCGAGGCGGGATTGGGACCCACGGCCCTTCGAGACAAGACCATGAAGACGCAATCACCTTCACAATCTAAACCATCTCGGCTTCGTCTTAGTGTTTAGCACATGAATCCATATACTTACCACTACTGAGGATAGCTGGTTTCGTCTAGAAATAGCGCCGAGAAAAGACGGAGGAATTGACCTTTCGCACCAATTGAATAAACTGTTACCTTTGACAATGTTAATGCTACCAATGTTTTAAAAGAAATATTAATTATAAACCTTTGGAAAATCTCTTGAAATGTCTTTATATTTACATAATTCTATGTTAATAATTTTTTTGTATTTCAGTTGCAGAACTAGACGTTTTTTTCTTTATTTTTGTAACTCTACTATTTTACCAGGAATACTAAATATATTTTAGAAGTATCATTCAGTTAAGTTCAGTAATATGTTTTCTTTCTCTGTTTGGTTTTTATTTTACTTGGTGAACAAAATATGTTCTTAGCTGTTTTAAAATAATTGTCATTTGATGTTGAAATGAAAATTTGCAGATGTCATAGATTATTCTACAAAAAACTTAAGATTCTTCTTTCAAAAAATTTTGTTATAAAAACATCTTGGATTCTAATTCTAAGGAAATACTCCTTCTAATGATATTTTGAGTCCGAGCCAAATACTTGAAAATGTTCTAGTTAATTATCACAGTTTATAAAAAAATTATGGAAATCATACTGATTATCTGAAAGTATTTTTCATTTTATTTAATTTAATATTGTTTGGTGCATAAGTAATTCAATGAGTATTTTTACTGACAATAAAACATGTTAATTATTTTGTTTATTTAGATACATTTAATTTATTTTTGTTGCGGTTTTATTTATTTATTTATTTTGAATGTTCTGTAAATTCTTTAGAGTGAAAATATGTATGTCGCTATTTCAGTGATTCATCAGCGATTGTGCATAATTTTATCATATCAGTTCAAATGATTAATCACTCTGCACAGTCATTATTCGTAGTAGCTAATGTGATTTGGCGAAAGTAATTAATCTCTTCAAAACTGAAGCTCTGCATATCTATTATGCATTGGGTATTCCTAATATGTGTTGGTAAATGTAATAATTCTCTTTTTATTCTCGCGCGTATTACACACGTAGTATAGAGGAAGTTATATAAAGCTGTAACGAAAAACGTCGGTTTTCGGTCGAAAAACAGATAAATAGTCTAATTAGTCTACAAAAATTGATAGATTCTGATCGATCTGCCTGGTGTTGCGGCTCCCTTGAATCTGAAACATTTTTTTTTAGGGGTACCCTATTTCAATATTTTCTCAAAAACTGCCCAAAATGTTTGGATTTTTTATCGAATTGAGCTAATTATGCTCATAAAATGAAGGTCCTAATTTCATTGATTTTTTTCTCAAAATTTTCGAAAATAGCAAAGGTTTACAACTTTTTCTGTCTTTCTATAACTACTAAATTGAAGACGAATATTTTTCTTCACAATTATATCTGTTCTTTGAAAGTAGAACTTCAAATAAAGACATACAATTTTTTCAAGATGGGTAATTTTCGCGTAATTTTGCATGAAATCAAGGGAACTTTAAAAACAAGATTTTCTCAAAAAGGCTTCAGATTGTTTATTCAGCCTTTTGAACGGATAGTGATAAATGAACTAAAAACGTGACATCAAAGCCACATTGATGAATTCTTTTGATTTTTCAAAAATTAGTGAAATGTAAGTAGTTTATTATATATATTAATACATTAAGGACATGTTAATAGGTTCTTGTATTTTTGAGCCCAAGTGCTATCAAGTAATTTCGTATTTGAAATTTCTAGAATACTGTAGACGTTTCTGTGAAAATTATCACAAAATTGCGCATTTTCAGAAAAGCTCAAATGGTATTTTTTCAAGAACAGCTCCAAACTTTTAAGTGAAAAGTTTCAGATATGTTTCATTCTTCTATAATATTCTTAGTCATATTTCAATGCTACTGTTTGGGGATAGAAAATAGAGAGCCTGTGAAAATGTCTTAGACGCCGATAGGCAGTAGGTGGGAAAGAGGCAATACCGAAAAGCTTGCTTAGACTAGGGGGGTTAAAAAGCCTGTGGCATTCCGTAATACCACAATTTTTTTGGTTAGAAAGGAGAGGGAAACCAGTGAATTAATGTTAACCGGAGCCATCGTCTGCGACGGTTTCGCTATCAGCAAACCGTAAACTACCCGCAAAAGGAATGGCGTCTTGCATTACCTGAAACCTTTAAGACGCAGTTGACGGTTTCCTACGCATGTTCAAGGTATATTAGGCTCCGGATTTCGGGCTACGAGATTAACATACAGCCTTGAGTCTACCCAACTCATAATTTCCTGTACATTTTGTGCCCCCTCTCCCTACGCACGTGCACCCCCCCCCCACACACACACACACCAAAAAACTCCCGAACACTTTGTTAGGGAAGAAAAGAGACAGTAATTTTGCTTAAAATGCGTTAAATCAGACGCGATTCCGCTCCAGTATTTAGAATTGCGCTTAGGCTGATGCATGGGCGCCGACGGCTCCTGCTAACCCTGTTCCCCGGCGTGGCTTCCCCACCTTCCCAACTCTCAAAACAAAGAGTTATTGCTTTGACCAACTCATATTACATGTAATTTATAATAGCTAGAAAAAATATTCGGTTTTGAAGAGAATTACTTTCACTAACTTTGGTCGGATATTGTGTAATAATGGCTTGATAAAGTGATTAATTCATCTTCATTCGGTATTTTTTATCCATAATATCCGGATAGATTTCACGATGTTCCTATTTATTACTGTGACTGATACGTTTATACATTTTTTTAATTGAAAAATTGCAAATTACATTGTGCTACTTTTAAAATTACTTATTTGATGTAATTGCAGTTCTTGTCTTTATTCACAAATATTTGAGAGTGATAAATGAATGTAGTAAAAAGAAACTACTAGAAGATTATGAATGTACCTTACAATAAATAAGGGCAGATTTTTCATCAAAATAGTTTATCATTTAAAAAAATTACAAAGTTAGGTGAATTTAACACCTTAATAATGTTTGTTTCTTCATTGCCTGAGAGCCATGTTTTTAGTCATTCTGTTGATATGTAATATGCTACCTCACTGTGCCAGGTTCACCAGAGAATTTCTTGAGCAAGAAAGAACTCATAAGATATGAGCAGTCTGCTCTCCAGATCTTAACTCGACTGAACCTGTGTGGGATCGACGTCAGAAGAGGGTTTATAACTCTAATCCTGCTCAGCACTTCTTAGATGACCAATATATAGTATTTCAAGGACAATTATGGCAGGTACAGCAAGATACAATTCTAAGATTACTGGGAGCCTGAACTTCAAAATATTCTGAAATAATTATAATGCAAGTTATAATTGACCAACTACAATAACATAATCAAATAAATAATTTTATGTGTTTTTATCATTTAATTTTCTAATGTTCTAACATTTTCTCTTCTATTTATTTCGATATAAATATTTCTTTCGTCAAATTCACACCGAGCTGTAATGAAAGAGTTCTTAAAATTAACTTCACAAATGTTCTTTAAGCCTTAAGATCTTTTTTAAGTACATACTTCCTTATTGAGGTTTGTAACCACTTTTTGACAAATAATTTTATCTTGAATTTCTATCTCCTTCTAATGCTATTCTTAACATGTTTCAATTTAAATAACGTGATCAGGTACATAATATTTTGTTTTGTGTTTCTTGTTTATAAAGAATGTCCAATTTACCCGCGCCCGAAAAGCATTATTGCATGCATTTGATAACGAACAAGATTATATAAAATGTTGGGCTAAACCCTAATCATAGCCTAAAAAACATTATTTTCTTCCAATAAATGGAGTAGATATTTTTCCCCAGCTCTATACTGTACTGCGATGTAATTAGGAACTAATGTGTTGATTCACGCCAGTCGCTGTTCTGCCCCGCAGTAGCACGGTCGCGGTGGCGCACTGTTATCGCTGACTAGCAAAATACCCGGCCTCGCCCGGGCTTTCTTCATATTCAATCCCTGCGAATGAGGGAAAAGATCAATTTTATGTAAACCACGGTGTTTAGGATTATTATTTTTAACGGAATTGGTTCAAATTTTAATAAAATTCTATAATTTTCTTTCATTTTATTTTACAACGCATTGCTATTATATGAAATTTGTGTTATCTTATGCACCACTACTGGCCTCTAGCGAATAAGTTAGGTACCAGTTTTGCTGCAACACGATTGGGCTCTGGTGGAATATAATTAGGAACCACGTGCTCTATGCGAGAAGCGAAAAATAGTCGCAGTGCATCTACAAACATGTTATTTAAATTATTTATTTTCCGTATTTGGGTTGTGTGAATCTTTACCAAACTTTGCTAGAACACTGCGACAATCCCGAAGAAGAGCTTGTAAGAGTTTCATTTCTATTTATTCGCTACATTTTGTGGTATCGATGTCAGTTTCACGTCGTTGAATTCACTTTTATTAGTTTGGAAGATGTCACCGAGCGTTTGTCATTGCAAGGCATTCAACATCTGTCGAGCCCTTGAGGTAGGTCGTGGCGCGGTGCACGGACAACAGAAATGGACGCGTACGCCATTTGTATGAGTTCTGCGACATGTACCACATAGAATTTGGAGAGTGCCAGAGCAATTCCAGTACAAGTGGGGCCAACACCAGCTCGGAACTACTCCAAGAGATACCCGAAAACGACGCATTTCTGCATCACGACACTCGATCGGGGCTCGCATATCCATGCCGAAGTGCTGACGCCGCCGGTACCGTATTATCATATTGTCCAATCAAACGGATTCCGGACCGAGGGAAAATTTCGGAATTCCCCCCCCCCCCCCAACCGTTCTGGGTTTTTTTGGAGGGGGGTGCTGAATTCGAATTTGAGGTCTGCCACTTCCAGAAATGTCGATTACACAGAGGAAATTGCAAAAATTCCTAAATAATGTGCACTTGTTTTTTGTTTTTCGCTTATACCACGAGAATACGCGCTTTATCAAAATAACATTCACAGTGGGTGGACACCGAAATAAAAATTTCCATAAATTCTTATATTTTATTGCTTTATTTCAGTTTGTATATTACATTTATAAAGCTCTTACCGTATTTAGTTACTAACTAATATACTTATTTTCACATTACTTGTGCAATCTAATACTTGGTAGCGCCGTCTTTTTCTTTAATAACATCCATAATGCGTCGTGGCACTTCGTGCCATGCTCTTGACACTTCGTGTCACAAATTCCGCAATAGCCGCATCATGTTGTGTCACTCGTTCCCGTTTAAGTTCAGGAATATTAGTGAACATTACACTATTGATCCGTTACAATTCCATCATTTTCCGGATACCACTCACTCACTTAAGGAATTAGACGAGTATACAGGGCAAGTTTGTATTTTGCCTTTATGGTACCCTCAGCAAAATACAATAGTCCAGTGCTATAGAGAGATATCATATTCCAGAACATAAGTTTGCCGGAGTACTTAACAGTTTCCTTAACGCACTGAGACTTAAACTGCTCTCCAAATAGTCTCCATAATTACTGCTGCCAATGTCGCATAATTTCTACCGTCGACTCATCTGAGAATCAAACTAGCAATAAGGAAACGAATGTAGTAAATAGTACGAAAAATATGCAATTGAAAATATTTTTCAATTTTTTATAAAGCCTGCAACAAAGGGTGGCCAATGAGCATAATTAATTCATAAAGCTTAATAACAAATAATCGTATCTTTACGTGCAGTGCAATCTCTATGCCTCAAAGACCGAGATAAACGCTTACCCATTGTGGCTGGTTTTAACTGTGGCCATTTTATTGGTCGGTGGCATTGTAAACTATATCTGTGAAGTCAACCATCCAACTGTTGTTGTGCTTAAATTACTACCTATAATTCTTAAAAGATCACGAAATGTTCTGAACAACAGCCTTTCGGTTACACAAAGCAATTTTTTTCAACATTCGTTTCTGCCTTGGCGTGATCTTTCTCAGTCCCCTGCAGTTTTGCCGCTTTGTTGGTGTAAGTCGTTCACCTAATTCTACCTTTTGTTAAAATTATTCCAACACTGTGGAGAATTATCACATTTCCTGCCTATTTCACACGCTCTTAAGTTCTAAAACTTCAATAAAACCTGAATTTTCGTTGTTTTTTTTCTTGGATTCAGATCTCCCCTTTTACCCATCCTATTGTTTCCTTGTTAATCACAAATGTAAAACTCAATTTTTAGAATATTCACTTGAAAAACTGATAAATAAACTCATTTAACTTCAAAACTCTCACTACGAGTGGCAGTACTTACCCCGTATACCGGGAAAAACAGACTTCTAAGTTATCTAGCGACGGCGAACTGAATTACCGCCTTATTCAAGACTAATGAAGAGCTCTACTTTCATTTCCACTCGGACAAATAAACTGAGTGACAAAGAAAAAGAAAAAAAAAAGTACAGGCCCTAGAGCGCACTGAGAAACGGTTTTCTACTTTCTCGTATGTTTTCTTACCCTCTTAGTAAATCCGGAGAACAGCTATATCCCGCCCTCCTACCATGAGACGGCAGTAGTTTCACAGTAACATGCTAGAAAACGCATTGTGGACGAATTATTGGCATTAAGTGAATATTGCGACGTTTGCGATACTGACGAAATCAGTAGGGACGTTTTTATTCTCGCGAAGTATCTGTAAAACTCAGCATTTTGTAATCAAAATATGATAGAAACAAGAAGAGTAGACAATACGTACGATATATATAACACGTTCATTGAGCATTTGTATCACCAATATATTTTTTCAATATGCCCCAAATTATGACGTAACTGAATAGAAATAAAGAGGAAATTTTAGGTAAGAATAAAAAATATTGAACTAGTGAATGAAATTCCCTCAGAATATTCGTACTAAGTTATTTAATTAATTAATTTGTTAAAAAATGTATTACCTATTGCGCGGATTTGTTGTAACGGGAAGTTATATTTTATGTTAATGATTAATAATCCAGGCTGGGGCGGTGTCGTGTTGGACAGTAGGTCTTGGCTGGACAACTTGGTGTGTGTATGATGGTTTTTCGACTGGGAAATATTTTGTATGGTGAAAATGGGAATAGTGAATATCCATGTGTGTACAATAGTGTATAATGTACAATATTGTATAATTCAGATGTAATGTAAAATATTGTAGGAATTAATATTTTCTGTCATCTCAGCTGCTTCAGACAGTGGTAGTAGACAAGATGAAGTTTTGTGCAGAAGATGCCTGTTAGTCTACATCCACACCTTCCGTGGCAGTACTCACGTTTACACGACATAAGTCTGTGTTTTTCGGTTGAAAAACATGCACCTCACTTGCGGAACTAATGACCTCTGTAGTTGACGCGCCCGGAATCACTAACAATCAATCATGTTTTTTTTTCGGAGCTGGGGATTGCAGAGTGGTTATTGAAATCACACCGCTGTCGGTTCCACCCCCAACTGCTTAGGACTCAAATAAATCCCAATCCACTGCTTCACTTGGTGGAAAACCCTCAGATTGTGTTGATGTACAAGCTTCAGGGAGGGGTTGAGGCAATATATTTCCAGTAACTTTATATGCTGTTGTCCAGCAGTGCTTTTGTTGATGGGCTGAAGAGTCAGTGTAGGGTGCAGTGTAGGGCGTAAGGATGGAATGGATAGAAGGAATTTCTCTGTGGCTTGATGACACAATGCCAAGGCGGAATCCCCACCTCTCATTGCATGGAGAAACACCAAATGGTTGGACTTCCAGGATTTGATTGAGGAATTTTCCCTTTCCTTGGTTTTAGGAAACAGACATTCGTAGAAATTTTAAGATACATTATTATGTCCAGAATATCCATATCATCCCACACCAACATAATCTGATAAGCTGAAGACAGGAATACAGCCGTTCGCACTATGAGTGTATCTTTATCTTCGGTTGCTTGCGCGCAGGCAATTCCAGATGTATCGCATCTGAGTAAATGTCATTTTTTGCTCGGATCGGATGTCTTTCTCCATTTTAGCATTACATCTTTTGGTAGGGCCAGACACCATGTACCTCTGGCAACGTAGCCCAAGTCTACACAAACTGTGATAGTTCTTGAAAGAATACGATTTGCCATTGTTTTCTCCTTAACTAATTACATCATTATCAGTTAATCACTGACATGGGTATTTTGTTTCCACCTCAGTGATCAGCTACATAAGACATAATTATAGAAAAAACAATAGCAGGTGACATTCTTCCAAGAAACATACCATATATATCGGTGATTGGATGGAATTGATGGTCGCCAATTCCTTATCACCGTATTATTGAATAGTTGTTTTCTATTTATTTGTACCCTAAAGTTTACATTACGAATTAGTATTTATGAAATTATCTGGTTCAAATTTTTGTTTCTTACCCAAAATTTCCTCTTCAGTTTTATTCATAATTTAACTTCATAATTCGGTGCATATTGTCAAAACATATTGGAGGTACAAATTTTCGATTAATATATTGTATTGAATCGAACATGTTGCCTCTCCACTTTTCTTGTATCGAAGAGTAATTCACTTAACAACGCTAATAATTCGTTCACAATACATTTTGAAGCATGATACAAGGAAACTAGAGCGCCGCCGCTGCCAAACAGGAGGGCAGGAGATAGCTATTCTCACGTTTTGTCCAGACCGTCAGAAAGTTACCGTTTCTTTCAGAGTGCTCTATCGCGTAACCCGTTATCACAAAATTAACGTTAATTTATACATTTTGTAGGAAATGTCAACTTTAATTTTGTAAATATTAGCTTTTTCGATAATAGGCACAGTTTTCGAGATACAAGCGAAAAATTGAAAAAATTCATCTTTTTCATAAGAAGCCGGATTATTTCCAGGTAGCAAACAAAATTCCAATTCAGCATCCCCCAAAACACACAGAATCGTTGAGGAAAAACCTAGATTTTTTCCTGGTTTCAACCCTTTTGAGCGCCAGGTGACTGGTCTAAGTACATTTTCTATTAGAGCAGATACCGAGCGTGTTTGGCGGTGTGGCCCCCAGCATACACACATTGGTCTTTTTTTTTTCGTTTGATTCTGATTTGAAACTGATTTATTTCGTTTCATTCATCCTTGTTCGAATTATTTTGCTTTGGAAGGTATGGTATTATTACAGAATTTCTTTGACACTCACTTCTTTCTCTGACCGCCTGCCATTGACGCAGTTTGCTATCACTCGTAAAAGATTTAACGTACACTGACTCATTCGACAATGAATATCGCTGCATTGTAACACTCTGCATGAAGAAATCGAATGACAACACGCACTACTCTCTGGGTGGGGAGACTATTGCTGTAAGCATGCTACGCAAGTTCACTGTGTGCTTAGAACCGACAACTGCGACGCACGGTGGTCTGAACGAGGCCGAAATGAGAGCATAGGATATTAAGTTAAATTACTATTTATTTAGTGATTTGAAAACTGTTCTTTAAGTATGAATCTAATGAAACATGTTCTAGGTGTAAAAGAATAATATTCCACTTAATTTATATTATTCATTTATGTCGAAAACAATACTGGTCTTTATCTGACATTATTGAAGATGAATAAAAGGTTCATTTATTTTCCAGAAGTAAAGAAAAGGCTATTATAAGCACTTACCTCACGACTCAAGGAAAAATGGGTTAAAATTGGTTCGAGATAGTGTTTACAGAGTTTCTAAGAATAGTTTTTAAAAGCAGAAATGCAGTAAAAACTCGTTTACGTAGTAAAAGGAATACATTGTATTTAATAGTAGTGAATTACACTACAACAAATGTACTATTTGTTTGCTACTTTTATTGTCAAACAATAATTAATCATTTTATATTATTTCACTATTATGTTACTTAACCCGTCAGAGGTGGCGCATGGGTACTTTGCACCAAAAGCAACCAAGTGATGAACGAGTACATCATGATATGGAAATGCCTGAGACCTGGCCTCCTGAGTTGGCTTCCTGTGAGATTATCTTCGTGTCATTTGAGTCTTATTATTAGCAATCACGATTACGCATATGTTAATATCTTTGAGTCTTATTATTAGCAATCACGATTACGCATATATTAATATCTTTGAGTCTTCTTATTAGCATTCACGATTACGCATAACAAATGCCCATTTAATAACATTTATTAATTTCATGAAAGTGTTTTTAGATGTTTTCGTGTAATTGCCCGGCAAAGATCATTTAATTAATGGAAATGGCGCATTCTTTGAAACCTCTTCATGTAAAATTTAATGGTCGCTATTTAACAGGAGGTAGGCCGAGGTGACTTTTTGGTAACGAAAAAAACATGAACAAATGTCCACTTAATAATAGTTATTAATTTCACTGAAGTGTTTTAAGTTGTTTTCGTGTAATTGCCCGTCAAAGATAACTTAGTTTTGGCAATGGCGCTTTCTTTCAAACCTCGTCATGTAAACTTTTAACGTACAGTATTTTAAAAGAGGCAGGCCGAGGCCGCTGTTGTTAACGAAAAAATATTAACAATTGTCCACACAATAACATTCATTAATTTCATGGAAATGTTTGTAGTTGTTTTGTGTAATTGCCCGTCAAAGATGACTTAATTAATGGAAATGATCCTTTCTTTTAAATCTCGTCATGCAAACTATAAACGGTCGCCATTTTAAAAGAGGCCTACTCAAACGACTGTTGTTAACGAAGAACCATGAACAAATGTACACTTAATAATAATTATAATTCCATGGAAGTGTTTTTAGCGTTTGTTGGTAATTGCCTGTCAAAAATCACTAGTTTCGGAAATGGCGCTTTCTTTCCAATCTCGTTATGTAAACTTTAAATGGATGCCATTTTGAAAGAGGTTGGCCCAGGCGGCTGTTGTTAACGAAACACTATTTACAAATGTTTACTAAAAAACATATATTAAGTATAGTATTATCACGTAAGTGTGTTTAGATGTTTTAATGTTATTGCTCGTCAAAGTTCACTTACTCGATCCATGTATCAGTTCTGCTGATATCAATTTCCTATGTTTAAATTAATTGAAACACCGAGAAACTTGCCACATTGAGAGAAGAACATTTGTTTGAAAAGAAGTTGAAAATGTTATGCAGTTAATGTATATCTGAAAGTTGAGAAGATAAGTTTTCAAGTACACTTCTCCCCATAGCACGTCATGTGCAGTTTTAACTGTTTTTTGACGTAAAATAAATAAAAGTAAACGTCCACGGTATTACGTCCCGAGGTAATGATCTTCTTTCCGAACACGTAATGTAAACTTTAAACGGTCATCATTTTGAGAGGGGCAGGCCGGGGCAGCTGTCTCAACGGGAAAATGTTCACTTAACGTCTATTAATTTCGTGGATGACTTTTTTTAATTGTCCGTGAAAATTTACTTAGTTACAAGAATAAGCAGTTTTTGCACGCCTTAATTACGTAAGGTTTAATTAAAGGAAAAAAGAAAATAATTGACAATGCAAAAGCTTTAATATACTTAGAAGGATATATAAAAGCAGATATAATTTCAGGAACTTGAAAAGTTGATTGGGAAAAAAGTTATAAACAATGAAAGATAGGTGTATTTTCACTTTTCCTCCGCTGAAACGCCCGGTTTGAGAGTGTCGCATCGCTATAAGAATTGATAAAAGATATTATTTCTCCCGGTTTCTAGCAATTCGAAGTATCTAGAATTGATATTTATTAATAAATAATTATTTTTCAAAAATTAAAATTTGGTGCCCATGCGCGACTTTCGGCCCTGTTTAGACCACCGTGCGACGGGACGCGATCAATGGGCATTGTAGAAACGCTACAAAACATTTGCGCACAGCGTCATCGGATTTTCATGTGATTTTCTTTCACGACCGATCGGAGAAACGAGGTTTTCTTTCACGACCTTGGAGAAAAAATAACCTTCTTGTAAAGTTTATTTTGGTAAAACGCTTAGGTTTCGATATTCACAGTTCAGTCAAAATCCTGAATTACCCCACTTTTGCAGCGCTGATCTCAGCGAGAGTGCAGAAAGTGAGTTAAGTTCTGGAGTGTACCGACGTGGATGTGGAACCATGCCGACTCCACTGCCGTGGCCAGCTGCGCTAGGTTCCTCGGTTGCGGATAGATGACGCGAACAACCCGATCGAAATGTCCCGTAGATTCTCGAATGGGTTTAAATCGGAGGAGGTTGGTGGCCAGAGACGTACTCTTGAACTCACCCTGGTGCTCTTGGAACCACGTACGTACACTGCCAGCTGTATGACACGTTCCATTGTCCTGCTGGTAGATGCCGTCTTGCTGAGGATAAACGATCTACATATAGAGGTGGACATGGTCCCGAACGGCTGCGTACTTCTGTTGATCAATTGTGCCTAGATGATCCAGGGAAACATTCCCCACACCATCAAGCCCTCTCCTCCGGTCTGGACCTGTCCGGCGATTGTTGCAGACTGCGTTTTGACGTTTCACACCGTAGACATAACGAATATCCGCCCGATAGAGAAGAAAACGTGATTCATCCGTCGCTACTCAGTGGACGTCCATTTGCGGTATTAACGCGCAAATTCCAGTCTTCGTCGCCGATGAACAGCAGCCAGCATGAACCAGGCGCCTCCTACCGAAGCCCATATGCTTCCACGTTCGCTGAACAATTGTGGAGCAGTAGCTCCTTGGTTCGTCTGGGCGGTCAGATGCTCTACAGTCGCATGTTCCCCCATACACATCTCCACAGCCGTCGTTCTCCTCTGTCATCTATTGCCCTTTGTGCGCCATAGTTGCCTCGGCTTTGGATTTGGATATCGCCATTTTACCATGCACAGTATACTTTAACCACGGTGGCACGCGAACACTTTATAAACTTAGCCGTTTCGGAAATGCTTCCGCCCTTGGCCCGAAAGATCATCCCCTTTTGGACGTCCGATAAATTCTGTTTCTGCTGCGGCAACTACTGTACTGTTTTCCACTTCCACTCGACACGCTTTTTGTACTCTCCACTGATAGTGCTGCCACCTGCCGTATGTGAGGGGTTATTGCACGTTTACGTCGAATATAGAGTGGTCACATTAATGTGTCTGGACTTCGTGTAAAAGAAAAAAACTGCAAAAGGAGCGAAATTTTTAATTTTTTTTCAGTTTTCTCTGTGAAGCCGTCATTTCCGGAGGTGGCAAACTTTAAAAGTTGAATACAGTCTTCCAAAAAACATAGAGAACCGGCGAAAAGAAAGATTTTTTTCCTGAATCGGTCCCTTTTGAGTACCAGTTCACACAAATTCGTGAAAAAACACATTTATGCGACAACCTGCCTTCGCGCTCTAGGTTATCGCGCTTGTACATGCGGGTGTCGCTAATTTGAATGCCGCCTTATTTGGGCGTATGCAGAGACTTGTAACCAGCGCCGTTGCATGTTGCTGTATGCATGGATACATTTTGAAGAATATTTCTAATTTGCTGTATGTTTGGGTATGATACAAATGAGTGTCGCATGCCTGACGTATTCTGTGTTATTTAAAACTTGTGTGCATGGCAGTCCTATACCTTTCTGCAGCCCGCTGACCATGGGTGTCCGATCTAGCGACGCTGCAGGAGACAGGCTTTTCACTAGAACGGGCATGTCAAACTGCACCTGCACGAGCTGGTTGCCCGGTACTCCTGCGAGTACGGGCGACTTCCCCTAACTCTTAACGCTATTTCCCCTCCAAATCCTGAAAAGGTAGTACACGCGCAAGCTGAAGTTGTGCGAGGCGGGGAAAATAGATTCATTCGAAAATATTTGCCTGAGTTTTTGCTATCAAACAACCGAGATTTAAATTATATTTCATTCTTTACAATTTATTACTATTATATGTTCATTTACTTATTTTTTTACTTTCTCATATACGGAGTAATATACGTAGTATAGAGAAAGTTATGTAATGCTGCGCGAAAAAGCGGCGGATTTTCGGCAGAAAACAATTCATTTGCCGGTCCCTGATAACGAAAAAGTAGATAAATCCAGTTGCTGAATTAAGAAAAATAATCACTCAGAAAGTGATATTTGACAATGTTTATTAAGTAACATTTTTGGCTAACTTATTCATTTTTAGAAAATTCTATTTAGTACTATTTAATTATGTGTATTAGGACTGTAGCAAAAGCGAAGCCCCGCAAGAGAACTTCTGTAGTATTTTACATTTTTCATTGTATACCTAAAACCACAAGTAATGAGATCTTCACTAATAACTAGCGAACGGATTTCCATGTAATTACATATTTTTATAGGACCTATATACCCGCATTCAATTACATTTTCTAGAGTTTACGCGACATTCTGAATCACTGGTGACTTGTAGGCTCGTGCCAGTGTGCCATGGCACCGCCATCAAAAAGGAAGGGAAAGAAAAGTTTCACCACAATTGTGTACAAAACATTGTTTCTTCAAAAATAGTTTTCTTTATAAAAATTCATTTGAACGAGCACTTCGTCCTTCGATGGTCTATCAATACTCTCTTCAAACGCACAGGGCGCAGTGCCCTCTGTCGGCCTCCTCCTAAACCTCTAAGCCACCTAGCAATTGGTGCCGAGTATGTGCATTTAACGCTGTATGAAGAACTCTGTGTAGGTTAATATGCGTCCCTTATGGACGGCATGGTGCCACAAGCGAAGTGACACAGAAGTTCACGTTCTCCTCACTAGAGAGTGCGTGGACTAATGGCACTATCTTCATCGCGCAGAATATCTCTCTCTCAGAATGACCCCGATGCCCTGGTATTTCGTACGTCGTGTCGTGTTGTGTTTTGCACGTGGAGAGGTGGCGTATACCGTGGGCGTAAGGCTTCCCCTCTTCTTCCCGTATCCATCTTCAGCGACCTTAGGAAGCTGCGACCTCTTGAGATTGCTGTGGGCGCTCAGGCCTTCAGTCTGATATTTTATTTGTTCTTATTTTTCGTTTGTTTTCAGTTTAATCTTCATTCTAACTTAATAAACATGATCACTGTAAAATTAAATTTTGTGCTCAAGAATTACTACACCAGTTTTAAAACATCACAACAATTTTTAAAAACATCGATGGTTTTTGACCGATGTTTTATTAACATCGATGTTACAATTTTGAAAATCGATGTTTTGTTACCGACGTCGCATCACTAACTGGCACCACCAATAGAATTTCGTACCAGCCGCCACTGTTCTGAATGAATTAGAACTATTTTTATTTTACATATTTTGGCATAATTACATATTTCGGCATAATTACATATTTCTTACATATTTCGCTACATTTGAATATATTTATACGCCAAGACGGAACATTTCAGATGGGCGTTTGCAATACTTGTTACGGAATCATCTTTCTTACAAATCAAATGTAATGCTGTTGCGCTTCTGTTACCACCTTATCTTTGCCATGAATTGTCAAACTTACCCCCCCCTCCACTTATTGCGTACTGCGAGTCAAGGATGAGCGGATTTTTATGAACAGATGTAATTTCAACCACGTGCTTGCTCATGTTTCAAACAGGAAATTCGTTACTCGATCGTAAACTAACAAATATTTTTTACAGAAAATTGTCTTACCGCGTTGTTCAATTTGGAGGGTGGGATATATACCCTTTAACCACCTCCCCTGGGATCCAACACTCGCTACACGGTACTACTATTAACTTGTACACCGGCTCCTCGTAAACATGGTAATATGTTCTATGAACTATTTTATATTTCGAATACAATTCGCATATGGGGTGAGGTCTAGTGTACACTTACCTCAGTAGAGATAGAACCTACTTTCAGCCATTCCAAATCCTTAAGAACTGATCGGGGACGTTCTACGGTCGGAAAATACTTGTAGAGAACAATTTTAAACATGATAATTAATTTTTATTTTACATTCTTTCTATTTTTTATTACATGCTTTGGAAGTATAGTATTTTTTATTACTATAAATTCCGTTCCCTACTAATAACAACACTGGGAGACATCACATTCATTACGAACTAAAATATCTGTATATTTAAAACTAAGAATTTTTTTTATTAGAAAGTAATTTGAGCTTTCTATCAACCAAATTACGTGATTTTTGTTTCTTTAAATGAAAGATAGTGGGTCCTAGATGTGTTATGACTTGCTCTTACTGTTTTTATGGTTAGAAAAGTAAACTTAAATAATATATTAAAATGACTAGAATGAACACTTTATCTGCCGACATTTCATTGCGTCATTTTCAAGACCAACTACAATATCCTTACGCCATGGGGTTATAGTTGACGTATCGAAGGTAGCGAGTATTGTAAGTTCGAGGATTGGTTTTAAAAACAAAGTTTAATGAGCGTATCATCATCAATACAGCCGTACAGATAAATAAGTGTCTTATTTCGTTTTCGAATTTTCAGCATGTAAATACATGTTCAATTTCGATTACTAAAACGAATCATCACGTCAAATCATCTCTGAATGTACGAACCGATTTAAATCAAAATCTACTGAATCTATCAATATGAAATTGAAACACATTGTAGATACTATTCATGGGACCAATTTAGTTTTTGTTTTACCTTAATATCCCCAACTGTTTCGAAGATATGGTTTTGATGATTCCCCTCCCCCCCTCGCCGTGTTTTGCTCCCTTCCGTGGAATAACAATAGTAACTATACTAATAATAGCATAAATAGTAACGATAATAATAATAATAATAATAATAATAATAATAATAATAATAATAATAATAATAATAATAATAATAAATGCATTAATACAGATAAGTAAGTCTGAAGGAGGATGTTTCTCAAATTTTCAGCTTGTAAATACCTTTTCAACTTGCCTTTTCGAACACAAAAACAAATCTCGAGTCAAATCAATTTTTGCCTGTCTGTACGAACCGATTGAACAAAAAACTATTGAATCTATAAACTCGAAATCTAAGCGCATTATAGATACTATCCTGGGACAGTCTTAGGTCTTGTTTTACCGTGATATCTCAAACTGTTTTGAAGATTTGATTTTTTTGTGATCCCCCGCGCACTGTGCTCTACACCGTGCCAGGGCGTTTGGCGTGAAACTTGCATCGGCAGGAAAGTTTTCGAGGGATCTGAGCCATTCAAATGCTGGGTGCCGTGGGAGGGTTATGTGGGACGCCTGGCCTGGCCCGGCCCGGCCCGGCCCGGTGTGACAGCTGGGGTGGGGGTCACATAAAGTTTTCAACATAGCTGCGTTGCTAAGCCTCGTGCTCGCTGTGTGGGGGCTGGAAAGGTAAACTTCAGCTTTCCCATAATTCCGTCTGTATCTATTTTGAAAAATATAATAATAATAATAATAATAATAATAATAATAATAATAATAATAATAATAATAATAATAATCATAATCATAATCATAATGATGATGATCACGGAAGATACCCCGAAATAACAAGCAAAATAAGTTGGGTTAAGACACCTTGCGTGTCCAAAAGGTGAACCGGAAGGTCTCTAAGGAAGACGGGCAGGCGGATAAGCGCAGATTACTCGGAATTGTAGGTAGGAGTTTGGTGTGATCTTGCTTTCATTTCAGAATTAAATTTGTAGAGGGTTTTTAAATATTTCTGAAAAGATAACTTTCTTGGCGATAGACAAATACATGAAGTTTGTTTTATGTCTTCTTGTAAAATCCAGGTCCTGATATATCATCGAAGAGGCGCATTACTTCCCCTCGAAAATGCCAAAGAATTTTTTGCAATGTTAAACGAATATAATTCCTTCAATAAAGATTTTAAAATGAATTTGCAAAGGATTTCCTCCGTTTGTATCAAAAAGTGTCCCAAACAATCTTTTGAAGAGTTCCTATGGGAAAGAAAAACTATACTCTTTTCAGATTGCGATCCTTCGAAAATGGAGGGAATAAGTTAATTAATTAATTATTTATTATTAATTGAAGGAAAATGGAGGGATTAAGGCTTTACTTAGGAGGCGTCGTACGTCGGTAGAAATTGATGGTCAGTGAATAGTTTCATACTCGCTAGTGTCGTCACGAACGTTTCAGGGACAAGGTTTTTTTCTAAAAACTTAAATAGAAATTTTTATCGTAGTCTATAATTTAATATAAATATTCATATGACCAAAAACCGGGCTTTAAAACTACAAGACGTGTTTTATTCATTTCATTGGGCATTTCAAAACATTGGGAAAATTTGGGATAGCTGTGCCTCTTATAAGTGATATGAATATATAATTATTTGAACAATTTAACTTGGACTCTCTACATTGGGATATAGAAAATAAGGAATCAGAATTAAATCTCAAGCAAAGCCAAATTTATGAACAAATACTGGAAGGCGTTTATAGAGCTGTTTGCCGTATTTTTTGTAACGCACTAAGCATTCCAGGCAAAGCATTCCTCATTAATTTAATTTTGTCAAAAATCAGAAAAGAAACTAAGATAGCAAATGCTCTCACATCATCCATTATAACGGCGACTCTTGTTAGGTTGTAAAATCGTACACTCAGGCCCAGTTGTACAAACTTGGAATAAAGCCGAGATAAATTTTATTCTATAGATACAGGAAAAACCGATTGTACGAAGTGGGAATAGTGCTTATGAATGTAGTAAACCCGTGATAAACTAGTCCTTTATTTTTGCGAAGACATTCAGTAAATAAGGTGAAATAACCTCAAAGTAGAAGCAGCAGTAAGACGCGTGTGCTGTGTAGCAATCGAATTTTCGGATAGCGATGATGAATTATTGTTCGGAGTGTATTTGTCGTCGCGACAACTATGAAAGTTTCGACACAGGCAATATTTTTTGAGCAAATGAGATGATGCATTTTTAAATATCTTTCTTTTATCAATATCCACAGTGCGAAGGGTTTTGTATCTTGTGAAGGATGATTTGAATCATCACATAGAGATGTAAATATACATTATGTATTTGTAAAGATTGTATATACAAGTGATTTTTTTGATTAGCTACCTAGTGCCCTAGAAAAGATGGATTTTTTCTCACAACAATGGGGTGAATGTTTTGCTCCAATTCCACTTGGAATTGTTGCAGTATAGTAAAAAGTTTCATTTTTCCATGAAATGTTTGATAAACGAAATTATTTATTTTTACTGTGTTATACTTGTTTATCAGTATATTATTTAAGGGAAGCTATTAGATGCAAATTGAGATGATTCTTTGTCATGAAGTATTCCTCAATAATTTATAGCATTGTAGATTCAAGACCATGAAGTAGAACTGGGAAATATAGATCACGGAATTTGGTTGGAGTGAATTAAGAAACAGTTTGCAAACGTTTCGGGATATTTTTATTCCATCCTCAGGGCAGGTGGTAAAACATAACAAAGTGAGAAGATCAACATTATAGACATACAATTGGTAATTACAACATATTAGCATACTATACGTTACAACCATATAGGTTGTATAACCATATAACCGTATAGGTTACAACCATGTAGGGAAGATTTCCAAAAGAACTCCACATGGAGTGGGTACAGTGCGAGGGTCCATTCTGGCCCGCCCGTGTATTCGAAAAAGGTAGAAACATGCAGAAATGTGCAAAGCTTGAGAAGCAAAGAATAAATGTTTCGGCAAAACACTATCGAAAGCAGTACCAACTTTCTCTTTCACAAACGACTTTTTGGATAAACACGAGATAGTTATCCGTGGAATAAAGATAAGTCGTACAACAGGACGTGTCGTTTATTCTCGGAAAAAGCAATTCTTAGAGATAACTATTCCTGGAGATATCTTTACATCCTACAACCGGCCCTCAATGTTTAAAGTACCAGTAGCTATTGATTGATTGGAATATCCTGTGTGCGGTATTTCTAAAAAGAGTCAAAGAAGTAAAATGTTTCAAATATGTGTTGTCATTGGATTATTTTCATTGAGAATGATGTTGGAATGTTATAAATTATTACTGATAATTTTTTTTATCGTCGTGAATAAAGTATTGAATATTTTACAAGTTACAATATTTTCTGTAATTTCTAAAAGTCATCAAGAGATTGAAGGAAAATTACAAACTAAATATGATCACATTTGACTTTTGTTGTAAAATCTGTTTTGACAATAGTTCTAATGTTAGAACTAAATATAGAAAATTTTCGAACATGCGAGGATAATTGACTTTATAGGTGAATATAATTTTAGTGATCCCAAATATTTATTTTGCTCAGATAATAGATCGTACCTATTAACATGAGCATCACTCTTTCTCAATGATATAGACCGTATTCCGAAATTCGAAGTAATCCGGTAATTCGGTAATTCGAAGTGTATAATAAATATTTCATAAGTTCGGTAATCCTCTAAAAAGTTATTGAGATTTAAAATAGGTGCAAAAAATAACTCTATTTTGCTACCGAGAGCCAGTCAGTCTTTCGCATCCGTAAGCGCTATGAAGTGCGTTTGAGTGAGAAGTTTCAAACAGTTCTAAATGCTCCACAGAGAATTCGCTCGGCGCAGGCGATAGCTAGAGTCCCTAGGTACAGAGAGTAGCGCAACCCGAACGGCCATTTAATATCCTTCCACTCGATAGCCCCAACAGGCAGCATTCAGGAGTTGAGAACACATGATAACAATCGAAGGCATTATGAAGAATTTCGAGTATATTGTCATTGGTTTTTGGTAGATTCGTGGTTCCTAACTCACCCACAATGCCACTTAATTCAACTGGATATAAAATGGCGGCACCGGTGGCGCAAAGGAATGCGCTACTCTCTGTATCCAAGGACTCTAGCGAAAGCACCGTATGCCAGCCGCGATAACCTAGGGCTCCTCATGTTTCAAGGGCGGGGGGAGAGGAGAACGCGCGTCTGGACGGTCGGTAGGCACCGCAAAATATTGCGGTGAACAGTCCTCCTCTGGTCGTTCGTAAGTAACCATTCTCTCACGTTTTTGTGAAAATGGAGTGTGTTAATGATTCAGAACTTAGTGGTTTGTGTAATTGTCTTACAGAACAATTGTTAAGGACGTTATTTCATATTATTGAGATTTCAGAAAAGCTCAAAATAAAAGACGATAGAGATAGCTTCCGAAATGTGCGGTATACTTGAAATATTGTTCAGGATTCGCCACTGCTCTTTCTGTTTGTTATTGCAATCACATTGTCGTCACCCTTAATTTGAATCCACCTCGTTAAATTGTTGAGTTTGTAGTAAATGTTACTTTTCTTGGAATGGAACTTGTTGATATTGATTCTGAAAATAACTTATGGGTTATTTCAGTGCATAAATTAAAGGATCTGAAGAGTGTTGAATTTCATGTAAGGTATTTGATTTGTTGAAGAGAAGTGTCACCCTTATAATGTTTATTAGTCAATGTACTCTTAAAGCATTAGCAATGAGTTGCCATGTACAAGAATAACTATTATTGCCCGTAACACACAGTTACAAGATGGTGTTTTCTTTAACCATGTAATCTATTTATTTTACGTCAAAAAGAGTAAAAAACTGTGTGTGTCATGCTACGGGGAGAAGTGAATTCTGTGCACGTTTTTATAATTCTGTGATCCGTACTCTAAGCCATATACTACTTGAATTTTGAATACAGAAAGCAATGAGCCTGTTTTGCAAGGATTGTTAACAGTATTCGCTTCGATGTAATAAAATATATTTTGAAGAGTAAATCAGCTAGAAATCTGGGCTCTTATCTCTCCACATGTCCTTCGTCAAGGAATAATACTTCCTGCCGCGACAACATGGAGAACGATAATTTGAATATCTATATTTCTCACTGAATTCTAGAAGACGTGCACAGATAATGAAGTTCCATTTACACTTTCACAAGTTCAATACATGAAGTTCAATACACTGCCCTTATATTTTTGAGATAACATTAATCAATAATTGTGTAATTACTTCTTTACTATAATATTATTGCAGAAAGAATATTTTGAATAAGAACACATCCAATGGCTTCTCAAATACCTAACCATAATGATAAATAACTAATGAAGGTAAAAGTGAGCTGTGAAGCTGTTGGTGAAGAAGTAACGTGACTGACGTGTTTACTCTAAGAAACTGACTCGAATCCTAGCACGGAAGAAAAAACCGCTGAGAGAAAACTTTTGTAGGTTCACGGAGTATTATAATATCGCGTTGCCGTTACGAATAATGCGAGAAAGTGTGTTGTGGGATTACCACTAGATTTGAACATAACTTTCAAAATGTGTGTATTAAGGTATACTATATAAGTCAATAGTAAAGAAAAGCTTTAAATCAACTTTTCTAGACTTTTTGTAATAGTTTTTTCCAAATGGTGACCTTTTATAAGTTAACAGAAACACATTGTAATATTCGAGGGTAAGTTTCCTATTTTTATTTAGGTATTGACTTCACCATTGATTATTATGTACGATTGTGAGGATTGGCATATTGGTAGATAGAAAAGCATTTACACTGTGTTGTCATAACGAACATCATTAAACTTTATTTAGATAAATAAAGTACCCACTTCATGTGTCTAAAGTGAAACTACGAAAATGAGATGAGCGTTGTAATAAAGTTAATACGATCCATGATTCATTATTAACAAAAATATTTTTTATAAAAATAGGCCAGCGTTGCCAGGATTTCACCTCGCAACCCTCTACTCGTCAGTACCGACTCGAAGATCTTACGCTGTCACATTCATCATTACAAGAGTAACACTTAGTACAGAAAGAATATTAATCTGTAATTCATTGCGCTTATTCATTCATCAGAGAAATGCACTTCAGATATCAAAAAAATTCAGTTATGAAATTCACAATAAAAATCCAAATGAATAAAACATGCGACACTACAATTGTTCATTTTAGTTGTATACATTTTGAATCAGAAGCTGAATTCTTCAATGCTGGCTTCGCAGTTCGAATTCCAAGCTGCTGATGTTTCCTCCCCTATCTTAATGATCAGCTACGACATTGACGAATGTTGTGATATCGTTACTTTCAATGCGCCATTTCGAGTAACACTGCTCGGTCTCAAATCGAGAATCGCATATGCACCCAATTTTTTCCCTATTTTCAAAAACCATTAACAGTAAAAAAAGTAATACTACAACATCAAATACTTTCTCATTATGTATAAATGTTGGATATTGTAATAACTAAGTAATTAACCATGATACTTCCATATCGGGTGCACTAGAATGTGAAATGTAGAAAATGGTTCATCAGGTATAACAGGTAACGGAAAATGGTTCATCCCGGTTTTCTGTTCTTAGATCAACATGAAATTTGAAATAGGAATGTATTTGACGAAATTAAGTATGAAGAGGCATGCATTCAAAAATTCCCAAGAACTAAACTCGTTTCCTTTTTTTCCTTGTCTCTATCTACATCGCGCGCTCTCGCTTGTCGAAATGTCATTTGTAATTTTATGTTGTTTGTTTTTATTTCAGGTTTTTCTTTGAAAGTGAAAGAGGGCTGTTTCCAAACACTGAATTCGTCTTTGACTTGGAACTTCCTTTGGATTTTGTGCCGTATAACAGTGACGGTGAAGTTGAAAAATTTGAACTTCTACCAGCTGATGTAAGCTAAATAATTGTATATGTTTTTATATACATTGTTATATTTTGCTTTTACTCTCTTTGAATATATTTGTATTTGTTTCATGTAGATATTAGCATATGTCATAGTTGTATATAACACACTCCTGAAACAATCGCAACAGCAGAGGGCCAAGCGAAACCACATGTACGCGCGGCAGCCATGGTTAGGGTAGGGAGAAATTAGAAGGCAGGCATTTACCAGTGGCGAAGCTGAAGGGTAATCTGGGTAGGGATGACAAAAAGCATCGATGCTTTCCACCAGATACATCGATATATTAACATCTTTCGACATTTTCTTCACATCGATATTTTGTTGCAAAAAATCATGTTTGTTTTAAGTTTTTTGTAAAAAAAGGGGTTTAAGCACATTGTAGAGTAGCAGCAATCCACAGTAATATCATTCTGTTGCGTCATCCTCTATATCACGCTGCACATTTCGCCTGTGTAATCTGAGGAAGTTTGGGAGCTGCTCGTGTTATGTATGTTATCGCCAAGCGTGTCATTGCCTGAATCGACAATGACACACGAAATCGATAGCAAAATACGATGTTCTTTATCGTTAATTTTATTGTTTACATTCAATTATAATTTTTACATACTATTAACATGCTAGTAACCAAACAAATATATCCCATTTTCGTACTGTAATTAAAAATGTGTAGAAAAATAGCATGTTTATTAGTCTATAATTAAAACATCGATGTTTTCTCGTTGATGTTTTCATCGACATTGAAAACCCTTTAGCGATGTATCGAAACATCGATGTTTTGGTAAAATTTCCCATCACTAAATCTGGGAGCCTTAGAATTCCCAAATTATTTTTCAACAAAATCTGTCATTGTGTATACTACTTCTTCAATATTTTTATTGAATCGTTGAAGAAAATTCAATGTTTTCGACTCCTTGTCTCTGCTTACGCGCGAGGGAATTTTAACAGGGCCCGTTGCTGAGCGGAGAGCCTGCCAGTGGATAAACACCGGATGGCTCTGCCGCGCATACGAGCAAGAGGGCGCGCGCTATCTCCATCTCTCTCGCACTCACTGGGCAGAGAGCCTAGCCTCCTAGCATACACTGACTTGCACCGCGATGCACCTCTGTGTCCCGGCCAGGCAAATTCACAGCATCACCTGACGTTGTGGGAAAGTAGAACAAGTTATTTGTGTGCCGTGGTGTGTGATTTTTTCGACTTTTCTTTATGAAACAATTAATGAAGCTAAAGATTTAGTGTTATATAGAATGTCCCACTGACTATGAGCCACTCCCATAACTTCTAAACGGTTTACGATATCGAAATGCAGTTTTCGCTTAATAATGCGGAATCGTGAGGCAAGTAATATGCCGTAGAGGTAGAAATATTAGAGATACGTAGTAATATACCGTGTTAAATATGAAGAGACTATTGAAATCTGCATTAAAGCAGATATGACCATGAATGAACATCAGGGTCAGAATTATTTGAAAGTCACAGTGTTGTTTCTTTTAAAAACATTGATACAGTTGTGACTCAGATGGAATGTAGGGTTCAAGATTTTGAAAATTTTCATTTTATTGAATTTTTTGACGAAAAGCAGTTTTCCACCTACAAAACGTCCTTTCGTTCAAAAACGTTTTCTTTCCCAATAAAACAATATCCATTCTTTGACAGTGAGCAGCTTCAAAATGGACTGACAAATGTATACATTGATAATGCAAAATACAGGTCCGCAGATTTGATGCTGAAGTACGAAGTATATTCGGAAAGTACGTACCGTTTCATTCTTGAGCCGCCGCAGCGCTGTGGTAGGCGTTTCGCTCATGCGCACGTTAAACCGGCTGAAATTTATCGTTACGTTAAAGAAGTTTACGGTGAAGACGCGATGAGTGATGCAATGCTGAGAATGTGGGTAAGAATGTTTAATGAAGATTGAACAAATGTCCACGGTGAGGCTCGGAGTGGTCGGCCTTCTGTTGTCATCGATGATTCGCTAAGGAAAGATAATGAAGAAATGCACGAGATCAGGCGCTTCACAATGACAATGCTTTCAAAGGTATTGCCACAAATTTCGCGTACTGTTTTGTTCAAAATCGTTTCTGGCCGATGGCGTTATCGCAGACTGTGTTTCCGATGGGTTCCAAAAATACTCACTGATGTTCACAAAGCAAAGCGACTTGGTAATGCTCTGACATTTCTCACACGGTTCAGTGAAGAGGGAGAAGACATCTGAAACCAAATTGTGACAGGTGATGAAACTTGTGTTTGTCATTTCACACCAGAATGGAAACAACAATCGATGGAGTGGAGACATACTCATTATCCGAAAAAAAACAACAAAAGTTCAGTGACAATGTCAGCATAAAAAAAACATGCACTGTGTTCTGGGATAGGAAAGGTTTGCTTACTGAATTTCTTCCCAGGGGTGAAACCATTAATGCGGCACGATATTATAAGACTTGACTTGAACAAAACTAGGGCGTACCATACAAAATAAACGAAGGAGAATGATCAGTAAAGGAATTGTTGTCCCATGGCAATGCTCGGCCCCATACTAGTGGTGCAGTGTTGCCAGATTCTGCAATTTCCGCATTTTTTGCGCCTATTTAAGATCCAATCAACAATTCGCGCCGATGGACACAAATTCCGCAATTTTTCATCCACGATTAAAAATCAACCATTTATGCCTCAATGATATGTTTTAGAATTTTTTCGCCTCTTCTTATTTCGAATGAAAGAAACGAAAATAATATACAGCATTGGCTAATGAAATGGTCAAAGTAGTTCAACTTCAACTGTCAGACTTCATGCTCATTTCGGTTTCGCTGTGTTCATGCGGAAAATTCTGCATTTGCACAGTCCCAATTCCTCATTCCCTATATCGGCATCTGGCAACACTGTGCTGGTGTCAGTCGATCGTTTATTCGACAGTTTCATTGGGAGCAGTTTGATCACCCACCGTACAGCCCGGACTTAGTGCCGTCCGACTACCACTAGTTCCTGCACATGAAGCGCGAGCTTGGTGGCAAGCGCTGTGAATCTGAGGATGGATCGAAAAATGCTGTGTAGTCGTGGCTATCGATGCTGTCGGGAAGTTGTTGGGAAAAATTGGTTACCTGCAACAAGTGTTTGAACATTGGGGAAACTATGTAGAAAAATAGTTTAAGAAATGTATTTTCATGTAAAAATAAAATTGGCTTCAAAAATGACCTCCCAAGCTCCATCGAATGACGGAAATGTAAATTTGATAAATGCTTTATATGCGGGTCTCAGAATTTAAGAAAACTTTTTATTCCAGAAGATTCATGTTTCTTAGATATATCTATCGCTTTAATATCGTTAAACATTGAATAAAATATGTATGCTATTCCTTATTATTTAAACGCAGTCTTCGTCCACGTCTCCTCACCGCCAAATAATGTATATAGAAAACAAAACAGCTGTCTTCGAATCACACCCACATGACCATATATTACTACAAAAATCATTCCTGAATTTTTTATTAAATTCTCTTTTTCCTGTAAGTTTTGAATTTAAAAAAGTATAGGTTGAAGGAGACTTTACAGGACTTCAGCACTCCGGGAACCAAGTCCGGAATCTTTGCGCGCAAATGCTTTATTCTTATAAAACTTTACGTCGAATAAATTTTCTAATACTGGGGAAATATTCTTAAACCGCACTGTAATCAAAATTTAATAAGCACCCGACAAATCTGCACCAAACTGGCAGAGATTCTTCCTTCGCTGAGGAAGATTTGTGGCGCCCAGTTTACCAGTAGAGCAGTAGCAGGAGCGACGACCACAACCATAACTATTGCTGCAACAGAATGGCAGACTTTTTCTCCCTAGTAAGTTTTCTCATCTCTTTTAGTTTGGGCTAGCTCTTCGGTCTAGCCCCATCTTCTCGCCAGCTGCCATCTGGCTCAGCCTAAAGTTGTTTTTTTTCTCAAATTTTTGGTTTCCTAGTGGTAGAACCGATATATTAGCTAGTTACTTCTATAAATAGCAAACGAATCGCTCATTGTTCTTTGAAAACGTCGCATTGGCAACAGTGCAACGACACAAATGGCTGAGCGGTATTATGCGGTTGTGTATGTGTGTGTAAACAGAGGCGGCCAAATTATTGTGGTAAATATTTTCACCTTGACTTAACGGATTACAATGTAACATGGGAAGCAAATGAAAAAGGTAATGGTTTCAAGTGTAATATATGTTAATGGTACTGGCAATGTGTACGCCAGTTAATGGTATAATGAGGCACGACCAATACCTTCATGTCGTGAAGAACCAATGATACCCTCAATAACTAGTTTGAAAAAATCCATGCATATTCATGCATTACTACGCTCCATGCTACAACAGAATATATTAGAAATTGATCAGTCTGTGCTTCAACGGACTGCACGTAACCCTGTCATGAATCCCATAGAAAATGTTGGATCTAATATACTTGAAAGAAACGGAGGAAAGGAGACCGCTCAAACTAGCTCATAGAACAACTCGTTCGGACTTGACAAAAATGAAAGAAAGGATAAAAATTATCAACATTACTCACAAAAAATGTCAATTAGGAATATGAAGTATATTTATAAAACATTAGAAACCAGTACAACCGGTTTGTCAAGATCTATGTTACAAATACATTTTTGTCTCATTCAGTAACGGAACCATAATTTGGCCAACTGGAGGTTGTTATATACATTGTGGAGAGAAGCTGCCAGAGTCATTTCAAATCACCACATTTAATTCTTACTAAATTTTATAGCTAACAATTACATAACCTTTTGCAGGCGCTATTGAATTCATCGCCATTTGCGGTGGACCCATCTCTACTCTGATTTTCTTAAGCCAGGTTCGACTTCGCTTAAGTTTGAATGTCTCTTCCTGGTTCACGAAAAGCCATTGGAGGAGCCTGCCTCGCAAAGTTTGTTTACGATCTCAGCTGGGTCTGGTCCGGGGCGTTGCACGGTGTGACCAGATGGTGAAAACGTGGCCAAAACCTTAAATGGCCTCGCATTCATTTACCGAGTTGTACATGGGGGTTTTCAGGATCGCTGATTTCGAATCTGATATCAAAATTCCGCAAAACAATATGGCGGACCCAATATCGCGACCGAAAATGTGATGTATCCCTATTTGTGTTGTGGCGTGAATTTTAGGGTAATCTCAGATTGAAATAAAAAAGATAACCTTCCCAGACATTTAACATCATTCGAAGTATTCCCTGTCGTTCGCATTGTAGCCCTTCTTATTAATACAAAATCCCTTGAACAGATCTCTTTGTATATTTCATTATGGCAATGTTCCGCTGCTGATGCACAAGCACATAAGATATTATTCATAAACCACAATCCGCAGAAATTTTCAATAAAACTTATTGAATTACTCTATTCATTGATACGAGCTATAAACCGTTATTTGCGCTCCTTATTAGTACAAAATCCCTTGCACAGAACTCGTGTATTTCACTATGGCAATGTTCCGCCACTGATGCACACGTACATAAGAAATTATTCATAAAACCTCAGTCCGCAGAAATTTTCAATAATATTGTGCTTCATTTATAACGTATTGAATTACTCTATTAAGTGATATGAGTTATAAACTGTTATTTGCACTCTTTATTAGTTCATAGGTTCCTCATTAGTTCATACGGTCATAGAAAATATTTCGTAAAACATGAATCTGCAGCGAGACGCAGCCAAATTTTCTTTTAACTGAATGATTATTATACAAACTAAATTGTCAATAAATACACAAGTGTTATATTGCGTTATATCTTACTTTTAGGCTAATTAGATTTTATATCACATTACATCGAATATAAATTATCGTAATCCATACTAAATTAACAAAATTTTTGTTTTCCTTACCACCAACAGGGACATTCATAATTCCAAAATACAGGAAAAATAATTTTGTAGCACGTTTTTATAACTATTGGAAACCACGCCATACTATCGCCTCTGACGCTAGAAGAGCACTGACCGTGTACTCCAACTTCAAACTTCCACAGCGTACAGCAGATACAGGGGTTATCTTACATACTTTCACAACATGTGTGCTATACATTCCTCTTTCAAGTGGTATGGTCGGAAGTTCCCAAAATAAATTTTAATTTTTAGCTACGTTTTCCCATCTGATCACACCGTGCGTTGGCCTGGCAGCAGGTATTCGGCTGTTGGCACGCGCCCTCCTCGACGAAAAACAGGTCACAACGCCCGGAGAGGCCCTCGTACCGTTGCGTAAATTTGGCGAAGTCAGCACGTCGTCGGAGGGTTTAGTTCAGCCGTGGAGGCGTCCAGTCTCGAACACACATCTTGCAACAAGCCCGAACTCGTTCATTGCCTCGCAGTAGCCGGCATGTTAAGGCGGCTCCACACATTCGTAATTCGGCGAATTGCGAGCAACCGCTCGCCGAATCCCAAGTAGTGTGGATGAGTTGCTTGCTATTTGCCGAGTGGCGAATATTCGATGCCTTTTCTACTTACCGCGTGTCCATCTTTTGGTCACATCAAAGGAAGCGAACATTTGCCGAGTACATCAGCTATTCGGGATTGGCGGAGCAGTAGCTCGCCATGTTGTATATATGCCAGTCACGTTGGCTAGCGTAAGTTCTGGCTTTGACTAACGAAAAGGATTCTCATCTAATTGTCGATGACTATTAGTTGCAGATTGCAGAGACATGTTTGTAATTTTTCCGTAACCGGATGTGTGATGTGTGGCCCAGCAACTGCAGGTGCTCGCATCCACTCTTAGAAGTATGTCGCCCGAGAGCATCACCCTTTACAGGAGCACAGTAAAGTATTAAGTGCGCAGGGAAAATTTTCTAAATCCCGCGGTCTCGCAAGGTTAATAAAAGTCCCCGTGTGAAGACTAGCAATGGCACGTCCGTGCACGACGGGAGCAAGAAAGCAAGTATATTTTTCACCATGAGAACAATTTATCAAATTCCTTTTGTTGGCTGCCTGATTGGTTGACGAAATTTAGTAGTGCTGTGCCATTCGAAACTCCTGAACCAGATTCTAATTAGGGCGGCGCTATTCTGGATGCGCTACTTCGAAAAATGTCCGGTGTGTCCTTATTTCGGAGGATAGCAACGATCGCCTGCTCACAAGCAAATATGTTTTTCGCCCGCCGGAAGCTTGTCGGCGCCTCTTTGGTTCATAGCAAAGCGTGGCGGCCTCCTCGGTTCGCCACGTGCTTTCACGTCAAAAAGCAAAAATAAATAAATTAAAAATAATAAATAAATTTAATAACACACCACCTTTCTCCCATGAGTACCGCGTTTTGGAGAACTTTGACTGCGAGCAGCTGCATCTCCCGCACAACCTCCCCGTCTGTGCGGTGGTTTTCTTTTTTTTTTTCCTTTCTTTTTTTTTCTTTTCCTTTTTTCTTTCTCTTTCTTTTTTTCCCCTGATTCCGCGGAGTCACGTACCGATCCTCCTCGCCATACCCGGGACGCCACATTGACCTCGCTGAAAAAAAAAAAGAAAAAAAAAAGAAAGAAAAAAGAAAGCGAAGGAGAAATTTGATTTTCTTGCCCGAGGTACCAGCCGATATTTCGCAATCGAAGGGGCAGAATATGCAGCGGAGACGCGCTTAATACGTGAGGATGCGGCGGGTTGCGTTGAGCATCGGATCAGGGGCGCTTGAGTCAGCACCAGCGCATAAAATCAATAAGGACCGGATTTTTAGCTGATGCTCCTACAGACAAAGCGCGTTGGAAGCTTTCATTTTTTACTTCCATATAGCCCAATAGAAACTTGCAGTACACCTAATTTGCACCTTAAATCACCCTACTGCACCTAAATAGACCTTCTGCCCTTATTTCTTCTCTATTTCCCAATCTTTGCACACAAAAACACTTATTTTGAATGTACAAAATACATGAGATATATTTTTCACAGTTAAATCAAACAATGTGCAAATTGCGCACTTTGCTCCAAATAACTTGCCGCTATTTCATACATCAGGAGAAGAAAAGCGAAGGAGACCCATTGTCGTTCATTACCACTTATAGAGCGAAAGAGCTGTCTTTTTTACCGGTAATCTTGCCAATGTCAAAGGTGTTTTAAAACGAACATCGTTAAATTCTGATGTATTTAGTTTGTTTCTATTTCACGTCTAACATTTGTGCACTTCTGATCGCAAATCTGATGTTTTATCAACCGATGCGTTAACTAAGAGTTCGATCGCATTTACCCCATCGTTAACTCTGACATCTTTTAAGCAAATCCTGTAGCCCATCGCACTGCATAAACTTGTTGAATTGTGTTGCATATGTCACAAGTAGTACGTGAAGAATAAAATGTCACTAATGAATTCATATTGTTAATGAAGAACGTGCTAACTAAATGTCCTCCAAATGTTCCAGTATACAAAGCAAGCACTGTCGATCTCTCTTTACTTCCTCGTGACTCGCTGAGGAACCTATGTAAACCATTGTATTTTATGCTGAGTTTGAAAGTTTTTAAAACAAATAATGAAATTCGTTTGTAAAATTGAAGAAGATCAATCTGTTGAATCGAAAAAGCTGAAAGAAAAAACTTTTCAGCAATATCATTTTGAAAAGAGAACCATTATGTGTCCACTCCTTCAAAGCCCTTGGGGCATCTACTGACGTATTAGAGGAGTTGAGTGTGTTTAAAAAATGTAGTACTAGTAGAGTGAGACTGTTTAAAAAATGTAGTTTGTATGTAACTTGCCCTTTTTCCTTCAACAGCTCTTGTGTGTTTGTCATATTGTGGTATAAAAAATTGAAATATATTTGTACATAAATATACACTAATTTTTTTGCACCTAAATATTTTTAATATTTTTGACACCTATTTTAGCATCTAAATTAGCAAATGTTTGCACCTAAAAGTCCAGCCTCTTATCAACAAGGCCCCCGTTTTTCGGCTATGTGCGACAGATATACGCCCATTCTCATTGAACTATGCCTATATTCTTCGCGCAAGCGCAAATAATAAGTTAACAAAGTTTTAACGCAATCGGAGGAACGGTACGGTAGCGCACAAAATACGAACAAACATTGATTTTTATATATTAGATAACAATGAGATTTGGCATTATGTGCAAGATGAGCTTGGTGCTGTCTCAGCTTAAATATCTTATTGCAAATTTTTCCATGAACGGAGAGTGTAATAGTCACATAGTGGCTGCCTGAAGTTAAGGAAGAGTTGCGCTCAAAGAAATCGATCGTGCAGAGTGCCGGATTTGGCTTTAAAGCTTTGCGTCCGAGCGTTCAAATCGCTAGTTTCCTCAGTTGTGAATTACGGGACGGAAATCTGGAAAGTGGATAGGCTAGATTGATTGGAAAACATCGAAGCGTATCATTCAAAAATAATTCTTGGAGTCTCTAGATTCGCAGCAAAAGTCTTCGTCTTAAGTGGGAGGTCGAAGGCGTAGGAATTTTGATATATTTTAAAATGAAACCTATTAATCGTGGCAATAGATTAGGCGAACAGGCCGACACGCTTATACATGCTTTAGTGCTTTAGAGTGTAATTACACGAATTGCGCTATTGAACTTAAAAAGTTAAATTGTTATTTGAACGCCCACGTCTGGTAAACATATCTTGAGAGGTGGGTGGACATAAGGATACACGCGAGATAGAACGGTTAAACTCTGATAGACTTTCGAGTATAAAAAGGCAAGATATCCTGGCAGCAACTGTATAAAACGCTTGCTAAAGGCACACATTTATACTAGTTCGGAATGGGGTTTTGGTAACTTTGCTTTTCTTGTTAGAACGTAGCACGAAAAGGTGAGAAACGATGAGGTATTCTTAACACTTAGTACAACTTAAATCAAAATATTTCAACACTATTCTGAGAAAATTGAACTGGACGAAGGTATCTCATTTTTGCGTCCACTTCTACTGGCCAGGAGTAAGTTCGAAGGGGGTTTGGCGTTTATTTACAATGATAGGGAAAGCGCGAAATTGCCATAAAAATTGCATCTAGTTTATGCTTCTATTTGCAACCAATATTCGGCGGGAAGACTTACCGGATAGGAGGGTCTTTAGATGTAAGTTGTAATTTAAGTTAAACATACGATGCATACGCCCAGCAAGAGTTCCAGTAACATCCCTTTTTCACCATTTCATGTGATGAGTCTTGAAAAATCTGTTTTTGGTCGTTTCATGTATCAGAATAGGAACTTCGATTCGAAATATCTCGTTTGTATCTTCTCCACTCTGTAGTTTTGACTCTCCGCCAATAGCCGGTCGGTAAACACTGACTCGTTTTCTTCCATATTAAGAGATTTGTTATTCTTCTTAGGTGTCGCATGGGTCACACTCCCTCTCTATTTCCTTATTAGCGAATGCATTGATTTCCTAATTAGTTACTATGCGTTGATTCAAGTTTATGTATTCCCCGAAAATATTTTATTTTTAATATGTGAAATTTGCTATGTTGAAAGTGTTTTTTATTTTGAATTACATGTTCACATGGACATCATGTGTATTATGTGCATCGTATTTATTAACTAAACTATTTTCTTTTAACAGCAAGCATTGGAGAAAGTATTTTCAACAGAATTTAAAACAACAAGTTGCCCAGTAGTTGTTGATTTTCTAATCAGGCATGGGAAGATTTCTCCTGAAAATGGTAAGTTTTATTTGTGTTCAATATTTTATTTTATTGGTTCCAAAATATTTATTTAGAAATATTGCGTAATATTTTACATGTTCCAAGTGAGAATACATCAACCCTTGACTTCAAACATTCAAGATGTTCTGGTTGAAACAAAATCCAAATTTTACAAAGAACGACGTAGAAAGTGTGAGAAAATGGCATTGCAGTTGTTTGGATTATAATTATTTCTTTAGAAAAATATGAATACCTTGATAATTTGTGTTTGGTTACCTTAATTTAAAGAAAACAAAAATGAAAGACCTCAATAACAGTAACGAGTCATATCGTTAAATAAGATACTTTAAAAATACTGAGCTTTGAATCAAGTATTTAATCATATTGAAGCTATCTAAGATTAAGTTTTGTGGCTATGGCCTTTATAGAAAAAGATAACCAAAATGGTTTTATTCTAACCCATTATTTACAGTAAAACGTCTGTTATTATTATTATTATTATTATTATTATTATTATTATTATTATTATTATTATTATTATCATCATCATCATCATCATCATCATCATCGGCACCTTGAGAAAACCAGGGGCCTGGAACAGTTGATCCACGGAAGCCCCTCGTATCAAACAAAAAATTCTTCCCCCTCCCCCCATTCATAAACAATTCATTTCTCCATGTATTAGAGACATATTTTTTATTTCTTTTCAATGAAAAAAAAATCGGGCCACAATTAAGTCGCTGTTAGTTTAATCGCGTGCTATTTTCATAATCTGAAGCAAAGTAAAGAGACTTGCTCATTTACTCTTGTGGCATTGTGACCAAGGGCATCTCTAGTCAAAGTGACAGACGTATCATTGCATGTAGCAAACAGCCACGCCGCTCTCGAAAACAGGGTTGTCAGATTGGGGAATTTTGTCCGCAAAATGGGGATTTTTTTAAATTGTGGTGAAAGAATGGGGAATATAAAGGGACGAGGAGATGTTTCAGGACTTTGAGGGGAAATTATTTTCATCTGGAGTCGACATAGAAATAATATTTTCTCAATTATTGTGAATAAAAAAAGGAACAATAGATGCTAATGTGTCTAGTTTTTATGTATCAAAAACAGCAAAATAAACGACCGGCATGGAGAAAGAAAAACAGGAGAAAACGTAAATAGTACAGGGCCTCGAGCAGATTAGAGGACGATGGTTGGTTAATTTGAATTGAAGGGGACAGTCAATGGAATCGTCCAGAACGGCTCACGTCGTTTGTTCATAATGTGGAGAATATGTTTCCTTTTAAAGTTGGAAATGTTGTTTGACGGGAGAGGTTATTTGGAGAAATTCCGTCGTAGAGATGGCAAAGAGCTCGCAACACATCTGGCAACCCTGCTGTGAAAGTACCGGGCGAGCGGCGCGGCGGCCAGCCGTCGCGTCTCGCCCGTTGCCTTCGGCCACGCAGCGTGTGGCGCGGAACGAGGACGCTCGGTCGTAGCGCCGATACACCGCCTATACCGCCGCTTTACCTACTAATTCGAAGTATATAATAAATATTTCATAAGTTTCGCAATCCTCTAAAAAGTTGTTGAGGTTTGGAAATCTTTAAAACAGATGCGAAAAAATAACTGCTTTGCTAACCGAGAGCCAGTCAATCTTCCGCATCCGTAAGTGCTATGAAATACGGTAGAGTGAGAAGTTTCAAACAGTTCTTAATGCTGCCCAGAGAATTCGCTAGCGCAGGTGAAGGAACCGCATGCCAACCGCGATAACCTAGGGCTCCTCATGTTTCAAGGAAGAGGAGAGAGAACGCGCGTCTGGACGGTCGGGAGGCACCGCAAAATATTGCGGTGAACAGTCCTTCTCTGATTGTAAGTTACGCTTCTCTCAAGTTTTTGTGAAAATGGATTGTGTTAATGATCCAGAAGTTAGTGGTTTCTATAATTGTCTTATAGAACAATTATTAAGGACGGAATTTCAGAGTATTGGGATTCCAGAAAAGCTCAAAATAAAAGATAAGGGTAAAGGTAACTTCCGTAAAGTGCAGTATACTTAAAATTATGTTCAGGATTCGCCACTGCTTCCAGTTATCATCTAAACCTTATCCCAGTTAGTTGGGGTCGGCCTTTTTCGGATCGCTTACGATCCATTATGATTCGACTGTGATTTTTACAACCGGGTGTCAGCCTGTCGTTAACCCCCTTCCTGGAGGACCAACCTTCGTGAATTAAATTTTGGTTTTGACTGTGATTTTTACAACCGGCTGCCAGCCTGACGTCAACTCCCAACTCGGAGGACCAAACTTAGTGACTTCACGTAGTTAACGAATACGGCTTGGCATCGCAGATTTTGCGGTCGTGGCCTTTTCAGTAGAACCATCCCAGCATTCGCCTTGATGACCGAGAGAAACCACACACAAAAAAAAAAAAGACAGGATGTTCGGCGCGGGGATCGAATCCGGGCCTCTCGATTGCGAGGTTAGAGCGCTACGCCCTGATCCACTTCACTCGGTGGTCGTCCATTGGTTTCTGGATATTCAGAAATATTTCAAACCGGCTAAGGTACCCTTTCTTGCTTTATGCCACGATTTTTTGACACCGCGTATTCTGGGTCATTGTTATCGACATAATTGGACATTGTTGTCGGCATAATTTCTTTCCGTCCGTCAACAATAGTAGTGCCTGTGACGTACACAGAATTTTCGTCAAATTTGATAATCCCCCAGCAATATTGATGTGGCATCATAAATTTCAAACGGATAATTTAATTTTGGGGGGTTCGACTTTTTCGAAATTTTCTCAAATGACTTCAGATTGGTTATTTAAATCTTTTGCTCGAATATAGCGAAGCACGCTTATAGAAATGGCTCGGGTGCGATTTTTGCAGAAGCTTTTTTTCTCCTGAATTATTCCTATCCGAATAATTCATTCCAATATTTTGGATATTTTGGATTTGGCTTCAGAGATGGTCTCGATAAGATGCCAACTAAGTACCCAAGTTCGAATGTCAGCATTTGAAAATATTTTTGCTGTTTGATTACACTTTGCAGACCCTTCTGGTATAATATTACGTAACGGTTACAGATAATACGAAAAGGTGTGTGCCGTTATAGCGCCATTAGTTTCGAACCTGTTTTACACCTTAGCCTGAGATTTCGTATATATTACTATGCCTTATAAATTAAGCCTCAGTGTTAACTTTTTGATCAGTTCACGCTCAATGTTTCGAAATATTAGTAGTTAAGGAGTAATTTAAAGTTACTCATAAAATTGTGAAAGGCTTCACAGGTGCTGATATTCGGTAACTATCTGGAGCTGGTTGCGGCGTCTCGGGGGGTAACGTTGAGAATTTGTAATCGGCCATCAGGCCGGGATTCGATTATTAGCATTAAAAAGCCACACATTTTTCTTAATATTTGTTTTTCCTGGAATCGAGCAAGTGCGCTTATAAATATGGTATAAATCCGATTTTTATTAAAGACTGTGAACTTTCGAATATTTGCAAATTCAATCTTACTAGATTCTTTTGAAGAGAAAAAAACGATATTACAGTTGAAGTAGTAGGTAAAATGAAAAACCAATACATGCGTGGAAAATTGTGGAAAAATTTTACTTTCTCAGATACTACTTGGGTAGTATAAAGTACTATAATGCTACGGAAAAAAAAACCGACGATTTCTCAACGGAAAACCTTGTGAGGCCCAGATACCGAAAAAGTGGGTAAATATTGTTCACATATATAGCAAATTATTCCCTCTAACACGTTTTGTACTGTGAACTCAAGTGTTGTGGGCCTTTGACACTGAAAAATCGGCTGACTTCAAAATTTCGGTCTGTGTGCAATGGTAGAGCCAAAACCGATCAGACAAGTTTGTCCAAAATTGATATTTCTCCCATCAGACTCCCAACTCTTAAGTCCTGTAAATGTGAAACGAATATTTTGATTTTTGGAGAGGTGCTTAACATACATGTGTGACCAGGTGGTGAAATGTAAAATAATAATTATAATAATAATAATAATAATAATAATAATAATAATAATAATAATAATAATAATAATAATAATAATAATAATAATAATATTAAGAATAATTTGTAGTAACCATTATTGTTTTCAATTTCCAGAGCCTAATTTTCCTCAAATTGTGGAGTTGCTGCATGTTCCCCTGCAGTCTCTGTACAGAACACACAGAAGGCAGCCACCTGCAGAAAATGGACAAAATAATATTTCAATGAATTAAGAGAGATTTTAGCAATTTCTTTTTGGGCAATGACATTAGAAAGGAGATGTACGTATTGGTTAAAGTATTTGTATTTATGAACATTTTAGAGGTATTTAGATTGGTAAGTTTTTTGTATGTATGACCATTTCAGAAAAGGATATATACTTAAAAAACTTTTACTAGTCATATTGCCGGTTGGCTTCAATATTTGTAATTATGGTGTTCTTTCAGAAGTTATTTATTTATGTTAACTTCTTTACGCTTGCTTAAATCATTGTCACCTCAATTGTGAGTGCCTACAATAATCAATGGCTTTCTTGTTTGGTTTTGGAACTTTACATTTCTTTGGTGAGGTTTCTAATTTAATATACATAATAGTTTCTTTTATAATTTACTTGAATGCATCAGTGGCTACTTGTGCATATAAAATGAGAGTTTTGAGGTTAATAGGATCACTTTTCTCAGTGTGAATGGTGCTCAAAGTTTGCCTAAACATTAGGATATTCTCTCTAATAATACTTTTGAAACTGCAGTTCAAGATCCATGTGTGCCTGAAAAATAATTTGACAAACCAAATTGAGAATTCAAGGTGAAGTGAAATGCAAAAGAAATAACTTACACCATTGAATCTGTGTTCCACATGTTGCATGTTTCACATCTAAAGTTGTGTTGAACAGTTTCTGTTAATGTTGATGTTTGTGAGAATGGCATATTGAAAATAATTTATGTTCTTCAGATAAAAATCTGATTTTCATTACCAAAAAGCCAGATCATTACATTAACCTTAATGGGTGCAGTGTATCACATCATCCTTTCAGGAATTAGTTGAAATATTTCTTGAGAATGTGAAAAATACATCAGAAAAATTGAATGTATTATAATTTGCAGTCCACCAAGTGACTGGGCCTACTTTCTTGTTAGAATAAAAGCATGTTGAGAAAACACTATTGAAGTCCTGTTGTATTTACAGAGAAAATAGGTTTCTATAATTTTATTGACAAATATTGCAAATTTTTTAAAATTTAACATGACCAGTTTTTAATAGCCTACAATATATTTCATATCTTACAGAGAGGAAGCAATTTATGTCAGTGTTACATCAAATATATTAAAATTGAAATAGCATGGAAACTTACTAGGCAGGATAAATGATATTTGATTCTGCTTCAATAAATTATTTCATATTGCATAATCAAAACATGTTTTAGCTAAATTTGTTCTTAAAATGTGCTTCCTCTTTTATGCCATTTTTTAATGCTATTTATTTAGAAATTTAAATGCTGACATTGTACTTTCTCCTTGAAGCAATATTGTATTCATAACAATAAGAAATCATTTTGAAAGAAGAAATCATCAATTTTATGATTTAAAAAAAATATCCTTTATAATCCAGGAAATATATGTAAGAAATATTGTGAATATATTATTTATTCTCAATGCATTACAAATTATCTTTCTTAATTGAATCCAAAAAGTGTATTGTAATTGTACAAACAAATAATTCATACAAAATGAGTCTTTTCTGAAAACTTTGCAGTACTAATATTTTAAAAAAATCTTTTTGACTTATCTGAACGATTGAAAATCTGATGCTTCTTTTAATTATGAGGTATTATATTGCCAAGTGAAGAATTATAAAGGACAAAAAGAAAACAAGGTTCAAAGAATTGCATCGAAATATCCAGAAATCAAATTCATTTAGAAACAGATCAAAAATCCCTGTCGTAGCATGAACAGTTAATAATTCTGTTCAAATGGGCTTTTAACTTATGGATGATTACAATAAATCATTCTAAATTGTGTAATATCATTGTAAAATCAAATAATGTAAGTATTGGAGTGCATATTGTAAAATTTGTTTTTAGGCTCTAAACATGTACTTTCAGTGAACACAATAAAAACTAATTGCTGAAATAAAGTTGACCAAAGAATGTATCAGTACTCATCTAGTTTGATACAAAAATATCCAGTACTCCTGTACTTCTTTTCACGTTGAAGACTGTGTCTTTGGAGAATCTGCGCGTTGTTGCCAACACGACACGTCCGCTTCCTCCCTCGATCAAGAATCGTCAAAATCAATACCCTTCTCAATATATGCAAGTACTGAAAAAATGTAATTACTTCGTAAATATAATATAAGTAAAAAAAATAAGATATTTCGTAAGAAGAGAAAGTTATGTAATCATGCACCGGAAAATGGCGAATTTTCGGCAGAAAATCTTATTTCCAGGCCCTGGTCACGAAAAAGTTGATAAATGCTGTTGCTAAATATAGAAAAGAAATCCTCTAACATGTTGTGTACCCAGAATCCATGTTTTGGGGATCCTTGATACCGAAAAATCTATTAAAGGCGAAACTTTGTGCGACCGTCTGTGGTCAAAGCTACCACCCATCCGTTCAGCCGATTTTTTTCAAAATTGATATTCCCCGATCGATCTGAATGAACTCGAGACTTTGAGAGTTTCCAATAGAAATTTTGATTTTGGAGGGTACTTTACACGAAGCCTTAAAAACATTTTCAAAATTTTCTCAAAAATGGCACCAAATTTTTTGATCAAACTTTGTCCTCGGATAGTCTAAAGGAGGCTTAAAAGAACGGTGCAGGTCTCATTGCAAAAGTGCAATTTTAAAAAATCGGCTTCTGTTTTTTCCCTAATAAAATCTGTTCCTTAGATATGGATCTTTTAATAAGTTCATCTTCAATTTTTGGAAAATGTGTACTTTTCGTGTAATTTGGCGCGCAAAATAAGCGATTAAAAAAAGTACAACTTTCCTTCTCAAAAAAGCACACCAAATATTTTCCAGGATAGAAGAAGGGATGCTTAAAAGAACGTCGCAGATCTCATTTTCGAAGGATCGCATTTCGACATATTCCCACTTCTGGCACCAAATATTGGGAATCCGATAAATAATCACATAGAAACTTCGTTCCTGCAACGTCGTAACGAAACTGACATCTGTCGCCTACCGCCTTCCTCCCGAGCCTCTCCTGGCTCATCATTGTTCTTTCTCATCCTAACAGAATGGAGAAGCAGCCACTCTCGTTACAATGTTGATAAAATGTTAGCATTTCTCCCTTCTGAAGTAACTGAAATATTGCACGATTTTTTCCAAAATATGTTAACCAATTTGTGAATATGTTTAAACGTTTGAATAAAAAGGTGTTTAAAAAGTCATTTCCGCAGAAATCCAGCGTTTTCATTATTTTATTTAAAGAGCAATTAAATGACACGTTTCATGATTACCATCGTGTTCCTCTTTATTTTCTCCACAGAACTATATTTTTTCTTCTTACTTTTGCTACAATCGCTTTGGCAACAGTGCACGTGATTCTTCCATAAGGATAACATTGTTCATAAGAGGCCGTTTGCCTCCTTGACGTGAAAATGAGTATAGGTAAATGGAACTTGTCCCAAAAAGATGATATAACAGATTACTAGGGGGCGGATTTTGATGACCTAAAACATCGCCAAAAATGATCAAGAAAATGCTCTTAAAATGTTTCAAAAATGCCCTAAAAATTATGTACAAATTTCGATCTCGATCACTTTCAGATGAACAACTCAAGCTGTTGGATATGTTACTGATGTAATAGAGATTTCTTCTTTTTGTTCAAGTGAACTCGGCTTGCAAACACTTGGTTTGGACTGTTCTTTACAAAAAAATATATGCCTTTATTTAGCGTGAATTTGACCGAAGTGACAACGGTGACGATGTGTGTCACAAAAACCTTAAGATTACATGGTACTCACACCGGCGGACATTACGATACTTGAACGAAGAAATCGAAAAAGCTACTCAGAAATTCTGTGGTAAGCATTTGTTGTATCTCGTACTTATTTTTGAAAGCAGGTACCATTAAAATGATGTTATAATCGATGAAATCTGCGAAAAATGCATTAAAAATGACGTAAAAAGGTACAAAATGACTTATTAGTCAAAATCGACTGAAAAAAATGACAAAAATAGGTCATTCCCTTTTGTCATAACTTAAAATTAATATCTTAACTTAACCGCATTGTTCTAAAGTGAAAGAAAAAAGACATTTCATTAAAATCCGCCCCTACAGATTACCAACCAGTGCTTAAAAAGAAGAAAAAGTGACTGATCTTTTGGACTAATTACCTGTAGATCTTGGCAATTTCTTGATGAGATCACATTGAGTAGAGAGTTACTCACTTTATTACTTATTAATTAATTCATATCACTAAATGTTTATTTACCGGGATCTCCATGGTTGCCTCAGAAATAAAATTCATTTTCTTAGTTAACGAGTGTTCAAATGCATTTCTGCAAAAGAGCCTATGATCTTAGTTGCAGTGAATAGAGCCTATGAACTTAGTAAATAAAAACTAGATGTGGTAATAGTTTTAACTAAATGATTTGGGATTTTCGTCCATTTTCCTTATTTTCCAAAAGTTGTATTTCAGATTACGTATTGATGATTAATAGAGAACATTTTAACCCATTAATTGCCTCTTCTGGTTATGTCATGCTGATGGTGATGGTGTTTTTAAAATAAAAATTTCATTTTCAGATATCGGTTCAAAACCTTTCTCAAATATACAATACATACATATACACACGCACGCGCGTGCGTATGTGTGCGTGTGTTTCAATAAGGACTTAACAAGTTTGAAGGCTCGTATCGGTTTATTCATTTAAATTACTGACTTTGTTTTGGTGTCAGTATTTAGCAAAATACATCAAATTTTACTTAGATTCAACGTGACTTCCATTGGTCATACGGCACATGTACCATCTGATGTCTTTTCGGTCCCAAACCCGCTGCAGATTGTCAGGCTTTCCGAGACAAATAGCTGTCAACTCTGGTAGAAAACCTGGTAAGGGTGGAACAAACTGTATCCTTGATGAACCCTCAAAAGAAAAAAAAAAGAAAAAAGAAAAACAAGGTGTGTTAGATCCGTGAACGTGGAGACCATGCAATTTCCGCACCTCGACCCAGCCACCATGTAGCTTTTCCAAATAAAATTCCTTACGAGAAGTCTTATCTGTTTATTTTCGTTTCTTCTTTTATGAGAAATTATTTAAGAATTTATTATGATTTGTAATACGTGGAAATTCACCAGAAAGTACCTTTCTTATTTTGAGTCTTATCCCGAGGCTTATTGGGTCCCGAGTTTTATAACGAGAACATTCTGTTCGTAGTTCAAATAAGAATGGCCCGTTTTAATTTATTAAAAAAAAGTATTTTGGTGTAAAATGTTTGAAATTATGCAACGGCATAGTTAGGGGGGCGGTCCTCCTCGGGTGACATTATTTTAGAGGTGACGCCAATTAGAAAATTTTAGTTGGAATATACTTATACTTTTATTAAATAATTTAGAAACTATTCAGTAATAGATATTTTTATAATTAATGGGGGGAGGGGGTGAAACCAACTGAATCTCCACCACTGAAATTATGTGTTCCACCGTTTTAAGGATGCTTTACCTTAGGCGTCATTCACAATTCAAACTTCAAAGTAACGCAATGCTGTAAACTTAACCGTCAAATTTACACGTAAAACAAGCATTCACAAAGACGAACGTAAGTTTCGCCTAAACCAATCAGAATTCAACGAACCGAAACTTGATCGATTGCTTTCTAGCATGGTAGAAAGATCTTTCTACCATAGTGTCTAGCTTTCTCTTTGATTTCCTATCGATTTGTCTTTATATATGTGAGAGAAGCTGTTGTAGTAGTGCTCACATTTCCTTCATCTTATAAACAAGGATTCTCTTGAACCAAATTCACGAGTAGTTCGTGGAACATAATTAGTTTATTCGCCATGTCAAGTTAAAGCCACAATAAATATTGTCCAAATTCTTACTTCACTACACGCATCAAAACCATTCGCAAACTATTTTCTACATTACAATATCAAAGTGATATAATCACAAACTACCTGAACACAATCTGAAATCGACCTTCCACGCTGCTCTCTGATTGGTCTTTCGTAGAATTCCGACGTAAACGTAACGTAAAAGCTTGGAGCTTCTGAAGTAACCCGTACGGACTTACGTCTTTTACGTGAACTTAGTAACTCGTTTCTACGGTTACGTCAAGGCATCGTGAACGGTCTCGCTTAGTAACTCATTTGTAGGTTTCGCGACTACGTTACGTTTACGTTGTTATAGTTTGCATTGTGAATGAGACCTTAGACGCGTTGCTCCATGGCCGGAGCCTCATTATGAACTTCGACACGTGTAGCGAAACGTCAAGGTGTGATTTAAAAGTGTGAGATAAAAATGTACTTTGGAATAACATGCTAGTATGGAGAGACTCAAAAATGTTTATGGTAATCACGCATAATGAAACCTATTCATGGAATAGGTTTCAGGGGCTAAGAGACGCGTTGCGTCGACTAAGTAAGATGATAGAACGCAATAAAAATAAAATAAAAGGTCTGGGGTTATTAATATGACGTCATTTTGCTCGCAGTGCGTGATGTCGTTCGCCAAGTTGTCGCGGAAGTGAACCGCTACCTTCACGTTCGTTACGAAGTGAGAGAAGAGCCTTTTTTATTATTTTTTTAATGCATGTTGTTTCAAAGTATTAGAAAATAACAAGTGGCCTCGTGCTAACTTTCTGCATACTATAAGTTATTATTTTACAGCTTTTTCAAAGTAACTTCAATTGTCCGGTTTTAAATCTTTATTGCGTCGCAAGGCGCAGTGTTTTGCGTGGATAAACATTTTAATACAGTATTGCTAAATCGTTGTCCAGCAGAACTTGCGCAATTAAATTCTGCAGAATATCAAGTAGTCGTAAATTTAATTTTACAAAGATCTCTAGATTTGTTTCCGTCCGCACATTAGAGTGGAGCACAAAGAAAAGCTAAATCTCAAAAAATGTAATAGAACATTTAAAAAATTGTCATTTTGTAGATTACGACGTAAGAAACAATGTCCGGGCCTATATGGAGACTCGAAAATCAGGGCCTAGAATGTACCCTTTCAGAATTGAACTTAGGGGTAATGTTTGATGCAACATAAGTTTTCCACGAACCCCTGCTGATTTATAACCATAATAATAAATAATGTATAGGCCTAGTAAAAAATGTTAAATTAATGCATTTCTCACTCGTGTTCTGATGTTTTCAGTGAATGTTAATGTATGCCATTCCATTATCCGTTCCTTTCCTTGGTGAAGAAATATAAAAGAGAGATTCATCCCGTGTAATTAAACGTCATCGAATACGGAAAATCGCTACATCTAATGTTACAAATATAGCCAAAATGCGCATTGTCAACCGACGCTGGGCGATAATGCGTTAATTTAACCACTATCACCATTGGCTGCTACTGAAGTAGTGTTCTTTTCCCGTGTTTTTCTTTTGTAGAAAAGTAATTCTTATTTTCAGTACCGAAAATGAAATAACAACATCTCATTCTAACAGAAAAGTTTAATTTATAATAAGTTAATTTGTACAAATCAAACTTTACAGGTCACAATCTTTTAAGCACCAATGAAGTGAAATATACAAACAACACTGGGAGGGGATTGTAATAAATTCTATAGTTCAAATAATTAATGTAATTAAGAATTCAAAATAAAGTTACAAAAGAATGAAAGATATTTGTTTGGCTCTTCTGTAAAATTTGAGTTATGGTGGATATGATGTTTTACTTATATCAACTATTGATAGAGCCACTCGACTTTGTTGGATGGTCAGACAAGAGTATTCACTTTCTCCTTATTTTATGTAACTTTTGTTATTAAGTGGTGTTGTCATTAAATCCAGGTTCCTCTGCAATTTCAGAGAGGCATGGTAATCCTGAGGTACCACAATAATTGAAAGTTTTTGTTGCATTTTAAACTGAGGCAGTGCTTTGTTTTTATTGCAGTTAATGACAGAATTAGTTGTTTTTGAGCAAGTTGTTGTAATTGATTCCTTAGCGATTTTCTTATTAAATCTTCGTACAACATTCATTCTAAAACTGGAAAGTGGTTCAAGCATCCTTTCTTTCAATTCTATTAGAGTATTTTGTGATTATAACGTACAGAAATGTTTTTATTGCTTTAAATGTTTTTATTGATTTAAAGTGAAAGATTAAGTTTTATCAATAGTCATATTCCAGTTAAATTAGGTTTGGTTCACACTTGTGAGATACTAAGGCATTTTCTTAGAAAAATCCCTTTTGCAAGTTTATTAAGGCGTCAATTGTATGTATTCTGGAATATTTATCTGAATTGAGCCATGAGCACCCACCCTAGGTAGAACGAGTTTTAAAATTATTTTAGGTAACTTATCAAATAGTTCAAGTTGCTGCACTGTCTTTCTAACAAAAAGTTTCTAATTATTAATTCCATAAAAGTACCCGTTTCTGAGTTTTCTTGGGAAATTTGATGTGATAAGGAAAGAGTGCTCCTGGTTACAGTTTTTGATTCTCAAAATTGGATTGGAAAGAGAGATTCATGTGAGTTTGTATGGATGTCTCCAAAGACAATTTGGGGAAGAAGATATAGATTACTAGAAGGCATGTAGTTTGCTCAAACAAGCGTGATTATCATATGTAATTTAATATTGCAGACACCCAATTCTGCAATTGATTTAATATTCCATTGTGTATCATAGTACTTTTAGCTACTGTTGGTAGTGTTACTTGACCATGTAACAAAATATGTATTTATACTTACGCAATGACTCGTTAAAAATAAGCTTTATAATAGCAATGAGAAAGCTGTTCTTTTTTTCAGGAAGAGTGTTACTTAGCAGCAAACTGTATTGCTTTTATCAAGTTGTAAAGAGGTACAATAACTCCATTTTTCATATACATTCATATACAATAACTCAAAATTATAATTAACTGTATTTCAATATTTTACAAGTCAACTGTACCTGTAATTGCAGTTATTCTACATAGTGTTGATCGAATAATTAATAAAGGGAAATTTTATATTACTGTTTGGTTATTAAGGTAAACAAATGTTTTAGACTATTCCTGAACAGTAAAGTAGACATCCTTTTATGAGGGTGCATAATTGTTAAATTTCTCAAAAACTTTCTGCCAATAAGAAGTTAAACATATTTTAACACTGGTTTTACAGATATATCTTACTTATGTATGGGAAGTCACTTCAGTTGATGTAGCTAATAGGTAACTTTCTTTCAAGGCATAAATTTAAACGCTCTGAAATTGTGTTAAAATTTGGAAATATTAGCTTGTGGAAAAATATTTTCTGTCAAATAATGTAAATGCAATATATAAGTACAAGTAAATAAATATTTCTGTTCTTCTGCTACTGTACTTGTTTCTTTCATTAACCCTGTTCAGACCTCTATGAACTTTTTATTTTGTTAAAATTTATTTTACGTCAAAAAAACAGTTAAAAACTGCGTATGACGTGCTATGGGGAAAAGTGAAGTGTGCACATTTTCAAAATTCTGTGATCCCTACACTAAGTCATTACTTAAATTTTGAATTTTTGAAAGGAAAAAAAAATAAAGAAAAAAAAAGAAAGGGGAAAAAAACTCCCATGTAATAAAATCTATTTTCAAGGATAAACAAGCAATAAATTTTGAATTTTTAAAGGGAGAAGAAAAAAAACTCCCATGTAATAAAATCTATTTTCAAAGATAAATAAGCAATAAATTTTTTCAAAGATAAATAAGCAATAAATTTTGAATTTTTGAAAGGGAGAAGAAAAAAACTCCCATGTAATAAAGTATTTTCAAAGATAAATAAGCAATAAATTTTGGCTCTTACAATACTTCCTGCCGCGACAACATGGAAACGATAATTTGAATAATTGTATTTCCCACTGAATTCTAGAAGACGTTACACGAAAATGAGTTATATTTATGTCAGAAGCAAAACAAAAACCATCAGCATTTGCTCATGGATCGAAACTGAGGACGAAAAACCTGATCGAGATGGGGGTCATTGACCCAGGAAGCTGTGTTACAATAGTTGTTATGGTTGTTACATACTCATTTATACAGTCCAAATGGTAATTAATGCATTATGTATCATTGTTAAAATTAATGTTACTTTTCTTGTGATGCTCAGTATAGTCTCTAATTGTATAGAAACAGTTATGCAGCAGAAACGATTTCACTAGTGATTTAAACTTTTCTATTGAATTTAATCGTTTAACGTCATCTGGCAAAGTGTTGTAAAATAATGTACATGTATTGTATGTGAATTTTTTGTAATGAGCTGTTGATACTGTCACCTGATGAATATGATTTCTACGTCGAGTGTTATAGTAATAGACTTCGGCATTTTCTGAAAATATATTCCCGCCTTTAAGCAAGTCATTTTTTACAAAAACCACTGATTCGTAAATAAAAAGACACGGTAATGGTAGAATTCCTAGATAAATGAAGAGAGGCTTACATGAATCACGTGGGTGGGATTTGGTTATTATTCGTACAATTCGTTTTTGTAATCTAAAAGTCTGGGAGCTATAAGATGTATTTCCCCACAATATTATGCCATATCTCAGGCGGGAATGAACATTCGCAAAGTATACACAACGAGCAGTATGAAGGCTGACTGAATTTGCAAGAATTCTGAACGCGTAGCATAATGAACTTAATTTTGTGTTCAATTCATTTAAATGGACGTTCCATTTAAGGTTTGACTAAATTGAGAGACCTAAAAATTTTGTTGCATTAACATGAGTCAATGGTACACTGTTCATTTTCAATGGAGCACCGAATTGTTTATTTGAAATGGAAAACTGCATTAAAAAAACCGTTTTCTTTTCGTTTACTATTAATTTGTTACTTCGGAACCAATTTGAAACATCTGATATTGTACTATTTACGGTTTCTTTATTGCAAAGGATGTTCGTATCATCCGCAAAGAGAACCGTTCTTCCGTTTCGAATCGTCGAGGGCATATCGTTTACGTAAAGTAGGAACAGAATAGGGCCTAAAATCGATCCTTGAACTCCACATGCAATGGGCAAAGAGTCGGAAAGGTGCGTACGTAATGTTCCATCATTCCAGTAAGGTATTTCAACTTTCTGAGATCGTTGTTTAAGGTACGAACATAACCAATCTAGAGCAATACCACGGATTCCATATGAAGGTAATTTTGAATTTTGAATTTCTATGTAAACGTTGGGTGTCCGCGCGCTTTGCGGGCAATGCGCTGCTCCGGTGAATACATGTGCTTATATCACGCCTCATATCATTTCAAAGTCTGAAAAAAAAAACACCCTACTTTACCCTAGCCAAGCAACCCTGAAAATAAACTCGTCCCGATTCGAGCTCGTCTCGAATCCACGTGTGGAATTGCCACTGCTGACGGGGCCGTCGGGACAAGATGCGATCGCTACTGCAATTGCTCAGGGGCCACAGACGGTAAATCGTCGAGCGGTGACCAACAGGTCAGCTTCTCCAGGCGACACCCGACCGGACCCAGGAACCAGAAGTCGGCGATGGCAATTGGCGCCCGAACAGGGATCAGAAGTCGACGGTCGCAATATGCACTTAAAATAGCCAAAAATATGCCCTTAAAACTAAGAATAGGTAAGTATTAAACCAAAATAGTTAGCAACAGTTAACATGTATTTATATAAAAAACTGTAGTTCAAAACACATTTTACACTGTAATGCAAAACGCGGATATTAAGAGTCGATTTTCACACAGTCAACAAAAGAAGAATAAAGAAAGAGAAGCAATAGTATTGTTACAAGATGCCGTAACATTCAGCTCAGAAGTTCATTTGCGGTTGTTATTATGGCAATAAAAACCTATTAACCTCTCTAAATTTTCTACTGAAAGAATCTCCTTTTGTCATTTAGAACCATTTTGTACACAGAGAACGTTCTCTCTACATCACATGAAGTGAGTGTCGCATATTTAAACAAATGTGTATTGTTAACATTGATTACTGCTTCTGATCGTCCCACAAGAATCTCGGCAACCTTTTATTTCATATCCAGCATTATCGTTTATGACGCGATCCATTTTCCCGGCCACTCTTACCTAGTTCTGGTAATTCAGTTAAGGTATCTTTCACATTCTGCGCAATTTCTTGAGACGAAATTAAGCAGAGTGGGGGCAAGTCAACCGCCAACAAATAGTTACAGGAAGTAAATCGATTCAAGGAAAAGCAATATTACCAGAAGACAATCGGAAATATTATGTCGGTATTGTAGCATTGGCCTTGCTAAATTCACTTTTCTTTTCAAAGAGAAATACACGAGTATTTATGACCGATATATACTAATTTATACCCAAATTAAAAAATTTTGAACCGATGCAGAACATCAAAATAAACAACGTATGAGAGTGGGCGCGCTAACTTAATGTTAAGTCAGCGACACCGCCTATGGAAAATCCAAGATATAAAAATACCAAAATTTTGTACCAATTTTGAACTGATTTATATCCAAATTTAAAAATTTTCAACAGATGCAAAACATAAAAATATACCACTTTTAAATGTAAAGTAGTCATATTATTTTGAGGACAAGAGTAAATTTGAGAATTGGGTCAATGGTAGATGAATGGCGAGTCAGATGCTAAGCAAAAAAAGGGACACAAACTATATAGCTTATGCTACATGTATTGTGTAGCATAAGCTATATAGTTTGTGTACTTTTTTTTTTGCTTAGATTTATGCAAATGCTATTTCATTTTGTTCAGAAAAAATAAATTAATGTTTATATCTACTGTACTGATGTTTCTTTCCTTCAATAAATCATAAATTTGTAAGTTTGTAAGTTTGTAAAGAAAAATCTACTAAACAATGACACACTTTACAAATTTAACTCAAGTTTACATTCCTATAACACAAGGCAAGCATGTAACCTTCATCAACCAATGTGTACAAGCACATTATACCAAAAGGGTACATTCTCTTCAGGTATACAGTTCTTCAACAAATTACCAATACATCTGAGAAACACAACAGGCTTACACAACTTCAAGAATAAACTCAAACACTTCCTTGGGGAAAAACTTTTTTATAGCGTTCAGGAATACCTCAATGACTAATATGTCCAATGTGATTTCAGGTGCTGCAGTAGGACTAGGTGTAGAAATAGAAAAAACCTGGCCATAACCTGCCTCCTCCTCCCCACCATTTCAAGATTTAATCAAGGAATATGCTAATACTGTTAAATGATATGTAGCTGTTACCATAATTGATACCATGTACTGTTATTATTACTGTTAGCATTGCCATTACTATTATTAATTTATAAGAAATGTTATCTAATATTATTATTAATATAATTATTATTGTTATTATTATAAGTAGTAGCAGTAAAATCATTATTCCAAGTAAATGTTATTTTGAACAATGAAACTACAAATCTTGAAATGTTAAATTAAATTAAGTTAAATGTTTATCTACTTTGCTGTTAAAAATAATTATCTACTATGTAATATCTTAATATATCTGTAACAAGTATTGTAGCATAGTCTTTAGGCCAAAGACCCCATCTTGATCAGGTTTTTTGTCCGTTTTCCCTGGTCCTTTGAGCAAATGCTGAGATGGCCCCTTGTTTTGCATCTGGACAGTAAATGTAACTTCACTCGCTGCACCCAAGAAGATGCATGCAATTGTACTCCCTCCATATACAACATATTTGACTCGTCATACACGATTGTAATTGTATTTGTGACTCAATAAATATTATTATTATTATAAAATGTGACCTTTTTTTTGCCCGAATATTATTTGAGTGGTGGTGGTTCAGACTCCTGAGACTACATTGAGTAATTCACTTTCCTTGATCGCAGTAAAGTATTTTTAGTGCTTTATGAGAAAAAACAAAAGATTATCAGCTATCCAAACCTTTCTATGCGCAACCAAGAGGGAATGTTTACAAATGGGCAAATTTTAATTTCAAAAGTGTAGGAGAGCTTATTTAACATCAAAAATCTACAGGAATTGAAGGGACCAGGATCAGCTTAAATAACAGGAAACAGTAAATTCCATGGAACATAAGCAGTTTTACTGTAATTAAATGCAGGCAAGTGCTTTTTTAAGTCATATATGTTAACATAAAATTTCATTATATTTCACAGGTAATTTGGACAAGGACATAGATAAACACTCTAATACTCCAATTTTTGTTTTTATTAAAATCAATATCTTACAGTGTGATTTTTGTACCTTTCTTGTTCAAATTATGAAATAATTTTCTTACTATGTTAATAAATGGAAATTTCAAGTTGCGGAAGTAACAAACGTGAAGTTTTCCAGTAACGCACTGGATCCTTACATATCACTACTACTACTGCTGATCTTAGCCTCAATCTTATCCAAATAAAAACAACTTTTAACTGCTTTTACAACATACGTATTTCTCGAACATATACCAATTCCAACTTTACATGAAAATTTATTTTCATTGCACATAACATTCAGGCACATTTGCCGAAGACTTCACAATTGCATCAGACAATGATTAACAAGTTAAACAAAATGCCAAGAATCACCAGTTCTAAATTATAAAATAACTTCAATATCACAAAGTTTCAACTGGCAGCTTGACTGATATGAATGTTCTTCCACCTGTCACATGCCATGAATAAGGAAGAGGGTCATAGTTATTTTATCACAAGAAATAAGGTGTAGTTGTTCGAGGTGGTATAACTCTCTCCGAGTCAGGGACTGCATGGAAAAGTTTTGGTTCTTTGTTGTCTGTAGATGTAAATTCCAATATGGAAGCTATATTACCACAACGATAGCAATAGTTTGGAGCTGACCATACAGTTACAAGTTTGTCATCAAACATATATTTATAACCTGAAAAATAGAAATAGAATCATAATAATGGTCAATAGCAAAAATAGCAAAATGTTCAGCCAACATTAATGATGGCATACCTTCATGCACCAACTGATGTGCTCGACAAATAAGTTTAAGGCTGTTAAGCGTCATAAATTCGTGAGTAACTTTAGCTCCAAATAACCAACCAGCACCTCTGGGGCTAAGAGACCAAGTGTCAACTTCCTCAGGATCAGACCAAACCAAGTCACAAAAGGCACCTTTAAAAAAAGTCAAACATATTTACAATTATATCCCATCTAACAAATTTCTATCAAAACTTTCAATATCTTCCCTCCTTACCTCTCTGAGGAATTTCCTGATTTCTATCAATACTGCGAATCTGATCTAATGTTCGAATATCAGGTGAAAGACCCCCATGAACACACAAAACTTGCTCATCAATTAACTGCAACATAGTTCGTACCATAAGAAAATGCCATTACTATAAATTATAAATAAACAATAGTTCATTATTCAAGGTAACAAAGAGTAATCTTAAACTATTAGGAACTCAATAAAAACCTAACAAGACAGACATTCTGTGAAGAAATGAACCAAAACTGAATAAACACTTCAGTAAGAGTAAATTTACATTTTATTTTACATTTATAAGAAGCTTTGCAGCAGGCCTAAGGTGGATGGGCAACCAATTTAAAGTGATGGCCTTAAACATTCAATTGAACTTGAACCACCTCTGTAGGTAGTATGACGGTTCCACAATCAGTACCAATTATCAGGTGCTTATCTCAATGTTACGATGTAGGTAAAGACAGAATAAAGTTCTAATATATTAAACCAAATATTTCATTTGACTTTTTCCTATGTGTTTATTTCACGATTCATTTATTACTGTCCTCCATTATATGAACTCTGGGAAATCACCTCATTTGTTTCTACAAATTCATATGTTGCATCACTACAAACGTTTATTATTTCCCTCTGAATGTCTCATTCACCTTATCAAAACAACCAAAAACATACCAAAATTTGAAAACCATTTTATTCACATGACTTATTAAGAGGAAGGCTTTACATACAAATAATAAATCATTTTCTTTAGTACTTTCTGTTATTTGTAAGGATTTACCAACACAAAACAATTCTCACATCAAGATCAAGTCTGTTCATGAATAAATCAATGTATTTCAAACTACCCATCAAAGGGAGGAAATAATTACTTCCTTGTCATGAATATGAAAGAGGGAAAAAGATCAAAACATCAATTTTAAACAGTAATAAAATAGACGATGGGATGGAAATTTTTTTTCAAACTCATTAGAATGACAAGTCACAGCAAAAATGTGAAATACCTGTTAACTGAATAATAGATTCTGATTATTTCATCTCATTATTGAATCTGCTAATAATTGCACAGACAAGTCAATATTATTCCAAGGAACACCAAAAAGCAAAATTAATTTCTCTTTCAGCTGATGGAAAACAATGTGTTAAAATTAAAGCAATATTAATGTGGTAATGATTACTAGATTGATGACTACACCTCAAATTTTTAGACAGACATCTATTTTATTGTCTTTACGTTAATACTTGCAATTCATTATAAACACTTTTCATGATTTTATAATATTGAAGGAACTATTCAGAATGCCGAAAATGCCATTTTCACTTTTAAGTCTAAAAATGCCTAATCATCTGTTAATGATCCCATTTTTGAATTTATTTATTATTCTCATAATTTTTTCAAATTTGTTTCACAGTCGGGTTGTCTTGTAGAGAGACAATGGATAAAAATAGTACACAAACTCAAAATTATCCCAAGTGGTCGCACAGCTTGTCATTGCTAGCGACGTAATCAAATTACTATCCATCTCACTCAGCTAGGCATCTGATCTGAATTAATCTCAGGTGCCTCAAAATTTGATCAGCAATTTTACCAATTTACATTTACCTGACTGCAATCTGCAAGTGACTCACTCAGAGTGAGTTTTAGTTAATTTCTACAATACTGAAAATGATAAGTATTAATACATTTTTTGCCAACTATGCAGTCATTAACATGATTAAGCTACAGCAAAATGTTGTCTTTGTAAGAATATTGAAAATTGCATCTCTGGTGTGAATGACTAGAGTACACACACTATTCTTTTAATTGTTTCAATATTAAGTGTGGTAAAAGGTGCCATTTATATAACAATGCCAACAAAAGTGTTAATAACCCACCCTAAAGTTAAATGAAATTATCCTAAAAAGTAATTTTCATCTGCCATTTTAAAAAATCTTAATACATATCTTAAGTATATAAAATGAAATTTTTAGAGCCAAAAAATAATGTCTATGACAATATATTGTGTTTATATTGATTAATAAAATCAATATCAAATTTCTCAATAATGCCAGAAAATTTTCAAAACCTGCTTCCCTTGATCAACGTTAGAGGGATAAGGATAGTTTATATCAAGGAAGACATACAATTTTCGTTAGTAAAATGGAAGAAAATCAGCACTGGTAATGATGAGTGTCAAGGCAATGCTTTGAGGCTTGAGTGTACCGGTGATTGGGACGTTGCCAGGTTGATTCCCATGAGTTGCTGGAAATTTCCACGATTCATTTAGCATTTGTAAGTTGTGGTGCCTGCCATAGCCTACGTCATACGCTGAATACTCAGATCACCTTCAGCTGAATGGCAGAGCAGCACCCTAAAATGCAGGCCACAGACTGAGCATCATCCTTCCTTCACTGTCCCTAATCCCCACCCTTCAGGCTGAGCGATGAGCTGATCACCCTCAGATCCCCTATCCCCCATTGATCTAGAAAAATCTGTCTAGTATTGGAGATAGGCCAAGGCAGAACTGTAAATGCTACTGAGCCAGGAAAGAAGAAAATGAATTCATGTATTTTCGTGCTTCACTGGGAATAAAAGAAAATATCAAAATAATTATTTGGACATAAATCACAATCTTGTCTCCTAGTGCAAATCCTTGTTCTAATAGCTATTTGAAAGTATGGCAATCATAATTTGGTTTTCAACTAGTCTCACAAACAAATTAACCCATGCGTTTATACCGTTTTCTGTGCATACCTGAGAGCACACCACCATCAACTTAGCAAAACTGACAGTAAAAAGCTAGCTTGTTTGAAAGAACTGTTTCTGCAACTTACATACGAAATATAGTATAAATATACAAAAGTTAGATTTTGAATGTTTTAAATTTTGTTGTGTACAAAATTGAAAAAAAAATTAATTTAATTAAAAAAACCATTAGCAATTTCACTATGAGAACTATTCTTTAATAAGTTAAAAGTGCAATTTCTGTAAGTTAAAGAAAAATATAACTTTAATTTCCATATTGGTTTTGTGACTTTTTAAGGGAAATAAAAGACAGCAGCCTTGACATTTGAAAGTAATAAAACAAATATCAAGTGACATACTAGTCAAAATAGATTCATCCCTGGCCTAGTAGGAAATAAATAATAACACCATCTCTTTGCAACATTCTATACACCATTTTGTTTAGTTTAAAGTGCTAAAAAATTAAGTGAACTTGGCCAGGAATCAAACCCGTGTTTCCTTGATTCTGAGTTTGAGAGATAAATGCTTTGAACAATTTAAATTATGTAATAAATTTCCTCCACAGTAACGAAGGTACTGAGTAGGAACATATTCCCAATGTAATTGCTAATCCTACAAACTGTCAGGATGGTAACAAATGATTAACATGACTGTTTTTATAACTAATAGTGTTCTACTACTTGACATAACTAGAAAGATTATAGAAAAAAAATAATTTTCAGGAATTACAAATACAATACAATACAATACAAACAACTACATTCCCATTTGATAATTAAATATAACATCAATCAAAATTCATTCTGATTTAGAAATGAAATCACTATAAAATTGATAAATGATGAATTTCAAACAAAACAGACTTAAATTGCATCTCATGAAATTAATGTTAACACATTGTTCATATTGGGAATAACTAAATACTGTGACATACTAACCGCTGCAACTGTTAATAGATCAAAAACTTGACAACAATACCGCCATGCATTTGCATTTCCATACTTATTTTGACATTCATCTGAAAGAAAAATAAAGGCACACCACACATTTAGAATCAAGATGGAAGTTTTATTAATAGGCATGCTTTACTTCACATGATGACTGTAACAGTACCATAAAATCCATATACTTGGGTTATTTGCCTAGATTCATGATTTCCTCTTAGTAATGTAATTCGATCAGACCATTTTGCTTTCAAGGTGAGTAGCCGAGTAAAAGTTTCCAGACTATAGTACCCTCTGTCAACAAAATCCCCCATAAATATATAATTTGTATCAGGCACAGGTCCACCATTCCGAAAGAGTTCTTCCAAGTCATAAAACTGAAAGAAAGCATAATGAAAAGACCATTCAAACAAGCTCATAAATCACATACCAAAGGCCTTTGAAAGAGGTTATGTTGAACACACCTGGCCATGAATATCGCCACAAACGGTCACAGGCGTTGCTACGGGTTGAATATTGGATTCTTCGAGAAGTATATCACATACCATATCACACAATTTCTGTGAAAAAGTAAATTACAATTTTTAATGTATTGAATGTCATCTTAAACAATTCAATTCCTCGGCAAGGAAGGCGGAAGTAAAACACATATATCCTAACTCAAACGAACATATCTTAAGTAGTACCTTCAAATCATTTTCCGGAAGATATTTACATTCTTTTGCTATATCTATCCACTTGTCAATATCCGACATTTTGAAAATTCTTCGTGTCGTCTCTCCACAGCACTGTAATCACTCTGACTTATCCGTATACAGCGCCTCTATTGATGACGTTGTGAACGATTTCTATGCGGTTTGGAACACAGCGGGAAATGCAAATTTAATTCTGCCCACGTACCTGCTTAATTTGAATTAGTTTGCTTTCCGCGTTCGAAATTTGGCTATTAACTGTACAAAATACAAGCTATCTCTGAAATATAATGTCATCGTTAGTTTGTTAAGAATAAATTGAAAATGTCGATGTTTGCATGTAATTAATGTCACCTGTACAATGTAATTAATTGTCACATCTGCCTCCTTTATGTCTATGGCAAATTCGAAGGTTTGCTTCGCTAATTAATGGATGTTGCTATGACCTTGTTAATATGTACCCAAATGAAATGAAATGTTCAAAGTGTAAGTTACCGTGACCGAGAATCGAACAAACTCGACCCTTGGTTTACGCCCAGTTGCTTTGGGCATAAAATAAACGGGCAGTGCGTTAACCCAAGAATGATTTCGAATAGTTCTCGATAGCTCAGGTTGGTGCAACAAAATGTCTCGTTCGAGACCACTTCTGCTTAGAACTTACCCACTAATCTAAGTTACACAATTAATTCCCTAATCATTTCAAACTTATTTAAAAATGTATTTCTCCCGATTCCCTCACAGATACGAACACGTCAACGCAAGTGCGTTATCATTGAAGTTTTGTACCTATTGCCTTGGTTGTATTTTTATCTATGTGTCAGGTCAAAATTGATTAAAATCGGGTGTGGAGGAATCTTTTAAGTTCATTCTAATGACAGATATGGATCAATGACTGAGTTTGGATGCAGAAGCCACAGCGAATACGATAAGGAATAAACACTGGTGGTAAGAGAAACTCTAGGACAAATAAATAATGGGAAATTAAAATAAAGGATTAATAATGAGAAATAATAATGAATCAATTAAAGAATGAAATACTGCTGCAGAAGTAGATATTGACAACTAGCTATGCAGATTGGAGACACAATTACTCTATTAATTTCGAGATAGTTTAAATGTTCGAAAATAAATATATTTTTACACGAAATCTTCACGATTGCTTTAGCGCACCTTGAATGTAGATTGATCACATGTCTTTTTTCTTAAGATTCAAGATTGTTTTCGCTGAACTGGTCGATGAGAATGGCAAGAACTTGGCGAGCGTACGAACAAGAGAGAGACAGACAATCTTATCGCTGGGGTGGTGGGACCATTGGACTTCGATCAGCAACAACCTGCAAAGGATGATGGGTAAATTTCCGCCATCTTTACTCCCTCGCAGTTTAGAGTTGAAGTTGGGTGAGGTTGTTTGAGGTTGGGGTGTTGTAGGAAGTTTTACCACGATGTCGGGGAATATGGGGATGGAGCAGCTCATCCCAATAGTAAATAAGCTGCAAGATGCGTTCACCCAGCTGGGAGTTCACATGCAATTGGATCTTCCTCAAATTGCTGTTGTAGGAGGTCAAAGCGCAGGAAAAAGTTCCGTTTTGGAGAACTTCGTGGGAAGGTAAGTTTTATTTTTCAAATATATATGTACATTACAAATATGAATATAATATTTGTCATTGGAACGAAGATGGGGCGTTTTATTGATGTAATTCTTTCTCCAGGAGATTTTGACAATGGCCTCTTGACAGGTGTTCCCGGAGTTCTTTGGCCTGATGGTCATTTTTTGTATTTTAAGGATAATTTGTTTATATAGAAGTTACATGAATATCTCCAAATCGCAACATCTCATTCTGCATTTTTCAATTTTAGGGACTTCTTACCTCGAGGTTCAGGAATAGTTACCAGAAGACCTCTGATTTTGCAGCTAATCAACAGTACAACAGGTACAAATATTATATCTTTCTCTGTTACTTAGTAAATTTATTTAATTTTTTTAAAAATTTTCTTTTTATTATTTATTTGTTCCTATTTCTAACTTTTAATGAGTGTTTTTCTTACATAACTTGAATTTATTAGAGCAATTGCATTGAAAAAATAATTTTGTGTTAAATAATTGGTTGATTTAATTTCAGTGATTTTATCATCATATTAGTTTAATTAAGATTCAGTTATGACTATTGTTTCAATAATTTATTTTTTTCTCTGAGGTATTTGAAATTATAATTTTGATGGAAGATTTCACTGCTGTACTGTAAAGATATACAAGAATAAAAGCAATGAAAATTAACAGTTGTTTGAAAAACATATATTTTACTTCTGATCCTATTTTCCCAAATTTTTGAAACATTACTAATTTATTACCTATTATTTCATTTTCCATTTCTTTGTTATTCAAGGGCTTTATTCTCTTTGTTTGGACATCAATGTTCCTAGTGTCTTGCGCAAAAGTGTGACAAGGTTTTCTTCTCTTTTGATTCCTTTATTCTCTTTGTGTAGACATCAATGTTCATTGGGTCTTGTGCAAAAGTGTGACTGGTTTCTTCTTTTGATTTGCTTTCTTCTGTGAAACTATAAAACGAAGTTTAATTTAAATTAATTCTGTATTACATAATTCTTGTTATTACAGTAATTGAATGTGGATATTAAAGAACTTTCATTGTATACATAAAAGTTAAGTAAATTTGATAAATTCTCAGGGGTTGGAGGGGGAAAAAGAGAAATTCAACATTATATTCTTGCTTTGAATTGTTGGTTTACCTATGAACTGGAAGTAAAATTAAACTTGATAATCGTTAGTAGTAAAAATTTTCACAATGACACATTTCCAAAGTTAACATTGCTATCAACAAAAAAATTTATTTTTATTTCCACATTTACTTATACATTGTGGATTTTAGTTTTCAGTTTTGATCTGTCAGACAGTCTTAACACCGCAGTTAAAATCAAAATTTCATAGTCTTCATCTAAAATTCTTGACTTTTTAAGATCCACAGGGGGTCCATTAATATGCCATATATTAATCTTTGAATTAACTTTTTAATATGCAATCAATTAAATATTCTTTGTCAACGGCCTGTGTCCAGTCTAGTAGTTTTATTCAATTTTTTAAATTAAAATCACATCTTGTAAAATTTTCCTTTTTTTTGTTTTGTATTTTTGCAGAACATGCTGAATTTTTACATTGTAAGGGAAAGAAATTTGTGGACTTTGAAGAGGTTAGAAAAGAAATTGAAGCAGAGACAGATCGGGTGACAGGTAGCAACAAAGGCATTTCAAATATACCCATTAATTTGCGAGTATATTCACCACACGGTAAGAAACTATCAGTATAATGATATTTTTAAATTTCAATCCAATTTTTATCCTTTAATATCTGTGTGATGTAAATAAACAAGTAACTGAAGGAAATTGAATTGATTTCGACAAAGTTAAGTGCTTATTACAGTAAAAAGTAATATTTTTATAATTTAAACCAATGATTGTATTGTACTTTTTGAAAACTGTCTCCAATCAGAATCTTTTTTCAGTATTAATTGAGAGATTGAAGAAGTGGAGTAAGAGCAAAGAATTATGTGGAATGTTGAACTGTCTTGGTAGTTTAGAATTCTGAAACAGCTTGGAGTGCCTTCGGAGTCTCTACTTTCCTAGTGTACTTCAGCAGTTGCAGTTTTTCACTATTAACAAATCAGTTTTAAAATTATTAGTTCTTATTTGCAATCATACTACTGATCGAGTAGAAGTTAGATAAGAATGCATACATTTTGCTACCCAGGTACAGGGAGAACTGAAACTCATTGATTTCAGTTCATTTGTTTTATTGAATTTATTATATTTGGTCAGATTTTATAAAGTACAAATTTGAATCTTTTGTTATATTGAGAAAATATTGTTATGGTTGAGTTAATTTTAAAAAACCAAGAAAAAATTATGGTGGGGCAGTTACATGTACAATATGATCAATATGTTTATTATAATAATAATAATCATAATATTAATAAAAAGAGGTAATTACAAGTAAATTGTTAATGTCTATGTTTGGGTGCAATTTCATGTTTTATGCAAATTGTTGTGTTCACATATTCATTATTTTCAGTGGTGCAGTATATTTGATTGTTGAGAGTTGCAGTATATTTGATCTCTTAGGTTCTTGGCTATTCAGCTGATGCCCTAGTTGTAGGTGGTTGGTCAACATTTTGGCAGTGTTCTGCTGAAGCCAGTTAATGTTGCAACGACGTGTGGACAACCAAGAATCCAAATATGGCTTTGGAAGCTCATATCTTAATATTAAATCTTACCCACTTGATGAGGTTTTAATAGAAAATAGTGTGAGGCAATTAACAAAGTTGATGATATATTTATATCTAGAACTTGAGGGTGTTTTGCAAACACTAATTTGGGAAATTAATTGTTGAGACAAAAATCTGAGACTAACTGCTGCATACTGAATAACGTAAATTATGCTTTCAACCTGTCAATTAGCACCATGCAATAAAATTGACGATTGATGGTAAAATGTCTGCCTCTCTGCCAGTCTGTCTGTGGTCAATGCTAGCGCCTAAACTGTTCAGCTGATTTTTTCCAAAATTGATATTCCCCCATCGGTCTGAGCTAATTTAAGGTTTTGGGAGTTTCAAACAGATATTTTGATTTTTGAGGGTACTTTACATGAAACCTCAAAAACCTATTCAAAATTTCTGAAAATGGCACCAATGTGTTTGATCAGACTTAGTCTGCAGATAGGGTAAAGGACACTTACAACAATGATGCATGTCTCATGTTCATTGAAATTCCAAATTTTTTGAAAATTGCAAAAGTGCAAGTTTTGGGGAGTCTTCCTACAACTATAATATTGGCGATAGAGATATTTTTCCTGAATGAAATCTGTTCCTTTAAGAGAGATTTTCATGTAGGTTCATCGAAAATGAGTAGTTTTCTAGTAATTGTGCACAAAAATAGGCAATTTAATATTTTTTAAAACAATTTTACTCTTGAAGACTGATTTTTGGTTTAAAGAATGTCTGTTGAAAAAATCAGCTTCCTAAAATAAATAATGTACACATTTTTGAAAAAACGAGTAGTTTGCATGTAATTTGGCTTGAAATTTATACAATTACTAAAAAAAGTATTTTCTCAAGAAACACTCCTAATGTTTTCTTTGTATTTTCCCCCCCTTGGATAGAAGAATGGCCGCTATGGCACTAGTCTAATTTTTGTTGAATTTTCCAAAATTGCAAATTTAGAAATAATGTGAGAAAGTATGTGATGTAGCTCTACACTTTTTTTAATACAGTACTTTTGTGAGTAAAGAAGAATGTGCAGTACATTCCTTGAAAAGTTCTAATGGTTTTTAGAGAACAATGGCCTTCGATATTAACAAATAAAAAACCCATTTTTTTTTAAATTTCTGATTAAGGAATTGCCTTGTGTGTCATCCCTTACAACATTTATTGAAGCAAAAATTTTTAAGATATGTGGAAAGTGATTAACAACACACCTTAAAAAGTTCCAAAGATTTCTTTTAAATTTAAAAAATCCGGATTAATGTTCTTAAGGATGAAAGGTTCCGGTCATGCCTGTGATATGGGATGCCTTTCCATGATTTCTTGATTTTTAACTTTCCTTGAGAACCTTGTTTAGGTGTGATAGCATTTCACTGCAAGTGTATACTGGATGTGTGCTTTAGGGCAGTAGCTGACTGTCGGCATAGTGCACCACTATGGTGATCTGTCTTACATGGCATCCTGCTGCATAGAGGATAAAAATGTGTTGTCTAGGCATCTCCTGCAAAGAGTGGTTGAAAGAAAGTGTCATCAGATGTTGTTCCATTGAAGGGTTAAAAAAAGGTTTAATCAAAGTAAAATTACACATTGAGGCAAATTTGCTAATTTGGACCCAGGGAAAAGTGGGACATTTCATTTTTGCAGCTGTCAGGGAGGTTTTTTTTTCATTTTCACACTGCTGCTGAGAGTGGCAGGCAACATGAACAGTTGTCAGCTTAAAAAAATAATTAAAATGGATGTTCTGCAAGAGCCTTTGTTAAAGTACAGAAAACAATAGAATTTTTAGAGCTTACAAAAGTCAAGTATTTAGTTTTTACCAAAGGAGCCTGCCCAAGAAAACATGAAAACGTACTACACACATTTTTTACTCCCTTTTCAATAATAAGTTGTGGTGTGTGTATTAAAATTTTATTTTTTTGTTCACTAAAATTATTTTATGATTATTCATGAAATAATCCATTTCAAAAACCTTCATTTCACAAAAATTTCATGAACAATGGCATTTTGGTTGTTTTTCCTCATGAAATTATGTTTATTTTTATTAAATGCGTTGTTATAAACAAATATGTCGTTGCAGAGTAAAATTTCTCAATTGCAGAGAAACAAACCTATCATCCCATCACCTGAGACCACAGCAATGGTTCGGAATAGGTTTTTCAGTCTTTAAAATGTGTAGTAGAAATATTATTACTTAAAACACTTGTCAGAAATTAAATATTGCGAAGTCATATCTGTTCCACTATAGGATTCTTCTCTTAATACTGGAAATATTGTGAATTTTACTTTTGAACTTCTAATTTCACTTTCCTGTACATCTGCCCAATTCCCTAGCCTATCTAAAGTGTGATTTTGCCAGGGATTTTGAAAAAAATTTTTCAGGTACTTAAATCACTGAGGGCGTTTTTAAAATTATCCTAAAAATGGCTCAATTTCTTTTCCTAAGTATTGTAATGTTGCATGAAAAACTTCCGTTGCCATGTCCTTGTAATGAAAAGATGGATAAATATTTTTTCTACATGTAAATTCCTTACTTTAGCTTGTGTAGATACATGTTAGCGATGTCCATGATACCGAAAAATCTATTGATGGCAAAAGTCTGCCCACCTGTCGGTCAATGAACAACGCTAGCGGCTAAACAGTCGGTAATGTTTTCACCAAAATTGATATTCCTGGGTTGATTTCAATGATTACGCAGCCCCCTTGAATTTGAAATGGATATTTTGATTGTTGTTGAACCTTTCATTGAGCGTCAACCTTTTCAAAATATTCTAAAAAATCGTTTCAAATTTTTTTCTCGGGCAGAGCAAAAGGCCTGGGATACATTTTCGTTGAATTCTGATTTTTCCCCCTACTGAAATATGTTCATAAAAAACAGAGAGGGGGAAGGGGGAGGGAGAGCGAGAGCGCACAAATAATGCGAGAAAGTTTGTGCTGTTGCAGCTCCTAGTTTTATCTTTGAAGTATTTTCAGATTTTTCGAAAGTTTTTAGTGACATAGCATTTTGCTTTCAAAATTATCTTCATATGAAATTCATGGTTCTGGTCTAGATCGGTTATCTTCCTACCTTTGTATCAATCGCGAATAGAAATACCGTACTGTCACGGAAGAACATTATTGTAATGTAGCGGGTTATGATTGTCATTGGTCTCTATTTAGCGTCGGGATAGCAGTCGATAAACTAGCAGAAGGTCTTGTGAGGTCGTGGAGACTAGATCGAGGGCTTTTTGGTTCAATAGATTGTGCGTTATTTGTATACAGGAAGTGCTTAAGATATTAGCAGTGAGAACTTTTTTGGGTTTGGAGAAGTTAAGACTTTCTGTAAGTTGTGAACCTGTAAGGCAAAAATGTTATTGAGTTGTAATTTTTTGTTGTTGAGAAAGACTCGTTTCTCATAAGTGGTGCCAATACACGCCACTTGATTCTCATGACAATCGCCAATACCCGTCACAGATTCGATGACATATCTGTGACATGTATTAGCGATTGAGAAGTTACTTGTGTATGCACAGCCGACTCCGATTGTAGTGAACTTCTGGGGACTTCACATGTTTGGTTCACTGTAGCGTGTTCACTATCCGATGTTAAAATTAAATAGAATTTCTCCATAACGATTGATTTTATTGATATAGAGATACAGCGAAATACATTAACAGCACGAACTAAAAATTTCAATATATTTATCCTTAAAAAATCAATTATTTTCAATTGCTTGCTTCCTACATTTTTCATTAGTAATTTCTGTAGATTCTTCTCCAGAGTTCGTGCTCTCTGTGCATTGTCTTCAGTGCCAAAGTTTCATATTGCAGTCTTGACACCCTTCAATGTCTCTTGCACTGTTGGAACACTATCATACTCTCCACAAAAGCCTTTTTTTTTTCTCGCCTAACATGAGCATCTCAGCACGGGATGGCGCTAGCGGCTTAAGAAACTGATCGCTTTTCCGTGCGACACGGTGGATATCGCCAGGCTGAGGCTGTCGCGTGCTTCATGTCGCTTACGTAGAACTCCCCGCGCATTGGAATATCAAGTAATACCAAGCTTGAAACTGAAGCACGCAATCTCGCGTCGCTGCCGCCAGTCCACGCCGCCGCTACAGCCCACGCAGGACTCGGCCTTTTTCCCCCAAAGTGAAATGACGTCACCTTTACATCAGGAGAGACTTCTTCGATTATGACCTTTGACCGACGTTGTATTTTTCAAACTGCCTAGTCTTGGAGTTTGTGGCACTGAGGCGGTATATTCTTTTCTTGGAGGGAATTAATTTTCATGACGTATCTCCTACGTTCACTACAGCCGAGGTTCAGGTTCACTATAACCGAATCTTCTAGTGCTTATTTGTAAGTGAAACGTGACCAGTGACTTAAGTTCACTATAACCTGAGTCTAGTGTGTGTGTATAATCACAATGCTTCGCGAATAGAGCATGGGGTTCTCGCAGGGTTCGATCTTATGCCTTACCTTTTCTTTTATATCTAAACGAAATGCCCTCGTCAGTTCATGTCTATATGTAATGGCCTCACAAAAAGAGATTTTCTTTTTAAATATAAAAATCTGTACCTTCAATATTGTGCTTGTAGAAGGGCGAACAAATTTTGTACGTTTGCAATTTTGGAAAATTTAGAGTGTTAAACGAAAATGAGACCTGCGCCATTTTTGAGCGTCTTTAGCTGAATCAGGGATTAAAAAATCCAAATATTTTGAGCCAAAAAATTTATTAAAAATATTTGGATTTTTTAATAAGGAACTTCTTGAAAATATTGTTAAAGCTTCATGTAAACTATTGAGATCAAAATCTTAGTTTCTTATTCACAGTTTCTCGAGTTTAGTCAGACCAGTCGGTGGGGGGGGGATCCATTTTTGAGATAACTGTCATGTCGACCGTGTAAACCATAGCAGTTGCGGGCATGGCATTTTTGTATAGTTGTAGCAAAAATTTCCGAATATCTGAGCCAATTTTTCTAAAGCTACTGGGAAGTGTAGTAGGCTACTCGAAATATTTTCCTTGAATGTTGTCTTTTAAACATTCAAACAACGCTGATGTTTCTGATATTAGTTCTCTTCATTCGTTGCATTAAATCTTCTCAACACCTTTAAGTCTAAATTGAAAACTAATTGCATTAAAATTCTTCAGTTTTGTTTCCTTGACCGTCATCGTCAAATGAAGTTTGAGTCGGGGGTAAAACTAATATTCATTGGATTCCGATCAATATGATAGGAAACATTCTAATTTTTCTGTATCTTTAGCTGATTTTGTCAGGGCACTTGAATTACATATTCCAGCTGTAACTCAAGCATTTTTACTTGCGTCTTTTGTTGGCTTTGCCTTTTTATTTTCAAAAGAACTTGGTTACTTCAGAGCCACGCGTAAACATCATAACTAGACACCATAAAGTGCCAGTTTTAAACCTTGCTTCTTGTGGTAGCTTTAGTTGGCCAATTGGTAAAGGGTTGGGTCGCCCTTTCTGCATCGTCAAAAGCTGGTCTTCGAATGCATGTGAACCAAAAGCTTGTTTTAACAGAACTACGACAAAAAGTTATCTCATAATGCGTAGTAATTAATAAAACCGATCACACAACTAAAGCTCATTAAAATGATCAGAGCGCAATAAAAACCAACGCACCGTTTTACGTAAGTTCATAGGGAGAGTTCGGATGGCGCATTTCACTGTGCATGACCGGAAAGCGCCGAAGCACCGAAATTCTCCGCACGCAGAGATGAATAGCGCTTATCGCCGTGCAAAGGGATAAGAGCAGCAGCGGGCGGCTGAGTCACCGAGCGCGGGCGGCGAGCTCTCAATTCGATTCCTTTACGACCCTGTCGTTTTGACCTATTCTCGGCTGTTTCCTAATAACGTTATTTACATACGGTTATATATTGTTTAATTACCCAATTCTTGTCTAAAATATTTGGAATACATTATTTTTATTAGTTTGCTTGGTCACCGCCGCATCCGTTGACGATCGGATGCCTCGCTATTGCACAGCAGCTTAGAAAGTATGCCTCTGGTCACTCCTCCATTTATTTTAAATCCCACCTGTAACGTAGAGTAACTTCGCTTTTTAAAACACTCCGTCTGTCTCTCGTAGATGGTATGTGCAAAATCATTTTATTTGGGGAATAACAGGAGGTTCGGAATATCAACTAGCCGCCTTGGATTAGGCAATGCATAGCTTTTGTAATATCTGTTAAGTAAGCTGATATCTGGAGTACCTGCTTGGAAGTATGTCACTTGGCAGACAGGCGAGGAAAGGAGATAAAAGAAAGAAAGAAAGATAAAGCCTTTTTTTTTAAGAGAGCGGATGATACTATTGAAAATTGTTTCTGTAGTTGAAGGTATATTAAGTTTAGGAGCTGACTGTTCGCGAATGTTACTAATAATTGAAGACTCTCAGGAAATATTCACAGTGAGAGTGTGTATACAAGTAAACGGGTGTTACTTTCCTTCGCTCCCGCAGACCGGCGCGAAATGTTTGCAGCAAAAATTTCGCATCACAAGACAGAATTGCGAACGAACGCTTTTTCATGTGGGGTCAGGTTTGACCCTACACTTTTTACCCAACAGTTTCCCTGTATTTCATGCACGGATGCTATTTGGAATTATTAAGAAATTTACTATATCGTTCTATAAAAAACGGATTTTCCCACTCGTCAAATCTGTCTTAACGATCGTCATTTTTTATGAACGTCAAAATATTGACGCATCCTTCACCCACACTTTTCCGTCAGAAATGACGCTCCGTTAAGTTTGACGATTCGTCAAGGAACGTTGTTAATTTTTTCTCCCAGTACAGTGTTTGGCTGTACTGCGGTTTTGACAGAGCTGCCTCTCAGTTCCACTCAAGATCCGTCTCCATGGTGGCATTATGACATGGTTTTTCGCGTCTTTTTCGGTCGTGCCGCTAGAATCGCTTCATCTGCAGCTCTGCTTGATACGGTCGCGAGCATGCGAGACCTAGCGGCCCGACTGAGAAAGACGCGAAAAACCGTGCCATAATGCCACCATGGTGACGGGCCTTGAGTGGAATTGAGAAGCAGCTCTGTAAAAACAGCAGTAGACAATGTCACTGACATTAGCCAGTGCGGAACCGCGTTGTAACCTGACATTGTCAGGTTACAAGGGTATTGGCTATTGAGCCTGCTGACTACTGATGACGTATGAACTATTATATTCCAAGTAGGTGGCACAAGATGAAAATCACATATTTGCATATTTACGAAGAAATACGTTTTTTAATACAAAAATTAGTTCGTGTGTGCAGTCTATCATCTGTATCGCCAGGAAAGTTCGCTATTTAAAAAAATCTCGCCTTATTGGTTGGGCTTCGGCACTCCCGTGGAAATACTACGTACTGTAGGCATAAAGGAGGATTTGCGAAAGAAACGATCTTTTTATTTACACAATTGCAGTGTGGATGACAAAATTCCATTGCAATGGCCGGAGGAAATGTCTAGCAAAATAAAATCTTAAAGCTATCAACTACTACTGGGCATGGACATTAGAGGCTCATTTCTGTTTAGAGGGATATTGCAGACGCGGTTGTATTTCTATTTGTTTCCAGAACACCGGCTTCGACATTCTCTCGTTACGAACTGATGATCTTCCAGTTACTGAAAAGTATATATTTTTAAATAATGACGTGTTCTGGTCCCATGGTTTGTAAATAAAAGTTAAGCATCAAAATTATTTCCAATGTTATCAAACACGCTGCACTTGAACAGCAAAAAGTAAAATAACTTAATGCAACATATACTTGTTTTTTTCTAACGTGGCGGCTGAGGTTAGTATCTCCAAGATGGAATCGCTTGATCTGCAGCACTGCTTGATGCGGTCGCGATCATGCGACATCTGGCGGCAGCACTAAGAATGACTCCAACAGTTGTGCTGAATTCCATCTTGGAGATACTACAGCCGACACGTTAGAAAACCCCAAGTATAACCTCACAACAGCTGTTTAACGAGTCGTCGAAGTCGATGGCGGGGTACCGGTCCGTCAAAATTTGATGAATATTTGAATGACGATCGTTACGCGAAACGACCTTGGTGGAATGAAAATAAGGCGTTTGACGCGCCGTCAAAGCTACTGATCACTGTTGCTGAAACCGGCCGAAAGAATATTTCTAGAAAAGCATTCTAGCATATCCTTATAACTAGGGGGCGGATTTTGATGACCTAAAACATTGCCAAAAAGGATCAATAAAACGATTTAAAATGCCCTAAAACCAAAGAAAAATGACGTAAAAAATCTTCTTAAAAACAGTTCTGATGAACAGCTCAAGCTATGGGATACGTTACTGATGTAATCGAGACTTCTTTCATTCGTTCGAGTGAACTCAGCTTGTAAAAGTTTGTTTGGGACTGTTCTTTACCAGGAAATCTGTCTTCAGTTATCCCGAAATCGGCTGAACCGGCAATGGCTCTGATTGATATACATCACAATTATATACTCACAACGACTGTCAAAACAATTTTTCAGCAAATCGAATAGGCTACTGAGTAATTCTGTGAAGTACTTTTGTTGCATTATTAGTCAAAATCGACAAAAAATGCAAAATAGTGACCAATAAAAATGGATCATTTCGTTTTGTCATAACATAAAAGAAATTGCTAAAATATACGGCATTGTTGCAAAGTGAAAAGGTAAAAAAAGCCATTTCATTAAAATCCGCTCCTACTTATACTATGTTATACTATACATAAGTGTCTACCATGCCAGCACAACAATGTTTGATTCAAAGCCACTGACTCGTAATAGACACCTGATTTTCATCCTGAAACATAATATAATTAAACGGAAATGGACACTTAGATTTTTTCTTATAATGTAGACGAGTGAAGTAGGAGCATTTTTGACCCCATTCGCATAAAAATCAAATTATTTCAAGCCAAGAAAACCTAAAAAACTGAAAAGTTTACAATATAAGTAAAACCGGACATAAATAGCATATCTAAAAGTTCATGTTACTAATTTTAAGTGTTGCAAAACATTTTTGCCTGGGGACAGAAAAGACCTCAAACAGAGTCAAAGTGTTAATGGAATACGTTATTTTTCTTACATTAGTGCAGTGACAAATCGTTTTAAAGGCGAAATAACTTAACATTTTTAATTATCGATTTCAAAAGTCACTAGTTGTTCTGAAGTAAATGTAAAATTGTTTCTCGCTCTTTAGAATTTGTGGCATCAAGGCGTGAAATTCTCTATACTTTTCCTCGCACCCACTGCGAATGTTTCGCACCGTCCTTTTGGGAGACTAGAGAAACAATGCAGCTTTTCTTTAGGGATTCGGCACCATCAAGCATTCCCCCCCCCAAAAAAAAAAAAACACGTAGATCTATTTTCAATTTCGTTTTAAATTGAACGTTACTTTATTCATAGTATAGGGAGTTAAGTAATGCTAAAAAAACAATTAGATTTTGACTGATATATGCCTTTTGAGGATCCCTTTATAGGAAAATATGTTTTTACTTTCTAATATACGTAGCCTAAAATTGTAATGGTGTTGGAAAAGTGCCAGTTTCTCGGGAGAAAAAAAAAACCCTGATGAATTCCAGGGTCGTAGCTAGGCTGATATAACCAGTGAATGGCAATAGAGGCCCCGAATGAGGACCCTATTCTGTACTACCACTAATTTACATTGTCGCCTGCTTACCTAGTATAGAGGAAGTATTGCCACGCTGCGGAAAAACGGCAATTTTTGAACAGAAAAGATATTGCCGGGCCCTGATAACGAAAAAGTGGATAAAAATCTTGTTGCTATATGAAGTAAATGAGTGGGTACTCTATCGCTCTAACACATTGTGAAGTCAGAATCCATTGGTAGGTCCTTGATACCGAAGGATCAATTGACGCCTGTCCGCCCGTCTGTGTACAACGCTGGCGACTAAACTGTGTGTGTGTGTGTGTGGGGGGGGCTCTTGCGCGTGGCATCCGACTTCAGCCAATGAACTTCAGATACCAGTTTGCGTCACAGTATTAGCGGGAATTTTAAATCAAGCCGGATACTAAAATTATCGCATCGTTACAAGACATTGAAACAGATTTATGAAGCATTTCTTTAAAATATTGCATCTTGTACACCTTCATCGCGTTATTTGGGGTTGGTTACCGTTGAAAATTGTCATTTTGTACCACTTTCAAAATGTTTCTCAACATTACTTACTATCCATGCAACATGGCGGCCAACGTCTGGACTGGCTTTTCAAACGAAGTGCCCGTGCTATAGGCTTGTGGTTCGTGACGCAAACTGGTTGGGAGAACGAGCAAAAATTGGTCCGCGGGAGGAACTCACCCATGTATTTCCACCTAAGACTAAACCGAAAGTAGGATTTTCACTAAAAATGATATACCCTGATCTATCTCACTGATGTCGCGACCCCTTGAGTTTGAAACGGATATTTAGATGGGGGGGGGGGGTACACGAAACCTTGATAACATTTTCAAACTTTATCAAAAAGGCACCAAATTTTTCCCTCAGAGCAAAAGATGCATGAAGAAATGCCGTAGCATTTCGCGTATCCATCTCATTTTCGTTACCTTCCTGAATTTTCGAAAATTGCAACTTGAATTTGTCAACCCTCTGGGTAACAGCAGGGACACTAGATAGGAGTTGCAGGTGCCTTCCTTGAAGGACTTGGATCTGCCCCAGCCATTTCTTTAGATTGTAATAAAGCTGGACAGAAGTTCTCTGCTATGAAAGTTACTAGCTTTGACTAGCTTCTGTTTCGCGCCAACGAAGTTTTAACGCTTGGAATGTTGTCATTAGTACTCGCTGCGAGCTTTTGCCTTCAACTGTTTGCTCAAGGAAGGGGGAAGGAAAGGTTATCGTTAAAGAAAAGTGGCGCAAAAAGTGCTGCATCATCCCCCTTACAGCCTCAATTTTACACCATCTGATTTCCATTTGGTCCACTGAAGGAGTCATTACGTGGGAAGAAGTTCCAGGATAACGAGAATGTCAAAAAATTGGGAAATTGGTTCGAACACCAAGATAAATAGTTATTTGCAATCGGTATAAAAAAGCTAGTAACCAGTCGGACACGTGCATAAATGTTGATGGGGATTATATTGATAAGGAGGAAAAGTCCTGTTTTGCAATAATAAGCGTTTATTTCTCCCGACTAATTTGTCTCATAAATTATTGCATGACCTTGTATAATTTTCTTAATTAAATCTGTTAATCAAAAAACAAATCCTCAAATAAGTTTCTATTCAATTTTTCAAAAGTATGGTTAGTTTTTGCGTGAAATAGGCATTTTTTAAGAATTTTAAACAAATATTTTCTCAAAAACTAAAACTGTGGTTTGCAAATTTATCTTTACATTTTAATTTTAAGGAAGGTAATGGAATTACGTAGAACGTACAAATACACTTCTTTCACTTTAAGGAATTTTGATAGCTAATTTTGGTATTAAAAAATTGGAAGCTCACCTCCATGTAATTAAAGTAAGCGTGTGTGATCTTCTTGCTTTTCTGGTTAATGTGCTGCAAATAGTTAAATGTATTCACGTTTGTTTCATTTTTAACGTAAGAAATGACTAATGACTGTTCCTGACTCGATATAAATGTGAGATGCACTACAATCGCGTCGTTTGAATTCGCTGAATGGGACTTCAAGTTATAGCTGAGATGTAGGGCAGACGTTATTATTTCAGTATTTCGCAACTGATTCCAATAATGCGAGCAAGTATATACTGTGGTAACACAAGTTTTACATTAATATTACTTCTATTGTGGAATATATCCTCATGTACCACGTCTTACATTATACCACGATTATGTGATGCAGACTGAGCATCTTAAACCTGTCTAGTTTTTCGAATGCGCCCAAAATTTGTGAATAAGGGTGGCGCCTTTCTGCAAATGCAGGAAAAATGAGGGAATTTCATTGCTCTGGAAAGGTCAGAGAAAGAGGGAATTTGTGGGAGAATCATTGCGACTCCGAAAATTCTGAGAGGGTTATAAAACTATACATTTTTTAAAAACAGTAATTCAGCGATTTTTTTTTTTTGCTCAAATTTTGTGTGTTGAGATATTATTTTGTAGTACGTCCTGGCGAAATCAAAACGCTGCCCAGTCCAGATCCACCATATGTGGATCTTTCATACGGATAAAATGGTTTTCGGCAAACCGTCTATGAAGAACATTACCACATTTATAAGCGCGTTTCTAAAAACGCTCAATTTTGAGCTTATTTTCAGAAAAAAAAGTTGGGGTTTTCGAGAAACTTTATAAGAACTCAGTTGAAGCACTTGTTTCTTGCAACGTATTTATATATAAAAATCAATGTTCGTCTTTTATGTGCTGCCGTACCGTTCATCCGATCGCGATACAACTTTGTCGACTTATTTCTTGTACTTGCGCGATGGCTCTATAGCCAGTAAATAATATGATAATTGGATAAAATAATATATTGGATAAAACTAATATATAATATAATAATTGGATAAAACTAATATAACTAAAACATTATTCTGTTTATGCCCTTTAATGTGCTTTGTAATATTGTATCTGAATAATTTTCCTATGCCTATGCATAGCATAACGGGAATGTGCGTATGTCTGTCGCTCATAGACGCAAAATGGGGGCCTTGCTGATTATGATTTTTTGAGTTTTACTGAAGCGCCCCTGAACAGAACCTTTACGCAACCCGCCGCACCGTCAAGTATTAAGTGCATATTCTGCCCCTGCGATTGGGAAATATCGGCCGGAATTATTACTTGAACGTTATCTCGGGCAAGTAATCAAATTTCTCCGACAATGTCATAACGAATGCATGCCCAAACGAGGGAGAACGTTTTAACAATAAGATACCATGACCAAACCAGGACATTCTCGTGAGAACGTCTTTAATCTATTAACATTGTTGAAGAGCGTAGCGTAAAACGTGATTAATAATCACGTGACCAGTAGCGTGTGTGAAGTGTAATGCTTTGTAATAGCGAAATATTGCACAAGTCCACTAGTATTGTATAAAATGCTCTTAATGTAAATATTAATGTCGTGACATATACGAGCAAGAATTGCCCACTATTTCGGTATCAGGGGCCTGAAAACGAGTTTTTCCAACATAAATCACAGATTTCCCGGCACCTTTGCAATGATTTCTATTTACTACGTAATTGGTAATTAAAGATACAAGTAACTACTGGTGCTAGAGGATGGCACACACTCTCGTACGAGTTAATTTCGTATTCTCTTCGTCTGAAAGACCACCACGGGCCACCGCTCCTCTGGGGTGTAGTGAAGAGCACCCTCGCGCTCCCGGTACATTTTTGTAGATCAGGGATTCCCAAACTTTTTCTTGCATCGACCCCTAATAACAATTGTTTGGTTCATCGACCCCCTTACATTTTATCTATGATATACAGCACACACAAATAATTGCTCATAAATGACTCAATGATTAATACATGTATCATATATCAGGATGTTTTACTAAATATCCTGATTTCCAATAACTAAAGACGCCTCTGTATCTGAGTAGCCGACTTTCTAATCGTTATTGTTGTACAGTGTTTACAAAATATCGAGCTTTTTCTCTTAGAACTGGCCATAATATTTCTGCTGTGATTATTGGAGATACTATTTTCTTGCACGATAGATCGACGCTGTTGACACCTAGCTATAATTTTTTGTTTTTTCTAAACCTGCTAACCGATGGAAAGTGGAAAGGAAAAAAAGAAAAAAGTACTATTAGATGTTTTGTACCCTTATATCAGAAAACAATTATCAACTCCACTTTTTTTTAAAGTTGAGTTTTGAACTTGATTATACTGTTCAGACGCCAGCTCATATTCAGCTCTTGACACCGAGTGGACCACTTACTTGTCATTGGTCTCCTTTAAAATTTCATCGACCCCCCACGGTATCGAAACCGATCCTTTAGATTTAGACCTATCTCGTTTACGTACTTTTACATTTTTGTCCATGGTATTCCTGGGCCCCACCTGTAAGCGTGAACCATTCGGGGAATGGGGCCAATTCACAAATTACACACACACAGTTGCCTGTCAGATCAGTAAATTGTGGAAGGATGGTGGTACTCGGAAGTCGCCAACTTCACTCTCTACTGAAAACATACGTTACGTGAGTTTCAAACCCACAGCCGTAAGTGCCCACGTACTTCGGTTCATCTGCCTCGAATGCTTGTCTCATGAGACCGGATCACCTGACTGAATTAGTTGTAACGTAATTTGATACAACTAATATAACTAAAACATTATTCTGTTTATGAGCGCTTTAATGTGCTTTGTAATATTGTATCTGAATAATTTTCTCATCATTCGTTTATACAGTAATAATGCAAACAAAGTTATAAACATCTTTCACTATCGTGCTTTGAAATGAACAATTTTCTCAAAATGAAGTAAATCTACAGAAAATGGGATTGTAATATTTACAGCATGTGCGATTCAACATATTGTTTTGTTTCATGTAATATTTATGCTGTGGAAGTAGTGCTTTATAAAAAAAAACTCGTGCATTTTTTCACATTTACACAGTTGTCCCCTAATAGTGCAATGGTAATGTTTTTCAGAATATAATAGATGAGTAAACCTTCGTTCACGCGCAAACGATATAGCCGAATAGGTGAAAAGTGACCCCACACCAAATCGATAATCGCGATGCTCATATGAAAGAATAAAAAGTGGCGTCGATTCCTAAAGAATCAGCCTCCTAGGCCAATCTGCAGAGACACGACAAAATGTGTTTTGTTTCAGTTTTACCTGAGCGTCATGTAAAGTATCCCCAAATTTTAAAGAATGTTTTTTCAAAATGTCAAAGCTTCAACTGGAGCCAGGTGGACATGGGTTTCTTCAATTTGCAAAAGATCGTACTTACGGTTTAGGCGCTAGGGTTTTTCACATACGACCTACGGACGGACGTTTTGCTTCCAATTGGTTTTTCGGCATCAAGGACCCACAAACCAGGGATTCTGGCTACACCACCCGGGTGGCCAGCGAACCTGGAATCCTTGAAATCCGATAAAAACCGGGAATTTGAAACAACCTGGAAAAACCGGGAATTTGATTTGAAAACCGGGATTTTTCGTTATTTTCAGATCCCCCCCCCCCACACACACACACACATTTAGCACAAATTCACATACGACATCTTGTTCAGTAAAGTG